>CM068367.1:23533258-23875758 GCA_034769895.1 Magicicada septendecula | reverse complement strand
AAGAACCACCGCTAACACAATACATAAAACTACAGCGTCTAAGGTGGGCTCTGGTCATGTAGCTAGGATGGGGGAAGACAGAATACCACGAAAACTACTGAATATCAGATTCGACAGAAAAAGACCAGTGGGAAGGCCGAGGAGAAGATGGAAGGACGCAGTGGATGAGGATGCGAAAGAAATACTGAAAGTGGAGGAGGATGGCTACCGCCAGAAGAGAATGGGGGGGGGAAACATTGAAGGAGACCAGGGCCCAACAAGGACGTATACACCATAGGAGAGAGAGAGAGAGAGAGAGAGAGAGAGATGTATGTATTAATGCACACACACACACACACACACACACACACACACACACACACACACACACACACACACACACACACACACACACACACACACACACACACACACACACACACACACACACACACACACACACACACACACACAAAGTATTTAAAATTTATATTTATATTTCCTCAAGATGTTATTTTTCCTTATTTGGAACATGTTTCGAGAGCTCCCGTGCTCTCATCCTCAGCCTTCGCGATCTTGCGTCTGGTGAAGTATTTGTGTTTTTTGAAGTAGCTGTTTTTTGTGTTTGTTTTTTCAGCTGAAAAAACGTTATTTTGAACACCTAAACGCATACAAAAAAAAAAAAAAACAGAAATATATAAATCCAACTTAGCCACACATGCAATAAACACAGGACATGAATTCCCAGACATAACCAATGTGACACTAATAAAACATATACCACACAAAGGCACCATAATGAACATTTGGAAAAATTTACAAATATACAAACATAAAACACAAAACAAACTAATACCTGAACAAATACAAATCAGTACAAAACATGACACAATATTCAAAGCACTCAACATCGAAAATACACAAAATACAAATACATATACCACAATCACACACAATAATACAACTTTAAAATACCAGAGACCAACAAGAAACCTTAATAGCATCCAGCCAACACACAAATACTTCACAAGACGCAAGATCGCGAAGGCTGAAGATGAGAGCACGGGAGCTCTCGAAACATGTTCCAAATAAGGAAAAATAACATCTTGAGGTAATATAAATTTTAAATACTTTATATATATCAAGAAACGAACTGTAGCAGAAAGTGATTATATATATATATCTTTACCTCAAGATGTTTCTTCCTTAATTGGGTACATGTTTCGGGACACTTAGTGTTCCCATGATCAGCCTTCCTAATTTTGAATCTTGTGAAGTACCTGTGTGCTGGTTGGCTGTTGTTATGGTTTCCTGTTGGCCTTTGGCACGTTAAATTGGTATAATTGTGTGTGATTGTGGTGTATATAGTCTATTATTAGTATTTTGTGTATTTTCGATGTTGAGTGCTTTGAATATTGTGTCATGTTTTGTATTGATTTGTATTTATTCAGGTATTAGTTTGTTTTGTTTTGTGTTTGTATATTTGTAAATTATCTCAAATGTTCATTATGGTGCCTTTGTGTGGTATGTGTTGTATTAATGTCATGTTGGTTATGTCTGGGAATTCATGTCTAGTGTTTATTGCGTGTGTGGCCAAATAGATTTATATAGGCTGTCCCGGGAGGAGAGGGAAATAATTTGAGAAGTGGTTCTATAGTGTAAAAGAAGAAAAAAAGTTCATATAAACATATGTCCGGAAACGCTTTGTAAGCGAAAGATTTCGTCCGGGTTTCGGTTCCCCCGGGTAAATGAAGACTTTCTGAAATTCTGGGAAGGGGTGAATTCTGTCGTTTCTTATGGTTTTTGACCTGAAAAATCGAATAAAATAGGTCGCAGAACTGTATCTCCCATAAGTTTCATGATATCCGACGTAAAACAGAAAAATCTTTGCTTAAAAACAAATTTTGGAAAATTGGAAACAATTGGAATTTCTTGTTGATTTTTATTGACTTTATTTACACCATTTTTCTCAGAATTAAATTCTTTACAAGTTTTGTTTTTAACTTTTATGCATTTGTTAGTCATTTAACAAAGCTATTGTACTTCTAACCTAAAAACGTTCGCTAGCCGTAACTCGCTTACAAAGCGTTTCCGGACATATGTTTATATGAACTTTTTTTCTTCTTTTACACTATAGAACCATTTCTCAAATTATTTCCCTCTCCTCCCGGGACACCCTGTATATTTCTGTTTTTTTATATGCGTTTAGATAGCCTATTCAAAATAACGTATTTTCAGTTTTTTTTTGTTTGTCCTATGTAATATTTATTGCAATCTTGGCATTCAATTATATACGTATATATTTATATATATATAATATATATATTCAGTCACTTTCTGCTACAGTCCGTTTCTTGATGTATATAATACATTTAATATTTATAATGAATTTACCTCAAGATATTTGTTTTCCTTGTTAGGAACATGTTTCGGGTACCATGTTGTACCCATCCTCAGCCTTCCGGTTTTTGTGTCTGGTGAAGTACATATGTGTTGGTTGACTATTATTATTGCGGCTTCCTGTTAGCTTCTGGTACTTCAAATTGGTTTTATTGTGTGTAATTGTGGTGTATGTGTTAGTTTTTTGTGTATTTTCGATGTTGAGTGCTTTGAATATTGTGTCATGTTTTGTATTGATTTGTATTTGTTCAGGTTTTAGTTTGTTTTGTGTTTTATGTTTGTATATTTGTAAATATCCCAAATATATATATATATATATATATATAATTGGTTGTTATATTATCTTTGTTGTGTAATGAGGGACCCGAAACATGTTCCAAGTAAGGGGAAAATAACAGCTTGAGGTAACTATATATATATATAGTTTGTAGTTGATATTGAGTTGCGATGGGAATAGAAATGCAGTTTTTATGCGACGTTTCCAGATTTATTTAATCTCATATTTCATGCCCACAACATAAAATAAATACAAAGTAGTATAATTGTAATTGATTTTTCACAAGTTCTATGACATTAATAGTGAAAAATCGATTACATTATTAAACTACTTTGTATTTTTTTTTTTATAGGCATGCATATGAAATTAAATAAATATTGAAACGTTGCATAAAAACTGCATTTTCTATTACGACTGGAACTCGATTTCAACTAGAAACCATGTTTAATACGGTCGGTAAATAATAATAATCATCATCATCATCATCATCAGCCTGTATGCCTGCCTGTCTCTATCTGTCTCTGTCTGTCTGTCTGTCTGTCTGTCTGTCTGTCTGTCTGTCTGTCTGTCTGTCTGTCTGTCTCTCTCTCTCTCTCTCTCTCTCTCTCTCTCTCTCTCTCTCTCTCTCTCTCTCTCTCTCTCTCTCTCTCTCTCTCTCTCTCTCGCAGTACGCCATGTTTCTTATGTTTAGCTTTGCGAAGTCCTCCTCTACCTGGTCTTGGAATCTACTTCGGGGTCTTCCCCTTTTTTTACTACCCATTGGTTTCTGGTAGAAAATATGTTTCGTAGGCTGTCCTTCCTCCATTCTCTCTATGTGTCCAACCCACGTTAGCCTGTAAATTTATTTTGATTATCCTGACAATGTTCGGCTCTTTGTAAAGATGGCTCGGTAAATAATATTCTTATTATTTATGAGTGTGTATTTTTTAGCATACTTATTGCTTGAAAAAGAATGGACTCGTTTATATTCTTCTACTGTTTTGAAGGCTAGTTCATTCAGTTCGGTTGTTGTCTGTTTTCTACAACTATTCATAATAAGCAGAAGAAGAACAAGTAACACACACTCATGCGAGGATTCTTCAGTGAATATAATTCAGGGGGGGAAGGATTATAAAAGATGAATATATACGTAATAAACATTTGAGTGAAAGCAACTGACTTGGTATGAACACCAAAAAGATTGCTGAAATAGATTGTATCATCGTATAATATACGGTGTAAGAAGGAATCGAAATGTCAAAATGTAATTCATCTGTTTAACTTGTCATAATATTAAAATGAGGAAGTTAATACCCATTACAACAAATTTAGGCCACAGGAAACTAAAATCTCAACACAATTAAGATTAAAGTGAATAGCCTTAAAGCAGAGTGTGGTTTCGCAGCCTTAAAAATACTAATAAACGTTACTAGTGACAGACGAAAATGTTGAACCGAGACTCGCGCCCGAGGATATGACGGAAGTAACGATTAAAGAAAATGAAGTGTTTTATATAAAATAATGTTTTCTTTTTTTTTAATATTTACTTCTGTCTATAACGGAACATTATGCGCGCACGTGCACACGTACAAAAATGTTAATAAATTATTGAATGAGCAGGTCAAACGAAAGAAACTGAGGTCTGCCCGAAGGTGCAGATCGTAATCTCTTTGTTGTGTTGTCTGCCAGAGATCATCGGAGCCGCGGCCCGAACAGTATCCATCCGATTATTATGTACACCCTGTTGCTGTTGTTCTGCACAACAATGGAAAACACACAACAATGAATGTATTCGACAAACTGAAAAAAAATGCGTTTTTTTATTATTATTGAATTTTGAAAGTTCATTTTTTTAATATTGTCTTACTTTTTTGTGGTCAACCTTTCACCGTTACGAATAAATTTGCTCTTAGCGTTCATTTGGTAACAATTTTTTTCTCCTTGCTACTGCTTAACTCGTCCAATATTGGTTATGTTCTTCCATCTATCTCGTAGTAAATGCGGAGGAGATTGTGACCGTGAGGAATCCTTTCTGGTGGTCTTCCTGCTTAAGGGGAGTCGGTGGGTCGTATGCTGCCAATGTTAAATTGCTCAGATCTAGGTACATTGTTGTCTAAAACCAGGCGAGATAGTCTTGAAATTTATTTATAGGTGTTTTATGTAAATGTTTTATGTCTGCTGAAGCAGAACTGTGTAATTTTTATGTCTACAACAGGATTTATATTTATTGTAATGTTAACCTTTTTCCAGGTTAACCTTAATGTGAAGAATATGGTTTTTCACAAAACGCGTTTTAAGTAGCCTATATCAGTGGGAAATAACGAAAAGTCAAACCCATGACACACAGAAACAATAGATATATGTAGCTACATTGTTGACTTCAGAGTTGCCAGCATGAAGTAGCCTACACAATATCCCCTTACTTGACATAGGCCTATTTCTAAGACAGTTCCGTGTGTTAAAATCAGTAGCATATCTAGAATTTAATTTGTGGGGGGGGGGGGGATCCGGTCGAGTCGGCTTCATACAAAAGAAAAAACAAGTTGAGACTGGTCAATATTAGAGTCTTTAAAGTGGGCGAAAATCGTGTAATAACAAACTAAATCAATGCCGTTAAAGTAATAACACAACAAAAATAAGCGCTACTATTTAAACATTCTGTACAAGTTACTTATTGACTTAATTGTTTTCCTTAATTTCATTTTTAAAACGTACACGCTTATGCTGTGTAATAAACTTGTGTGTAGTGTAGACCTATATTTAAAAGAGGCTTACTACTGTGTCAGCGTGCACAGCTGAGAAATTAACAAAACAGCTTAAAAATTAAGAGATTAACAATGTTTCTCGCCAACTTTCGACCCTCTGGGGGGTTCGGTCCTGTTTGTCTTCCCTCGTAAACGGCCTCTACGCCCCTGGTTAAAATAAGGTTTAAACCCAACTGTAGACATAAATGGAATTACAATATTTGTAAGTTAATAAAATACATGTTTAATGATGGCAGGTTTGGCGTGGATCGGTCATTAAGTGTAACACATGTTTAATAATGGAAGGTTTGGCGTGGATCGGTCATTAAGTATAACACATGTTTAATAATGGAAGGTTTGGCGTGGATCGGTCATTAAGTATAACACATGTTTAATAATGGAAGGTTTAGCGTGGATCGGTCATTAAGTATAACACATGTTTAATAATGGAAGGTTTGGCGTGGATCGGTCATTAAGTATAACACAAATTTTACATTATTTGTGTGGACGGTTCGACAGTATTTATTGCCATCATTAGAACATGTGAACCGAGAAATAGAGAAAAAAATAATCAGACACAAAACCAGATTAATTAATTAAATGGATGTGTGTGGGGGGGGGGTGAGACAGCGCGTTTTACATCAGCAAAATAATTACAGTTCTTACATATTATTTTATTTAAATAGATAGACCATAGTCTAATTATAATATTCCAGAAACATAATTAATACAATATTACAATTTAATATATTGATAAAATAATAATCCCATAATTATACTTATAAATAATAGCAGACGTAAATTTATTAATTGTGATGTGATGATAGAAAACGTATCTGTGCTGACTCACCGACGTTTCGACGTCCCGTCATCATCAGAGTCGGCGGGACTAAAAGCAGGCACCACGGTAAATGTCCCAATAAAGTTTGGTAACAAAGTTCTGTATCAGACTTGTTTGGGACATGTACCGTCGTACCATCAGTTTCATCTCTGATGATGGCGATCGCTTGAAACATCAGTCAGTGTTAGAAAGTAGTGGACAAGAACTAGAGGAGGCAGACCCAGACGGCGTTGCGGCAGATGCAAGAATTGTCGGAATAAGAAAACAGTTGGAAGAGCGAGGCGGTGTATAGGGTGTATTGGAACCATGGCCAGTTGCAGTGGAGTGCCATGGGTAAGGGAAGAAATTAATGGTATATTTCGTATACTCTTTATAAAAAAGTAAAAATATCGTCTTCTTTTTATCCTCTTCAAGGATTAGGTTATATAAACCTGTTCCGGCACCCATCTCATCCTCGGAGACCCACGTCTCTTCTACCAATGGCTTTACAGTTCAGTGCCGCTTTCGGCAATCGATCCTCTGTCATCCTTCGCAGATGATCCCACCATTGTCTTCTGTAAATTCAAATAATTTAATTTATCCCCTTTATTTCGAGTTTTGCTCTGATATTCTCATTCTTATTCTATCTTGCAATGTATAATTTAAAGTACTTCGAAGAAACTGGATTTCAGAACTCTGAATCTTGCCGGCACATTCCTGTTTTGTCATGACCTACGCCTCACTGGCACATAAAATTTAATCCTTGTGATGTGTCTTGTTTTATTTCTAAGATTTCTATGAATCGTATCACAAATATCCCTAAATTTATTTAACTTCTCTCTTAAAACATATTCAGATTCATAGCTTAAAAGTAAAATATTAATAAGGATAATGACGACAACAGAAATAATGAGTATTTTCAATACTCTCTGTTGAGTACTGTCTGTTGAATAAAATTATAATTTAATTGTCTGTTGCAGATGGTGACAGTGCGTTGGTGTTTTAGTGATTCAGTGTTATGCTGGTGGTATCCGCTATCGCCGATTGGTGAGTTTTCATTTTTTCTGTGTGAGCATGCGCAACACACACACACACACACACACACACACACACACACACACACACATGCACGGATACGTTTTGCATGCGACGTTTGACGTAGAAGACTTTCATAAACAGCGTCGATTGTGCTGTTATATTTATATATTAAAGTTTTTTCGTTTGTCACTTCCGGTGTGCGGACAACGCTGTGATTGGTAGGCGAATTAAATCGTGTACTTGAACAAATGGTATTATGATCGTACAATACTGCAGGCTGCAGACATGAGATTTCTTTTGACGGTAGTGTGTAGCAGTGAGAGGAGAGTGATGATAAGTTTTTTTTTTTTTTTTCAGAGTAATAAGTAAAAGTGATGTATAAGTCGTCACTTGAGGTGGGAACCATCCAGCGATGATTAGCACGGTCACAGGGTGGGTCAGGTCATCTGGCCACTGTCTCTTCAGCCTTCTTACATCCAGTGATGGATTGAGGAGCTCGTTGATCAGGTTATTGCTGTGTCCTATGTTGCGGTTCCTGTACTTAGCGGAGTGCATCTTGATGGCATCGGAAATGTATGGAATGTTGAGGTCTTTGTGAAGAGTATAATTAGAGATGAACCAGGGAGCATTCGTTATGCAGCGCATAATTTTTGACTGAACTGTCTGCAGAATCTTTGTGTTGGAAGGTTTAGTGCAGCCCCACAATTCTATACCGCAAGTCCAGATTGGTCTGAGCACAGCTTTATATATGATGACTTTGTTTGCGAGAGATAGTTGAGATTTTCTAATGAGCCAGTACATTTGCCTAGCTTTTAAGTTGAGTTGTTGTTTCTTAGCCTGAATGTGGGCTTTCCATGTTAATTTGTTGTCCAAATGCAGCCCCAGGTATTTAACTTCTGATTTTATAGGTATGGGGGCATCGTTTATGGTGACTTGTGGACAAGAGCTACGTTTCATGGTGAAGGTTATTTGAGTGGATTTTGCAGAATTAACTCGGATCCTCCACCGCTGGAACCAATCTTGCAGGAGGTAAAGATGGCTTTGCAGTTTCTCAGAGGCTCGTTCCGGGTTGGGATCTACTGCGAGGATAGCGGTATCATCAGCGAAGGTGGCGGTGGTAGTGTAGTCTGTCACAGGTAGGTCATTAGTAAATATAAGATATAAGTACGGCCCCAGAACGTTGCCCTGAGGCACTCCCGACTGATGATAAGTGAGACTGATAAAAGAGAACATTTAAATGTCAATTTAACTGACGGTATCCTGTCATAATATCTTCTTCTTCTGATAGTTTCTATCCGTTTCGGATGTTGGACATGACACAGGAGGCTATTTTAATTTTCTGCACTGCTGTACGGAATAAGTCAGTTGTATTCATGCCAAACCAGGTCCTCAAATTTCTCAGCCTTGAGATTCTCGGTCGCCCAACTTCTCTATTTCCAAGTGCTTTTCCCTGTAGTATGCACTGCAATAAGTAAAATCTCTGTTCATTTCTCATGAGATGTCCCAGATACTGAAGCTTTCTTATCTTCACTGTGTTAATAACTTCCCTCCATCTTTCTACGAACTTCAACATTAGTTATATGTGCTGTCCATGAAATGCTCAGTATTCTACGGTAGAGTCACATTTCGAAAGATTCCAATTTCTTAGTTGTGGCTTCATTCAAAGTCCAAGATTCTACACCGTAGAAGAAAACCGAGAATACGTAGCAGCGTAGAAGTCTCATCTTTGTGTTTGTTGTTAAATCGTGACTTTTGAACAAACTGCTCATTCTAGTGTACACTGCTCTTGTCTTGTCATTATTTCTGCTCTTTATTTCTTGAGAGCGGTCCCACTGTTCATTGACTATAGTACCAAGATATTTAAACTGGCTTACACGTTCAACTGGCCTTTGGTTTGTATTAAGGGTGCAGTTTGTGAACTTGTTCTTAGATACAATCATTGGTTTCGTTTTATTAACATTGGTGCCTAGACCATATCGACGGCTGCTTTCTGTCACTTTATTCATTACTCTCATAACATAAAAAATATAAATGACTGGATATAGAGAGTCATCAAAATAATAATAACAAACTTCACATAATATATAATCAAAAGATAAAATAGTACAAATGAATACAAGTATTAAGAATAAACACACAACTCATAGTAAGTAGGCTATTCATTTGTATTATTTTATCTTTTGCAAAGCCATCTTTACCTCCTGCAAGATTGGTTCCAGCGGTGGAGGATCCGAGTTAATTCTGCAAAATCCACTCAAATAACCTTCACCATGAAACGTAGCTCTTGTCCGCAAGTCACCATAAACGATGCCCCCATACCTATAAAATCAGAAGTTAAATACCTGGGGCTGCATTTGGACGACAAATTAACATGGAAAGCCCACATTCAGGCTAAGAAACAACAACTCAACTTAAAAGCTAAGCAAATGTACTGGCTCATAGGTAGAAAATCTCAGCTATCTCTCGCAAACAAAGTCATCATATATAAAGCTGTGCTCAGACCAATCTGGACTTACGGTATAGAATTGTGGGGCTGCTCTAAACCTTCCAACACAAAGATTCTGCAGACAGTTCAGTCAAAAATCTTGCGCTGCATAACGAATGCTCCCTGGTTCATCTCTAATTATACTCTTCACAAAGACCTCAACATTCCATACATTTCTGATGTCATCAAGATGCACGCCGCTAAGTACAGGAACCGCAACATAGGACACAGCGATAACCTGATCAACGAGCTCCTCAATCCATCACTGGATGTAAGAAGGCTGAAGAGACAGGGCCAGATGACCTGACCCGGTGAACGTGGTAATCATCGCTGCATGGTTCCCACCTCAAGTGACGACTTGTACATCTCTTTTACTTATTACTCTGTGAAATGAGTAGATTGTAAAACTGCATTATAAAAAAAAAAATTATCTTTTGATTATAGGCTATATTGTGTAAAGTTTGTTATTATTATTTTGATGACTCTCTATAGCCAGTCAGTTCAAAAATTGTTCTTGAAGGAACAGTTTTGGTACAAGTCTCTGACTTCAATTACTTGGGTTGCACTATCAGTATTGGGAATAACACAGCCCGAGATGCCACTACAAAGATATCGAGATTTCAGATGATGTGTGGCGTCATACACAGAACATTCAGGAAAGATGCAAAAGGCTTTAATTTTACAATACAATGGCAGTGCCTGTTTTACCACATGGATGTGAAACATGGGTTCCTACAAAGAAGATTAAAAACCAGTTTTAAACTTCGCAAATGAAGTTTTTGTGAAATGAACAAAGGGTTGCACGAGACAGCATCGTTTGCGCAGTGAGGATGTTAGAGAACAACTACAGGTATTCTCCATAATTGATACACTCTAGACATATGGCAGGGAAAGGTTACAGTATCTGGACAGAATGGAGGATGGACGACTACCTAAGGTTTCGTTTCGATACAGACTCTTTGGTACAAGGGATGTAGGAAGACCGAGAGTGAGGTGTAGAGATACTCTGTGAAGACGGAACGGGAAAAGTGTCTACTCCGTGAGGTGCAGAAGAAGAAGAAGAAGAAGAAGAAGAAGAAGAAGAAGAAGAAGAAGAAGAAGAAGAAGAAGAAGAAGAAGAACATGATGATGATCATGATGAAGATGACTATCACTGGTTGATAGAGAATTATTTATTTCGTTACGTGTTGTAGTTTATAATTAGTCTGTAGGCTGCCGACTGTTTGGGCGACCGAAACGGCGCATTTATATATTTTCTAGGGTTTTGGAAACCTGACGGGGCCATTGTATCAGACTACCTCCCTACTACGTTAACAACTTTCGAAAGGGTCGCCTGTTGTCAGGGCCGGCGAGAGGGGGGCTGGGGGGCCAGAGCCCCGGGGCCCGGTGTCCCGAAGCGGGCCCGGCGCATAACTTATGTTGTTCTGGCCATTTATTAACAGTGTAAAACCCATTTGTTTACGATTAAAGTTAAGAATAACGAATTGTAGGGTCAATTAATAAATCCTAAACCATTAACAATCCAACAGTAATGATTTTGGTAAGTTTTTCTTTGAAGGGGGAGGGCCCAAAAATGTTTAGCCACGGGGCCCGTGATCGCTCTCGCCGGCCCTGCCTGTTGTTTATTTTCATTGCACCTAAGCAACTCGTCGATTCATACATGTTTAAGGAAATCCCCAACCAACGTGGTCCCGTCTGGTTTCTTAAACGCTATTTCATTTAGACGGTGTACAGTGTTCATCAACACCCTGTTTTCTTGAAGCGTAGAGCATTAAAACTACAGTGTGTAATCCAGTGCCATTGCATTAACTTTTAAACTGAACAGCGAGATGGATTTCAACAGTATAGATTCATTGAAAAAAATATACGCTAAATAGATATGTATATATAGATATACATACACTAATTGTGTATATATAGATATGTATACACTAAATAGATATACACTAAATAGATGCCTTAAAAACTGTGCTGAAGACTGGAAGGTTATGAAAAAAAATCAACTAAATGTGTAAACAGACGGGGGGGGGGGGTAAAAACTCTAGAGTGAAAAAAAATGTACGGGACAGTACTATCTTTGGACTTCACGCGTTCTTGCCGTCACCTTGTTGTCCGTTTTAATTGCATGGATTTTGAAGTATCCTTTTTCTGTCATTGTGAGAGAGACTAGTTTGTCACAACCAGCGGCTAGAAAATTAACACATTCTTTCAGAAAAATTCTTGTTGTGTGGCTGATTGTAAACTCTTGTAAAATTGGCGGCGTAGGGAAAACTGTCGAAGTTGATGAAAGTGCATTCCGGTAGACGGAAATACAATCGCGGGCGACTGAGTAAAGACTCGTTGGGTATCGGTATAGCCCCAAAATAATCAGTATCTTTCCATATTATCTTAAGCGGCTAGAGATACATTCTACAGAAGCGATTAAGAAAAATATATGGTAAGTACTTAAAGACATTAGTTTCATTTTGTTAGGACAAACAGTAACAGAATAGTTACTATTCAATCCGAGTACGCTCATTTTATTTTAAAATGTACCTAAAACAATTTAACGGGGCCATCCTAAATTGTACCTGTTATACCTGCAGTCATTGTATTTTGGAACAATAAGCAGTCCTTTGAAGGTCGTAAATGTGATCGTCTACGACTAAATCAGATTTTCAGAACATTTAAAAGCCCTCACCACAAATTACATACATTCCACATTTGCCACACATTTACAAAACGAAAACCACAGTTACACAAACATAGAACACAACATGGAAATATTACACTACTTACCTAAAAGTAGAAAACTAAACACAGCTGAACAATTCGAAATATACAGATATCACGCACTACAACCAAACAACATATTAAATGAACAATTACATTATAGATCACATACACTATTCGATACACTGATCCAAACACACAATTTGAACCTGATCGCCAATTCCCTCCCACCATCAACCCCCACCACACACACCTATAGTCCATAACCGTTATTCTGTAAAATGACATTCAGTATTTACTCCCACTGAGGAAGAGGCACATCACCTTGAAACGTATGGGAAAGTGATAACCAAAGTAAGTTCATATGTGAAAGTTTATATATATAATAATAAGACTAAATCAGGCAGTGTGACTAGATGGCCCCGTCAGGTTTCCATAACCCATTTTCTGAGTGGCAAAAGTCAGTCAGTTATATTCAAATTCAAATGTGTACAAACCGTCACAGAAATCTTTTAAAGAGAAAGAGAATGTAAGCTTATAGGCCGCAGTAGTTTCAATGTAACCTAAAAACATTTCCCGAGCTGTTAGCGTGGTCGTCCTAGTTGTCGGTCGGATGTTTCAACCGTGCCCACGATGACCAGTGTTCCCAGTGGCGCGGGAATACATTCAAAATAGATGATGAAACATATGATTGTAGGGTAGGCGACGTAATGAAGATGATTCTACGGGGTGAAGAAGCTAATCATAACAGTAGCTTTGGGGGGGGGGAACGATGAAGCAAGATGAAAATACTGAACTTCTTGGAGATGTTGATGTTATTGTTATGTTCAGTAGTTTGGTTGATTTCTAAAATTATACGTGCCGTAACGGATCAATTCAAAAGTTGTACAGACACAAATATACTTATATTCTAGACATTAGCTCGAGATCTTGTTCACTAAGCAGTCTGTTTTCAATAGATTTTTTCAGTGCCTCATAAAATTTTTAAGTGTCTACGGGATTATTGTTTTTCCTACCTTCCTTTTTTGAAGCGGAACTCCGAAAAAAGTTAAGTTTTGTACTGCTTTCACGGCCGTAGAATAATAGGGGACTGGTACTGGTTTCCTGCTTTCAAATAATGAAGCTGTTGGCAAAACCCAGACCAACATTGCGATCCTGCAAAATATGAACGATAGTAGTTAATAAAGAGTGTCCCATAATGTACGCAATATTTGAATTACGCGCCACCGTCGTCTTGTTAGGTTGGCAGCACTGCACCTGTTGTATTGTTGCCGTTTACTCGCCATTAGTCATCACGGAGCATTACACGAAAGAACAGCGCGTTGTTATTGTGAAAACACATTATAAGAACGGTGAATGTTATGTGGAAACCGTTCGTAAATTGCGTGGAATTTTTGGACGACGAAAAGCACCTAATCTGTCAACTGTGCAGAGATTGATTAAGAAATTCGAAGAAACAGCTTCGTTATTAGACGTTAAATCGTCTGGACGTCCTCGCGCTACGCGTTCTATTGAAAACGTCGCGGTAATGAGAGATAATGTCGATGTGAGTCCAGGGAAATCAATTCGCCGTCGATCACAACAACTGGCCATTCCAAGAAGCACAATGCAGTGAATTCTAAAAAACGATCTTCATCTGAATGCCTACAAAATCCAACTAACACAAGAACTCAAACCGTGTGACCATTTGAAGCGCCGAGAATTCGTCAGTTGGATATTGGGTAAACGTGAAACGGACGGTGATTTTTCCCACAAAATCATCTTTAGCGATGAGGCACACTTCCACCTCAACGGGTACGTAAATAAACAAAATAGTCGGCTTTGGGGTACAGAGAACCCTCGTATCATTCACGAGAAGCCTTTGCATACACAAAGAGCAACTGTTTGGGGCGGGTTTTGGGCTGGTGGCGTGATTGGGCCGTATTTTTCTTTGAGAATGAGGCTGGAGATGCAGTAACAGTGACTGGCGAACATTACCGGAACATGATAATGGAGTTTTTGTGGCCTCAACTGGAAGGTATGGAATTCGAAGATATGTGGTTTCAGCAGGACGGCGCAACCAGTCATACTGCCCGCGAAACAATTGCTTTGTTATCTGAAAAGTTTCCTGCACATCTTATTTCATGCAACGGCGATCAGAACTGCCCACCGAGGTCTTGTGATTTAACACCATGCGACTCCTTCCTTTGGAGATAATGAAATCACGCGCTTATGTCCGCAATCCACGAACAATTTTTCAACTCAAGGAACAGATTCAACGAGTTATTGTTGAGATTGAACCGGAATTGTGCAAGAAGGTCATCGAAAATTTCGATCGACGGACAACAGTGTGCCAGCACAGTCGCGGGGGACATTTGTCTGATATTGTGTTCCACATTTAACCGCAGTAAGTGTACTTTCTATTAACATTAAAACATCTGATATTTTTCAATAAATAAAAGTTTTTACAACATTATTAAATCTTGCGTACTTTATGGGACACCCTTTATAAAGGTTGGTGCTGATGTTTGATTTTGACAAATGTTTAGTTTTGTACTGGGGCTGATGACGGGCACAATTTCAAAAGTAGTAGGAAATTTTTGTAATAATTAGGTTTTTCTTTTCATATTTTTTTCGGTAATTTATTTTTGGCTGCAAGAGGTTCCGCAACGCCGTTCCCCCTGAAATCAAACCCTGGTTATGTTCAACATAAACGCGCGTGGTGTTAGTGTGCGTTATTTATAACTGCTAAGCGATGGGTGATTTCTATCAGGAAAACCGACTACCTACTTGGAGTGCCTCTATAGACTGGCGTTAGGTCTTTCCGCCAAGCACAACTTCAACCGCCACTCACAGCTTGTGAGAATGAGCCGAGATTCTAGGGATCCCAACGTCAAGCGAAAACTTTTTCGATGGAGGCAGTCCGAGTAGTGGGTTTCCTAAGTGCGTGTGTGTTACTTACATAGCACAAGCTGGCAAACAAGACCTCTGTATTATTTGTCTTGTACAGGTTGGGGTGGGAGCAAACAGAACTTGATTTGATCTCGTAACCGCAGCACAGCCGCCGCTGGTTGTGAGTTCCAAACGAAACCACTGTGCTGGGAGTCGCGCCACAAAATTCAACTTCTACTTGTTTCAATTTTAGAAAGGAGAAGGAGAAAACAAATTTCACATAATAGGCCTATAAATATTTTTTTCGTATTAACCATTAATGAACTACCTTTGGTTCAAATGGTCCTCCCTTCTTCTCCTCTCACCTTCTCCTCTCCCGTATCTCCTTCATTCTTGATCAATTTCTCTCGTTCCTTTCGTCAGTCCACATGGCACATGTCCTCTTCTTGGGTTTTTCCTGAAAACCTTGATCATTTTTTTTAAATTTCTTTTTCAGTGGCAAGCGTCCTTCAATGTCTTCTTGAGAATCTCGAGTTCTCTTATGTCTTTTTCTGTTTCTTTGAACCACATATTGGGCATTTTGAGCTTTCTGGAATAGTTCAAAAAGTTTCTCTGTAAGTCTGTCAGGATTAATTCTTTGAATATGTCCGTAGAAAGTAATTCTTCTTTTTCTAATTACGTCTGTGATTTTCCCAAAACGTGTGTAGTACAGCTAATTATTGTGGCGTCTTCTGTACTGTTCTCCATCTTTTATTGGTCTCAAGATTTTTCTTCAACATCATCATCATCCTCAAGGTTTAAACCGAGGATGGTTTTTTCCGGTCTCAAACAGTCAAAGAGTCTAGAGCTGGGCACTCTAACGCTTCCTCGGACGTCCCGCACCTCTCCGTCCCCTCGGCTTATAATTCCAGAGTTGTTTGGGGATGCGGCAGTCATCCATTCGGCAAAGATGTTCCCACCAATTCAGCCGATACTGGGCGATCCTGTCGAGTATAGCTACTCATAATATTCAGTTCCTGCCGTATATCTGTGTCTCTTCTATGATCATGGAGAGTATACCCTGCCACGTGCCTGAGAAATCTCATTTCAGCCGCTTCTTAATATAAATATTTTAATATAATTTTGTTGCTTTTTTTTTTTTTTTTTTTTAATTTATACTTTCAAGGCTGAACTAATAACTTTGCTTGACACCGCGGCCTATAAATAATAGTCAGTAATTCTGTGAGAGACAAGACTTCCGCGCCTCACTTCACTCATATAATTATTAGTTGCTAGATTACTGCTGTTTCTGTATTTGTAAATCATTGTTGTCTTACGATTTATAATATATACTGTACCCTTTTTTACACACACACACGCGCGCGCGCACACACACATACGGAAAGAAAGAAAAGTAGAAAATTAGTCGCCCAAAGCGTGCAACGTGTTGTGTTGTGCGGGGATTAGATGTTATCGTGTTGGGCGCACGTCAGACGGACGGGTCCCGTCAGCTGGTCTTTACGAAGATCGTCGGCCGCTGTCAACCGCTTGTCTTCACGATACCGCGTCTCTCTCTCTCTCTCCACATACAGTACGCTGCTTGTCTGCTTGCTTGCTTTCTTTAATACAACATATACTTACTTTTATTCCCGTGTGCACAATATTATCTTCGGTATTCTTTCACATTGTAAAGTTTGTTATTAGGCTGTTTAAAGTTGCCGAAAATGGTTGTTTCATTTGCCTAGCCATGTTTCATTATGTTATGTACGTATATGTAATCGCATACATGTATGCGACAATGGTATGAATAGGTCTATATGCGATGGTATGGATATTGATATAGGGTGATTCAAAATTGCGGTCGGACAAACATATATTTCGAGAGCCACAAAGATTCATATAGGAAAAGCTTTTGTTGAATCAGTTCTGTCTTACGGCTGTGAGGTATGGACGTTGAGCACGGAAATTATACGACAATTGAATGCCGTGGAAATGGATTATCTCCGTAGAAGTGCCAGTGTTTCAAGAAGGGAGAGAATAACCAGCGAGGAGATCAGAAGAAGGATGCATGCAGAAGTCACAATTATTAACAGAGCAGAACGAAGAGGCGTAAAGTGGTTCGGTCACTTACTCCGAATGCATGAACAGAGATGGCCGAGGAAAATATTTCAGTGGAGGCTCCCCGGGCAGAGAAAAAAGGGGCAGACCTCGACTGTCCTGGTATGAAAACATGAGGAAGGCCATGGAACATCATAACTTGGCAGAAGAAGATGCACAGGACAGAAATAGATGGCGGTTAGGTGTGAGTATGCGGCAATAGCCGATGAAACACCATTCGAAAGAGAGAGATTCATAATTGCACAGCAATCTCTCGGGAGTTGATTCTATAGCTAAAAATAAGAAAAAATTTACAGGCATTGCACAAATGCAATGCACAGAGAAGGGCATTGAAAATGCTTCAATAAATCTAAATCATATATATATATATATATATATATATATATATTTATGTTCATTCACCAATCAATGAATTCATTCTTCATTTACCAATGTACAGATTATAAGTTAAATGTAGTCACATTCATAAGCGAAGTTTTATATGTGTACTACGTTATTGACAACAAAGAAGTAGTTTCTATGGAAACTCACCGGTTCCTATTTTCGATAACGCACCAGCGATCGGCCGCAAATGTGCGACACGTCCTTATAAACATTTTCAATGTTAAAAGTCCACACAAACATAGGCATATGTTCGAGAACGGTTGTTTAGCAAGTTTACGGCATGCGAAATATTTCGCCCTGATTTCTGCTCCCACGGTAAAATGAAGCCATACTGAAATTCTTGGGGTATAAACTGAATGGTAAATTCTAGTGGTTTCTTATGGTTTTTGATCTGAAAAATCGAATAAAAGAGGTCCCCGAACTCTCTCTTAATTAGTTTCTAAGAAAAACTGTGTAACACACAAAAAAGTGGAGTCGAAAAACACATTTTTAGAGTTGGGATTAAACAAATAAAATTTCTAACTAATTTTGTAGAGAATTTAATTACGAGAAAATTGATGTGCACATAATGTTTATTAAAAATAAATGCAAATTTGAGAAATTTGGTTTTAATTAAAAACAAATTAGACCAAAATGTATAGTTGCATATGTGTCCATAACATTAGGCCCGTTTCGCTTCGGTCTGTATGTGTGTAATATCAAAGTCGTTGCTTTTAAGTCTTGTAAGAACAGGGCCGTAATTACGGGGGTGGACGAACGGGACCGACCCCTCCACGCCCAGAGGCTCAAAAACGTTGACGAGAAATTTTGGTAACGCCTTTAGGCTGTTTTGTTATTTTTTCAACTGTGTACTCTAATATAAATAGTAACTCTTTTTTAAATATACAAACAGGTTTATTACACATCATTTGCGTCTACGTTTGATATTCGAAATATAGGAAAATCAATTCAGTCAACAAGTATCTTGTATAGAATATTTCAATAACACGGATTTTTATTGGGTATTAGTGTACTGGTTTCTTTACTACGACTGTTTCCACGATGTTATCACGTCTTTTTCAGCCACTGTCAACAATAATAATATTGATCAGACTTTGTTTTTTCTTTTGGATGAAGCCGACTCAATCGGACCCCCCCCCCCACGAAAATTCTCAATATGCTACTGTGTAAGGAGGATGGTGGTTTGGGGTACTTTAAAAATAATACTTCCACTTAGCTTTTTGAGAGGATTTCTTTTTATTATTAATTTAATCTAAACTTAGTAGTAAATAATAATAATAATAATAATAATAATAATAATAATAATATTTTTTCCAATAAAAAAGATAAATTGAATTTTATAAATAATAATACAATAAGTAAAGTTTTGAATATAAAATAAAACTCCTTAAAACTAATTTCTACAAATTATTTTATATCTTAACATATTTTTATTACTATTATTTTTATTAACTTGTCATTTTGTTATTCATACACAATTTAGTATATAATTCGTAACATAGATTAGGCCTAATCCCTATTCTTCTTCTTCAGAACTACAGCCCAATGTGAGTCCTGGCTTCCAACACCGATCTTCTTTTACCCATTGCCATCTCAGTGTAGCCTCTCACATTCATTCTCCTGAGATCATCTAGCGCATTATCCAACCATCTTATCCTAGATCTTTTTCTGTTCTTATAGACTTGCGCCCTCAAGATTTCCTTTGGCATACCGCTCCATTAGAATGTATTCGTTGGCAAAGCCATTGCATCTGTTGAGCCTTTACGAATCTTACAATGTTCTAATGAGTAAATAGCTCGTCTGTCTCCTGGTTATTTCTTATTCTTCATTCATCTTCTTTAACCGGGTCATAAACACGTCTTATGATCTTTCTTTCAAACCTTCTATTTTTATTACTATTACTTTTTATTAACTTGACATTTTATTATTCGTAGGCCTACATAATTTAGTATATTAATTTTTACAAGAGAGTAACCCTTGTTATTCTTGTTGAACTATTTTCCTTACAGTTTGTTTTTGCTGCGGCAGTGCTAACGCCTGGAGACTTAACGCGCGCATCCGTATTTTCTTTAATTCTTCGTCGAAACTCCTCTTCCATCCTTCTGTAACTCTTATTTATTAACTCCTTTCCCTCACATTTTGTTATTCCCTTCATTTATTTATTAGGAAAGTAAGAAGAGGGAGGTGTTTTGAGTCCAAGATTTCCACACGCATAAAACCAAAGTTATACGAGAAACAGGTTACGGGTAAGAGAAATAACCTCTTGTAGGTTCCCGTGAGAAGTAATCGCTGATGGAAGATTCCATTTTTTTCAATTTTTATTTCTAATGTTTCATTCCGTAGTTTAGTTAAATAGAGCAAGTGGTGTACCAGTGTATGTGTTTGGTTTATTATTACGGACACTTTACAGTTTCTTGTTCTCGGATTTCTCTGAGTCTTACAGTCTTCATTTCTCACCCCGTTAACCCTAGCCAACCAGCCTAATCTTCCCCAAAAGTTGATTTTTACTTTTCCCAAATTTTTACTTATTTTCCTTCTCTCTTTGTTTCCTATACTTCTGAATCGTAATCTGCTATGCTTTCGACTGTTGACATACAAATACGAATTTTAGTCACTCCTGTAATCTTTTGAGTCTACAGAATTCTACTTAGTCTAACTGTCTAATTCACTGTAGTCGATCGTCGATAACTCGAATTCCTTGTTGTTTCGAATTTTTTAATTTCCGAATAAAACTCCGTGTTATTTTTACTTTTATAATTCGAATACATTTCTAAACGAACCTAGTGTAGATAACGAGAATTTTAACATGATAATGTTTTTAGGCTGGGGAGTCATTCCACAAAATGCGTGATCCAAAATCTGTAACGTCATCGAAAAATGTAACGCTCCAGGTGATGTTAACACTATATTTTTTCCACACTTTCGATTCCCCACAGTCTAGAAATCTTATTTTTAAAGCCTAAAAACATTATCATGCTTCTATGTTTCGGTTTCGTCGAAATTCTTTTTTGTTTATTGTCACTTTCTGGCCACGCCACTGAACCTCTTTAACTCGAAGTATTGTATGTGTGGTCCTCTACACTCGAAGCTTTATTATTAAACAGTACACTGTTTACAGTATTATTAAGTTTAATATTATTAATCAATTTACAGTATTGTTAAACTTAAAAGTTTAGCCGTGTAAACCTCTGCAAGACGAAGGTAGCGTGTTTCTACAGTAGGAAAGATGATTCACTTTCCTGTTGAAACATAAAACCCCCAACAACCATCTTGCCTTTACAGTTTCATTGATGGAATAAACACTAGCAGTTAGAATAAAAAAGGGTGTAAGAATTAGAATATAGCTTGTAATTTTTTACTACATTTAGTTTTAAATGCCTTTTAGTAAAAAATCATACGCGATTTTAAAATGTACATTTGAAACACGACTATATTTTTTTAATTACGTCCAAAAACATTTTAACATTGAAAATGTTTATAAGGACGTGTCGCACATTTGCGGCCGACCGCTGGTGCGTGATCGAAAATGGGAACCGGTCAGTTTCCATAGAAACTACTTCTTTGTTGTCAATAACGTAGTACACATATAAAACTTCACTTATGAATGCGACTACATTTAAAGTATAATCTGTACATTGTTAAATGAAGAATTAATTCATTGATTGGTGAATGAACATAAATATATATATATATTTCAATCACTTTCTGCTACAGTCCGTTTCTTGATGTATATAATACTTTAATATTTATACTAAATTTACCTCAAGATGTTTTTTCTATTTGGAACATGTTTCGAGAGTTCCTGTTCTCTCATCTTCAGCCTTCGCCATCTTGTTACTTCACCAGAAACAAGATGGCGAAGGCTGAAGATGAGAGAACAGGAACTCTCGAAACATGTTCCAAATAGAAAAAACATCTTGAGGTAAATTTAATATAAATATTAAAGTAATATATATATATATATATATATATATATATATATATATTTTAGATTTATTGAAGCATTTTCAATGCCCTTCTCTGTGCATTGCATTTGTGCAATACCTGTAATTTTTTTTAATAAAATCAAACTGTATTTTTATTAGGCCTATACTTGGCATCTTTCTAATGGGTGTTTTATTAAATTTTTATTCGTTATCACAAATTGTGGATATAAAATGCATGTAATTATTGAAATTATTATCCGGGCGGTGGTAAGGCGGTGGTCTGCTATAATTCTCGTGCTCATCAGTCGTTTCGGGTTTCGGCCTCACCTCTGGAGGCGGCCATCTTCAGTGAACGGTTTCTGAAACGACTGACAAGGTGTGCGTCAGTAAAACCACAGTACTGAGGCAAAGGCTCACACAGCCACACAGTACTGTGGTATTATAGGCCGGCCGCAGAAGAGTAAAAAACAGGTTATAAAATAAATCTATTTGTAATAGGCTGCTTGTTCAGTTTCTAAAATTCCATATCCACGTTGCAGGATTTCTACTGAACAACAAGAGCACTTATTGTTCGGTCCCGTAGGCTACTTAGGAGAACGCAGATAATTGCGCACAGCTGACCGACACAATACGGTACACGTTGGCCCTATTCTGTTACACTCGAACCTCTATAACTAGAATTTTAATAATCGTACTCTTGGTTACGCGAACGTCGATATCTCAAAGTGTATCGCTATATCGAAGTATCTCGAATTTCGGTTAACTATGTACCACAGAGCTGTTTCACCCCGAATCCCTTCAACATCGGCGACCCCGTATAAGTTCCATCAGCGATTTACTAGAATCCTTTATCTCAATTTCATGCTTCCAATAATTGAAAATTTTTTGTTCGCTTTTGACCCAGGGAATGCGTTACGTATAATTGATCGCTAAGAACTAATAAACAAACAAAGTTTTAGATAAAAATGTTTATCTAAAATCTTTTGCTCCGCGTCGAAACAGTGTTTATTAGTTTTTATGGGAAAACTGTAGTGCCTGTCTCTAATTTGATGAGTTTTAGTACCATTTACATAAAACATATTGCGCCCATTTTGTTGGCATTTTTAGGACTACTAAAATGCTAGTTTGTCTGTAACGAATATCTAAAACAATTGAAATATTATGCTTGGTGTATAAGGCACAAATTTTTGTTTGATCAGTTAAAAAAACTGTGCTAAAAATTGGTAATATTTATTTTGTATATATGAATAGAATAAAATTTACCTCTTTTATCTGTCTAGTGGCTTTACCTTTTTTATATTTCACTACGCGTTTCTGGACATATGTCCCATCGTCAGTAAAGTTCGTCAGATAATACTAGACTAGTGGAAAAGCCACCAATTTTTTATGTGGAAACGGGGGCAATTTTTTATAAAAATAGGTTTGAAGGTAATAATCAATTAAACTATTACCGTGATCTACAAAAATGAGTGCGAATTTACTGAAGAGTAACATTTTGAAGGGCAAACTGTAGTAATATGTTACTATTAAGGGCAAACATATTACTACAATCTTTGTGTAACACTGTAGTAGAGGGATAATAAAGAAAAGTAATATATGTCATAAAAGTTAATAAAGTTTACGCTTATACATGATTTTAATATGTATAAGTAGACAATAAATTGTGCTTTTATAACTTATGTTTACAAAAAATTCGGAGGCGGGGGGAGGTTGCCCCTCTCGACATTAACTTTTGGATCCGCCCCTGCCGTGACAGCATGATTTTAAGATTTTTCCACATTGCAAACTTTCTGTGTTTTTAGGTTAACAAATGACAGCGTATTCTTCTTCTCATTTCCTGACAAACTATAAGACATGCAGAATTGGATTCTCTTATCAACTTCCTCCACAGCTCCCTACCTCTTATCTTTTGTCTTAATTTCTCCATGTTTCCCCTTTTCTACTTTCTCCCACACTGTTTCCCCACTGTTTAAGGCCATAGGAAAGACACAGTTTTGTTCTTCCCTCGTCTCCTGTTTCTCCTTCTTTTAACAGTTTTCTTTGCTTTCCCGTTTCCTGGATGATCTTGGACAATCTATTCCGATTCATCCTGGAGACATGTCTATACCATTCTAGTTGTCTAGTCTGTAAGTAAGTAACTACTGATTTGTACTTAATCACAGTCTTAATGTGTGAGGCTTTCACGGCCGTGGTTTCAATGTTATGACGACTTCGGCTTGCCGGTCCAAGGTCCTTCGACGTACGGCCATCTTCAGTGTAGAAGGCTGCAAAACACTGACAAAGGTTTCGTAGTCAGTGACCACTGAACTGTGGTTAAGGCTAGTGGCTGTGAGTAGGAGATCCATATTGATGGTTAAGGCTAGTGGCTGTGAATAGGAGATCCGTATGTGGTTAAGGCTAGTGGCTGTGAGTAGGAGATCCATATGTGGTTAAGGCTAGTGGCTGTGAGTAGGAGATCCGTATGTGGTTAAAGCTAGTGGCTGTGAGTAGGAGATCCATATGTGGTTAAGGCTAGTGGCTGTGAGTAGGAGATCCATATGTGGTTAAGGCTAGTGGCTGTTAGTAGGAGATCCGTATGTGGTTAAAGCTAGTGGCTGTGAGTAGGAGATCCATATGTGGTTAAGGCTAGTGGCTGTGAGTAGGAGATCCATATGTGGTTAAGGCTAGTGGCTGTGAGTAGGAGATCCATATGTGGTTAAGGCTAGTGGCTGTGAGTAGGAGATCCATATTTATAAACCTTTGGTGTCCGCACGAAGTTGTTTTGTTTTTATATAATTTCGTGCGGACACCAAAGGTTTATAAATATGGATCTCCTACTCACAGCCACTAGCCTTAACCACACTTCAGTGGTCACTGACTACGAAACGTTTGCACCCAACAACCTTGGACAGCGGCCTTACAGCCCCGCAACCCGAAGTTCTCACAACACATAGAACACAACATGGAAATACTACACTACTTACCTAAAAGTAGAAAACTAAACACAGCTGAACAATTTGAAATTTACAGACATCACACACTACAACCAAACAACATATTAAATGAACAATTACATTACAGATCACACATACTTTTCGATACATTGATTCATACACACGCTTTGAATCCCAGCGCCAATTTCCTCCCACCAGCAACCCCCACCACACACACCCACAACCCATAACCGTTACTCTGTATAGACTTTCAGTATTTAAAACCCATTGAGGAAAACGAACACTACGTCGAAACGGCTGGGAAATGTAAACCTAAAAGTAAGTTCACAGTGAAAGTGTTTATATATATATAATATTATATGTATAATATATATAATATTATATATAATATATATAATATTATATATATATAATACATATATAAAAAGAATAGTAAAATAATAATCCGGAATATCGCTTTCGTCCTTAGGAAAATGGAGGGGTCAAACCTTCAAGCTGTCTCATCCTTGTGCCCCCCCTCCACAAGCTACTACTCTCATCCACCCCAGGAGCAGCTGCTAGTTACGCCGTCTGACAGAATATTACTAATGCTACTCTCTTACTCTATACGGTATATGTAGGCCAATATAGTCAGTGTAGGCCTATATAATATATTCACTTATATTACTATATATTACTAATACTACTAATTCTAACAGTCACTGCTAGAATTACATCGAAGACTTTTTATTCCATCGATGACTATCAAGGCGTATTTACGGGGAGACGAACGGGACCGGACACCCCCCCCCCCTTTGAGTGACGAAAAAAGTTGACGAATTTTGTTAATTTCCTAATTTATTTTTATGCTATTTTATTATTTTTTCAGCTGTGTACGCTAATATTGTAGTAACTCTTTTTTAAATATACAAACAGGTTTAGGGCCTATTACAAGGCATTTGCGTTTGAAATATGAAATATAGGAAAATCAATTCAATCAATAAGCATCTGTTAAACAATGTTTCTGAAGCACGTATTGTGTTATACAGTTTAATTTAATGGGACTGATTTCAGGATGTTAACACACGTGTTTCAGCTACTTTAAAGATAATAATGTTGATTAGCCTTAAGCTGGTTTCTCTTTTGTATGAAGCCTACTTGACCGGACCCTCACCGCAAGGCCAAATTCTAGATACGCCACTGATGAACATGTGAAGAGAAGAGAGTTGGTGGGGTTTCATGTTCAACAGGAAAGCGAGTCATTTTTCCTACTGTAGAAACACGCTACTTTCGACTTCGACGCTACTTTACTTACGCGGCAAAAACGTCGATTTAAAAAGGTCTTTTTAATAGAACTTCAAGTTGTAGGGGTCCGAACACACATACATTAATTCCAGTTAGGCTATAGAGTTTCAATGGCACAGCCAGAAAGTGAGAAAAATTCGTGTTATCGAGATTCGTTTTAATACATATTCAAGTTATAAAGATAAAATAACATGGAGGTGTGTAGGCAGGGGGGGGACAGAACCCCCCAGATGGAAAAATGTTGACGAATTTTCTTAATCTCTTAATTTTTAGGTTATGGTATTATTTTTTTCAGCGGTGGACGTTGTTAATATAATAGTAACTCTTTTTAAATGTACAAACAGATTTTATTACAAAGCATTTGCGTATACATTTGAAGTATGAAATGTACGAAAATCAGTTCAGTCAATAAGTACCTTCTAAAACAATGTTTCAATAACATCATTGTTATTGTGATATTGTCGTTTACTTTGATGGGATTGATTTCAAGATATTACCACACGTTTTTCAACCACTTCGAAGATAGTAATGTTGATTAGTCTTAGCTTGTTTTTCCTTTGTATGAAAGCGATTCGAGCTCCCCCCCCCCAAGGAAAATTCTAGATACGCCACTGAAAAATTGTAAAGACAAAAGACTTGGTGGGAGGATCATGATCAACAGGAAAGTGAGTCATCTTTCTTACTGTAGAAACACACTACCTTCGGCTTATAACTTAAAGTAGTGGTTCCCAAAGTAGGATCCGCGAACCCCTGAGAGTCCGCGACAATGTTTCAGGGGGTCCGCGGACACTGTTAAGAAAAAATAGAATATACCGTAATTTTCTCAGATTTTGTATGCTCTAAAATCTAAATTTTAGAATCTTAAAAAAATTAGTAGAAGATGCCAGTACTTTGTTTTTGTTCAAACTAATTGTAATTGTAAAAGTAATTTCAAACCAACGGCTTCAATAATGTCTTTAAATCATGTCGTGTAGCAGATCTGTTTGTCAGCCGAACTGACTGGAGCGTCGCATCAACGCAGAACTGATAGCGCTGTTTAAGTCCACGTATAAGCACTGTATCTAAGGAAAACGTTTTTCCGTGTAGCTCGTTTTACGCCTAAGTAGCTGGATTTCGACACGTGTGGCTGGAAAGATAGAGCCGAGGTTGGTGGCAAAGTTGAGAAATAAACTTGTCGAAAGTGACTTAACATTGAAATTATCAGACATTAAACCTAATATTGCAGAGCTAACTGTTCAAAAGCAGCCTCATTGTTCATATTAAACTATGTTTGATATATAATTAATATTATAATTTTGCAAGTTAAGAGAATTTTGATTTTAATACATTTTAATTAAAATATAATATTGTATCATCATATTTACGGTTTGTTTTATTTCATAACTCAGACGGGTCCGTGAATTTTTAAATTTTTTGGAATGGGGTCCGCGGACTGAAAAGTTTGGGAACCACTGACTTAAAGGGTTTATGCTGTTCGTTTTAAAACCTATTCTAGTTATAAAGGTAAAATAACATGGAGTTGTATAGAGGAAGTAAAGGGAAATGAAAAAATTCGAGTTGTCGAGGTTCGACCGGATATTTGATGTTCTAATCCAGAAAAGATGGACTGTCTTCGACGGTCACATAACACGAATGAGCCTGGAGAGATTAACCAGCAGAATCTGTGCCTACTTTCTAAGTCAGAAAACCAAGGAGGCTTCGTTCATCTAGGTGGAAGGGATCTGCAGTAAGTGGGGATTGCGGCGCGTCAGGATATCTAGGAACGTGACCCTCTTAAGGAGCTTATGAAGTTTGAAGGATCACATCAGGGTTTCCATCAAATCCCCAATGTTAGAATAGGCAATAAAGGAAAGAAAGGAAGCGCATCGAAAAATAATGCACGAATACAGGATAAAAGTTAAAGCCCGAAGAAAAAAAGTGTTGAATAAACGTGGTCCACAGTGTGCCGGAACGACTTATGATTAATTGATTTTTAACCACGCCGAATTACTATAATAATTTAATTACAAAATAAACTTGAGTTTATTTCGAATCAGGTATAGGCCTACATAAATTTGTTAGAATAGATCTGTACCCCACTTTAAATACTACTGAGTGTTTGAAATTTTTGTTTTATTTTTAATCAGTATCGATGATCTTTTTGTGTACAATTTCTTGGAGAGTGGTAAACTTTTTTTAAACTATATTTATATACAATTAGAAATCAGGTGTCAGAACCGTGACACAAAGCGTTTTGAATTGAAACCGCTAACATTAATATTCTATTTGGATTCCAGTGTGTGCAGGTTTGATTCTGTTGTGATAGCCTACTATTTATTTATTTCAAATTCAATTACACACGCAAATAATGCGCATACATAATAAATACATTTAAATAAGAATAAATAGCTCGAGATCAGTTGATTAATGCGTTTTTGTCTGCTGCATTCTTATAAATCAAATCAGCTGTTGTTTTGTCTCATGATGGTGTAGTTTGTTCTGCATATAGTAAACTCCGGTAAGGAATCAGTGCCGCTGCCGCGCTCGCCGGTGTCACCTTGATAGCCTCAAGTTAAGATGGCAGTGGAATACTACTCCCACTCCTTGATCGCATATAACCTATAATTACTACCGTCCAGAGTCCACCAATCACAACCGCCAACTCTAAGATGGCGGCCAAGTTGCTCCCGTCTAAATCTTCCAATACCATATTCAAAACAACCACGCCTAATATGTCATGTGATCACTACTTTAGATAAAAGTGATTTTTTATTACAAACTTTTGTTTTTTCTCTCTTCTCTTATATATATTGTTTCTCTGCTCCTTTGCCGTCGCTGTCTTGCACACAGGTTTCGCGTCCACGACTCCTCTCCCACATACCAGTCCGGCGATTAGGCCAGCCGGTATTTCAAGTGTTTCGTTTCGTGCATGGCAGGAATTTTTCTCACATTCTTTTACATGGCACGCGCGTACACGCCCACACGCGCTCACGCAATACACGCAGGTGTTATTGTCTTAATCGTTTATAACGTACGTACTGACTTTGAGTGATAACTTTCGTAAGGTTATGATAACGTTCTCCATGCGCTTATCATACAGTCCTCATTTCAGTGTTCTAATTTTTTAATCAGCTGTCATATTTATTCAGTTTTCTACAGTCGATCATACTGTAAACTTCAGTTCTCTTTTTACTCATGCCATGTCATATTATTACGTAAAATTACAAACACGCGCGCGCACATGTGTTTTGATATATTATAACGTAGGCCTACTAGGCCTATATAAATGCACAATCGAAAGTAAAAACATGAGGGGGCAAATTTTAAAAATTCATGTCGTGTATCGAATTAAAGAAAATTTTTATTCAAATTATATAAATGTAGCGTTTAATTTAAAAAAAAAAGCTTGAACAATTGGATGAAATCGCAATAGTTCATGTAGCATATAAAATTAAAAGGAATTTTAACTAAATCTAAATGTAGTGTTAAGTTTTGGAAATTAAAAAATTTTTGAAACAGTAGGACCCAAAATGTTGTTCAACGTTTGATAAAATTACAAATTCCATATGGGATGTCAAATTACTGAGTATTGTAACCAATTTCTGAATATAGGGTACAGTTTTGGAAATTCCAATGTTTTTGACACCAGAGGCCAAAATTAGGATAAAAATATGTGACGAAATTGTAAAAATCCAGCCGGCTGTCAAACTAAATGAATTTTAATACAGATCTATGTGTTTGCAAGTTTTAGCGTTTACTGTATTATTGCTCTACAATTCTTACTTTACTAAACAAAAAAATAGTTGGGTAGGCCTAATAGGGATTTTCTTAATTTTTTATGATAATTGAAAAAATATGTAAACCTAATATTACAATTATGTAATGGGCCAAACTAAATGCCATGACGGTAAAATACCACCAAGACGACATACCAACTTTTCTCTCCATCAACAAGGCGGCCTACGGTCAATCTGCGCTACTGTGGATCGGAACTCGAAGAAGTAAACATATCTAAATAGCTGGGTGTTAATATAGACACCAGAATGACGTGGAAGCACCATATAAAACAGTCCGCGAACAGTGCGTCTAGGCGCTGCCGGCTACTTAAATGACTCACTGCGACTACATGGGGAGCAAATCAAGATGTTCTGACAACTGCGTATAAGAGCTACATTCGGCCGCTATTGGAATATGGCGCAGAAACAACTATTACTGCCTCCAATGCAGCATGCCAGAAACTGCACTTGGTCCAAAATGCGGCCCTTAGAACGATAACTGGTGCGCCGAAATCAACTCCTATACTTGCCATGGAGTCACAACTGCAAGTCGAAACTATACAAGTAAGACGGGAAAAGCTGTGCCTCATATCCTGGAAGAGATGTAAAAGAGCCTACCAACAACGGTGGAATAACTATAAAACAGCGGTAGAAAGGCTGAAAACTCAGAAATGCCCGATTGCGATCTATGAAGAACTCCAACGCAAATATGACACTGAACCAAATGAGGCAGCACCATTTATACGTCACCGTGAATTCTTTAGCCAACTCCCAAATGCTAACCTGAAACTCGTTGACCATAATAAGACAAAAACAGAGTCGAATGAAGCCGAGCTTCGTCAAGCAGCCTTACACACTGTACAAAAACGTTTTCCCGCTGAGCAGTGGATACGAATCTACACAGACGGATCCTCTATACCATCTACAGGGGCAACAGGGGCTGGTTTCTACAGCTCTCTATTTGAGGGCCACCTCGCTGTAGGAGGCCGCCTAAGCAACTATGACGGAGAGGTAGCAGCCATAAAAGCAGCATCTATTGAGCTTGCCAGGATCTCACCAACTAACAAAGCCGTCTTCCTCATAGACTCAACTGCAGCGATTCAAAACGTGACCTCAAATGGTGACACAAACTGCTCCCTGACAATTGAGTGTAGGCGAGAACTGCAGAACCTTGTACAATTAGGCTGGCAGATTGAGCTGCAATGGGTACCCAGCCATGTCAACATAATGGGAAATGAAAAAGCCGACATCCTCGCCAAAGTGGGCGCAGCACTACCTCAGCCGGAGACCCCCAGCTCATATGCATCTGCGAAAGCAAGAATAAACTGCTCAATAAGCCTATGGCTAAAAGAAAAACAATTAAGTGCCTGTGTGGGAAAAAGATGGGCAACATTGGTTACGGACGGCCCCATCAACAGAACTCTACCCCGAGCAACTAGTGTTGCTCTTTTTAGAACTACAACCGGTCATGACTACCTGGCCTCCCACCTGCACCGCATCGGCGATTTGTCGTCTCCTGAGTGTGTTCTCTGTGGATACGCTTCCACGAATGCGGATCACCTAATTACATGTCCAGTCTTGCTCTCAGATACGCAAGTCTCTCACGTCTCTACTGGTCAGCGCGCCGCCTAATGGCCCAACAGCCAAGGGTGGGCGTTGGCTAGTAAGTAAGTAAGTATATTACAATTTATCCAGTAATAAATGTAGTTCTTATAGATCTTACCCGAAATGGTTTGGTTGCTCTTACCCGAAAAAGTTGTCGGGTATCGTTCGGCCAAGATCCGCCTTAACTGTTTTACAACATTCTGGTCGCTTTTTGCGGCCTGAAGAAGATCCGTGAAAGTGGGATCCAAAAACCTATTGGCGACGTTGTCGCTGTTATATAGCAACTGCTCACGGCCTGACAGCCCGGTTTTTAATCATTGTGATAACATCAACACCGCGGCCGTGTGAGTTCTGCAGCTCAGGGAGCTTACTAGTAGGCCTAAGTAGTGAGGCAAAATAGAACATGAAAGGCGATCTCAGAGCAGTGGCAAACATAAAGCGGCAAACGGGCAACAACTAGGCCTACCTTGCGTGCGGGCCTGTATAATATTCTTCACTGAATATTAAACGGTGTTTATCAATTCTCCTAACTTCGAGACATTTGCTCTGTTAGTGGCTTACTGAATTCGCTTTATCCTGCGGTAGCAGGTTACTCCGTTTTGTCACGACAAACTGATTAAACATCAGGGTATTGACAAACTGTTAACACTTCAATTTACTATCGTGATGTCCCCAATATTATTTTTTGTATCGGCCATCTAAGGACCACATGCCAATTTCAATTCCTTACTCTTTGTTCTTTTCTATTTCTCTAGTATTCTTTCATTTTTTCACTGTGTCTCTTCTTCCTGTCTTCTGTCCACTTTGAACCTGCGTTTTTCTCTCTCCTACTCTGGGCTCCTTCCATTTTCAACATTTTTGCCCGAAAAACTTCTCTTTCAGTTGCTTCTTCTGCGTTTATATTATTTTTTCTATATCTTTTTGGACTTCTTTAATCCAACTTGATGTTGACTTCTTCCCCCACAGATATTTGAAGATCTACTTTGTAAACCTATTGTCGTCCATTCTATATAAATGTCCAAAAAATAATAGTCTTCCCTTTTTCATTGTTTCTGTTATATTTTCTATACTTTGATAGGCCTATATTTCATCATTACTTCTTAATTTCCAACCTTCTGAAGTTTTTCGTGGGCCTAATATTTTCTTAATAATTTGTCTTTCCAATATTTCTAGTTTGTCTAAATTATAATACAGTGCTAGACACTCACTTGCATATAGGCATTCTGGCTTGACTACTGTACTGTAATGCCTTATTTTTGCATTTTTAGATATGCACTTTTTATTGTAAATATCTTTAGTTATACCATATGCCCTTTCCATCTCATGAATCCTATTATTATTATTATTATTCATGAAGCCAGGGAACCAGTCTCCGGCACTGGCAAGATCGATGACATAGAGAGGATGGAGGAAGATGGACCGCAACGCTCATATCAAACTTGAAGTAATGGATTGACCGCCAACACGGTGAGGTTGCCTACGTAGACCATCTGACGGCAATTCTAATGCCTACCTCTACAGACTGAGAAAGGTGCAAAGCTCAGTACGTCAATACGGTGGCTCTTCCCAAGAAGATGCCTTGCACACCTTTTTCAAGTGCTGCAGATTCATGAGAGAGCGGATGGTACTGGAAATGGAGCTCGAGGAGTTCACGCCCGAGAGCGCAGTTGTGCGTATGCTTCGTGGCAAGGCGGAATGGGACGGCATCTCTGCGTTTATTCATTTGGTCCTACTAGAAAAAAAGAGAGCCCCACCTTGCACCCAACGGGCAGTAGAAAATAAGGGACAAGTAGAAGGAGGCGAATAAGGGCGCAATAGGCTCCATCCTGAAGTAAAACGCTAAGTGGTTCTAGGATGGATATGAATTCCTGAATTAGAGGTGGGTTTTTTGGTGGGTGAGAGTTCCACACACCACGAGAAACACAGTCTCCTTTGACGGTGCATAAAGCATTTATACTGCTCTAAAAAATATAATATTTTCCTTTTTTCGTTTTAGCCAGCTATAAGCGAATTACACAACTTTCTTCATTCCTGAAGTTGTTTCCTTCTTTTCCTGTACTCCTTCATTATCTGACCCGCTTTTGCTCGATCTTCTTCCGGTAAAACCCTCTGGTTCTCATTGGTTTCTCTACCTCCACAATTCCCCTTCAGAACACTTGTCTGTTTCCTATATATCCTTCCCCTTCCCTGATTCTACACTTTTCGACATGTGTATTATCATTATCATTATTCTTATTATTATTATTCTCTTAATATTTAAATTCCCAAATTACTAAGCGCTTCCGTATTACCAGTTGTCTCCGGCGTAATGTGCGCAGCACACAGCCTATATACATTTTTTTTGTTATTATTCCTTGTGTTATTGCCTATACTTATGGTAATAACGCTCTCATAATATATTCCTTTTATGTAAATTGCTTCACCGCCTTTACGCCGAGCTGGTAAATTTATGGATATTCCTTTTCTGTTTTCTGAAACAACGATCTTTTTTTTGTTATCGTAATTCAATTATTCTAATTCTTACGCTGCCAGAACCGAACCGAGCAACAACAACAATAACGTGAAGATTTTAAATTGATAGTTGTGTACGCGCAGTTGTTTACAATTCCGCCTGGAAGAAAAACAAGAGGAACAAGAAAAAAAGGAAAAGGGCAACAACAGCAGAAGCAGCACAAGGAGAATAAGAAGAAGGTTTGTAATCAATTTCCATTACAAAACCTGCACCGCGTGTATAATTAAATGATTCACGGATTCTAATTCAGACGGCTGTGGTTCTCGGCCAGACGTCACAGTATCAAGCACCTAGTCAATGAATATGTTATTGAATGCGTGTAATTTTCTTTTTTATGTGCGTAGGAGCTGTTTTAACGGTTTTATGCATACGAATAAATTTCAAAAGCGATAGTAAGACGTTCTAGAGAGAAATAAAACGATTAGAATGAAACAATTCTTGTTGTGATTATAATTTATGATGTAACATATCTGAGATTCAGCTATATTATTTTTGTTTAGTTTATATTTTAAACGGTGCAGGTAAAACTACCGAAAAAAGCGCTTAAAATAAATATTAGAACTTGAACATTTTTAATCGTTTCATGAGACTATGAACAATTTTATGAGTAGTGAAAAGTTGGAATGATGGGCACAGTTTCATGTAGGTAAGTTTGAGAAAGAGCTTTGAAATGCAGATCTTCTACGCGTATTTCTTTTATCAAGGGTTAGGCGGAGCGTTATCTGTTTCGATCTCCACCTTTAAGCCATTATTATGAGTTGTAGCGAAATCTCTTTTACCTTTTGTTGTATTATATAAATCTGCGTGGCAGCCTGTCACGGCGCACCCTATCAACAATCGCTTTTCACGTCGTTCCGTATAACTTAGCTACTTCAGTTTTGCTGTTTTGTGGAAGAAAATTCTAATTTTCGCTTTATTGTGTATGTTATTTATACTACCGTTTCTGAAACATCTATTCACACTTTGCGAAAACCACATCTCAGACGCCTGTATGCTTCTTAAATCTAATTTAGTTGCAACCATGCAGTGTGGTATGTACAACCCTGACCTTAAAATTTTATCTGTATGTCTCTCTCGACATGGGCTCCTATTAAACGTTCATCTAATAGTTCCACAAACTGCCTGAAATCTGTTGAGCGTTGTTCACAGTCATCTTAGTCACCTTCTACAAAATTAAACCAAAAATGGTTTGTTCGGGTCCCAAGCAGATACACTCACTACAGCTGGTCACTACAACGCTTCTTCAGGCGTCCCATACCTCTCTGTCCCTTCGGCTTATAATTCAACAGTTGTTTGGAAAATGGGGCAGTCATCCGTTCAGTCAAGGTGTTCTAACCACTCTGGCTAATATTGGGCAATCCTATTAAGTATATAAACTCGTAATCCTACGCGGACGACATCAACATAATGTGTCGGACAAAAAATGCAGCAGAGGAAACGTACTTTGAGCTCAAAGAAAATGCTAGTAATATAGGCCTCAAAATCAACATAGATAAAACAAAAATATTAGTGCAGACTAGAAGATAAAGAACTACGGAACAATCGACAATATAGAAAAAGTGGACAACTTTATATTCTTGGGAACCATATTAGAAAAAAAAAACGGCACAAAAGAAGCCGAAATCCGGAACAGGATAGTCCAAACCAATAAAGCCACATCAAGTATATTCATATTAAAAGACACCCACAGAAACACGAAACTAAGGATATACAAATCAATAATAAGACCCATCCTAACCTACGGCTACGAAACGTGTATCCTGAACTCCAGAGCAGCAAACACTCTCGATATCTTTGAAAGAAAAATATTACGAAGAATCCTGGGACCAGTTAATGACGTACACGGCTGGAGAATAAGATATAACTTTGAATTGTATCAAATTTGTAAAGAACCACCGTTAACACAATACATAAAACTACAGCGTCTAAGGTGGGCTGGTCATGTAGCCAGGATGGGGGAAGACAGAATACCACGAAAACTATTGAATACCAGAATCTACGGAAAAAGACCAGTTGGAAGACCGAGGAGAAGATGGGAGGACGCGGCGGATGAGGATGCGAAAGAAATACTGAAAGTGCGTTCCTGTAGGAGGATGGATACCGACAGAAGAGAATGGGGGGGAAAAAATTGAAGGAGGCCAGGGCCCAACAAGGGCTGTAGTGCCATAGGAGAGAGATATACTCATTATTTTAGTACGTAGGGTTTCACGGCCGGTGTCACTATAATTATTTAAAACTTCCGGGCTGAGAGGCAGTGGTCGAGTGCTTGGTGTAGTATAGCTAGACGTTTCGGCCGCACCACCGGTGGCCATCTTCAGTAGCAAAAATGTTCGTAATAATTGTAAGAGTGCTCCTGATGGTACCACACATGTGGTTGAACTTATGTACCTTATTCACCACGTCACTGTTTGTAATCTCTCTTCTTTTCTAAGTTAGCAGCCCATCGGCTGGTTGGCAGCAGCTCGCCATTCTTCATGGTTCTCTGCTTTTCTTTCAACTCACAATATGATGTGCAGTTCATATCGACCATACGCTATTTCATGTAGTCTAAACGGGGACGTCGTCTGTGATTCTTCCCTAAAATTGTTCCTTCTATTATTCTCTTAACCAACCCATTGTGTCGTAGTATATGCGCTATAAACTTAGCTCTTCTGCCTTTTAAATTTCGTAGAAAGCTCTTCTCCTCCTGAGCTCTTCTAAAGACTTCCTCATTCGGTATCTTCTCCCTCCAGCTTACCTTGAATATTCTTCTGTAGCACCAGGTCTCAAATGCTTGGAGTTTTTTCGTGTCACTTTCTCCAGTTGTCCAAGATTCACGCCCGTTATAGGGCAACACTCCACACGTATGTCTTTACTAGATTCTTCCTTATTTTTAGGCTGATAGCGTTTGAAGTGAAGAGGTTTTTCTGTTTGGTGAAAGCAATTTTAGCCTGATTAATTCTGCTTACTGCTACGCCCATCACTTGTGATTTTACTTCCTAGATAGTTATATTCTTTATCTGCCTGGAGGACATTATTTCCAAGAGTTATTCTGACAGGATCTTCTTCCTTCCGACTACAGACTAGGACTTTGGTCTTTTGTTCATTTATTTTCATATTGAAATCATTCTTCATTACTTGATCCATTGTGTCAAGAATCTTTTGTAGACCTTCGTTGCTCTCTGCAGTCACCGCTATGTCATGTGCGAACCTAAGCATGTCCATTTTTCCCCGTGTATGTTTACTCCGAGATGGGTGTCTTATCTTACTCTATCGATTGGTTCTTAGACATACAAGTTAAACAAACATGGAGACATGAAATGAAGAGGTTTTTCTGTTTGTTGAAAGCAATTTTAGCCTGGTTAATTCTGGTTATAATTTCCTTACTGCTACGTCCATCAATTGTGATTTTACTTCCTAGATAGCTGTATTCTTTCACTGTCTGGAGAACATTATTTCCAATTTTAGTGTGTGTTTGTAATATAAGACACACTGTAGCCCAGATATTCAAAATTAGTGATCTACTACAGAACATTACCATGTACAACAATTTTGCGTGTACGGGATCATCTCTACGAAACGCCATCGCCTTGGCTGCGTTGTTCATGTTCTTGTTGTCTTGAATCAGATTCATAAGTGACGTCACAGTCCAAGTACAGGAAACACTATTTGTCTATTTGTGACAACACCATACGGACAGTGACTATTTTCGACCCCGTTTGGTTTTCCCTGGAAATTCCAATACTTTCGGGTAAGGGTGGGTTTCGATTGTTGACAAGCATCCTCCAATTCTTGTAAAATCATCTGGTTATCCGCGTGTAGTATTTATTTAAGGTTGTGGTAGCGTTAACTAGGATGCGTTAATTGCAAACTTTTCTCGTTTCCGTGACAAGTTGCTAACGTAAGTTGTTGATGAGACTATAACTCTTTCGGACACCCTGATTTGTGAGAATTATTCCTGACTGGCGCGCCCTTATGCTAAACACCATTTCGTTGTTGTACCTGGTCACAAGGTTTTCGACAGCATTGAGGTGTCATGGATTTCCTCTTGCATCGAGAATAACCCGCAGCAAGGCTCTGTCCACTGTGCCAAAAGCATTTTCACGATCCGCAAAGGCTTTCTGGGTCTCAACATTGATTTGCGGATGATATTGCCATTCTCGGACTCGGAAAACAGGTTGGAGGTGGGTATATATTTGTTAAATCGAATCTGCAAAGACTCTGGATTATAAATATCCGCACTTAAGACCAAGGTGATGGCTTTTCGTGGAACTGATCCCGCACGACCAAAAATTGTTATAGATGGTACTGTCCTGGAACAAATTAGCAATTTTGAATACCTGGGCTACAATGTGTCTTATAAGGCAAGCAACGACGTTGTGAATAAGTTGCATAAGTTCAACCTTATGTGCGGGACCATCAGGCGAACCCGTGTAATGGTCAGCAAGTAAAGGAACACGCCTAAAATTCTACAAGGTGATGGGCCTTCCCACTCTTCTTTATGAGTTGGACTTTAACGAAAGTTTAAACATTGTTGATTGTGGTCCAAGTCACGTTTTTTATAATAATTTACCTTATTTCAAATCCGTCCTGTGAAAACAACGCAACGAAGTCACAGGACGGATTTGAAATAAGGTAAATTATTTAACGAAAGGCTGAAATGAGATTTTTCAGGCAAGTGGTAGGGTAAATTCTCCATGATCACTGAAGAAACGCAGATATACGGCAGGAATTGAATATTATGAGCAGTGGCGAAGCTAGTAGTTAATGAATGGGTAGGCAAAAATCTTATCTTAAATTTTTTTTAATGATTCACTAAAAGGATGGTGGTTCAAATCGGACGCTGAGGTAGAGTTTGCTGTAACCGAATGGTTCCACAGTCGTAAGAATTTTACTAGCAGGGAATCTACAGGTTAGGGGAACAGTGGAACTCATGTCTTAATGTTAATGGAGACTTCTTTTAAAATCGTTGAATAAAAAATGCTTTACAGCTCTATATGTGTTTCTATTGAACAATCCTTGTATTAGTCATACACAATAATACAACTGATTGAACTTCAAAATTTTAAACTTGATTAGTTTCTATATATATGTTTAATGTTACAAATAATTCAAATAATAATCTTGATCATCTGTTAGTTCAGCGGAATAACAGGCACACTTTTAATAACCGCATAAAATAAACACACTTATAAACAACACAGGCGCTTTAACTTAACTGTTTGGACCACAGAAGTGAGGCATTCCTCAACGCTCGATGTGTACAGCACGGGACAATCCCCCCTCCTTCAGTACCCTATCACACCACTACATTGCTTACATACGATATATACAAAAAACGCTGGGGCAAGTTCAGGTTGCCTCATTCGCTTTAAACGATCTATGCCGAGTCTCACCTGTCGCCATCTAGCGGTCGCTCAGTAAAGCACGTTTCGGCTTAATAAATTCGACAGTCGCGGTAACAGTAACAGTTACGTAATTCATACGTATTTATAATTTTTATTCTACAGAATTTTTTAGGGTAGGCATTGCCTTAATTGCCTCCATGTAACTTCGCCACTGATTATGAGTATACTCGAGAGGATTGCCCAGTATCGGCTGAATTGGTGGGACCATCTTTGCCGAATGGATGACTACCGGATCCCCAAACGGACGGAGAAGTGTGGGACGTCCGAGGAAGGGCTGGCGTGACCAGCTCTATACTTTGTCTGTGTGAGACGGGAACAAACCATCCTTGGTTTTGACCACCTCTATACTTTGTCTGTGTGAGACGGGAACAAACCATCCTTGGTTTAATCTTTGAAGGTGATGATGGTTATGATGATTTTGCAATTCTCATAAGAAAAGAAGGCAGACATTACATATTATCATAAATTCTTTGGGCATCTATGATTGTCTGTACGACACCACACACGCACGTACCATCTTAATATCTTTGCAACCAATTGTGTCGTTTAACCAACCAATTTGCAACCAATTACGTGTATTCATTCCTTCTCGTATTTCTTCACATTTAACCTTATCCTATAGTGTAAGTCTACAACTCCTTCTCCAGTATTCTATTTCCATGGCTCGTACGTTGTCCTGATATAGCCTATATTCTGTAGTTTTCCACGCTTCAGCTCCAAAATATATATTGATTTTGATTTTGTTTCGGGCCTCAGTTAATCGCTTCATAAAGTGGTAACTGTAACTGTCGCACCACTTGTTTCCTTTGTCCTATAGGATTTTTTATTTCTGTTATAGGCCTACTTGTGCCGTCTTTTGTAACTATGACACCTAGGCATATGTATAAACCCATTCCTTCCACAACTCCCCGTTGCAACAGTATACCTCTGCATGTATTTCCGACAACAATGTTTAACATGATAATGTTTTTAGGCTGGGGGTCGTTCCACAAAAATCGTCATCGAAAAATATAACGCTTCCACACTTTCGATTCCCCACAGTCTAGAAATTTGATATGTCGTAAACGCATCAAGACAGAAATAATCGCTGCTGACATTGAGTTCAGCAAACGTTTTAGTGAGAATACATTTGGTTTTACATGCTCTGTTTGTGATCGTCTGTGGTTTGGAAATGATTGACGTAATCCACATTATACGTTTCAAAAGCCTAAAAACAGTATCATGCTTCGATGTTTCGGTTTTGTCGAAATTCTTTGAATGCTTAGGTGCATAAATAGAGAGAGAGAGAGAGAGAGAGAGAGAGAGAGAGAGAGAGAGAGAGAGAGAGAGAGAGAGAGAGAGAGAGAGAGAGAGAGAGAGAGAGAGAGAGAGAGAGAGACAGACAGACAGACAGAGATTTTTTCAGTCTGATCTGTATTTATCGTTAAGTCCCATTTCTGGTTTTCTCCATCTATCTTCCTAAGTATATAACAGATGTTATCCTCATCTTCACCTATAGTCCCCCAATTCAAATAAACGGTAAGTAAACTGGACGACATGGTAAAAACCTTGTCGCAATTCCTTAATGACTGGAAATTCATCAAATAGTCTTCAGCCTATCTTTATACTGCTGAAGACATTTATAATTTTTATGTAACCTTTAAAATATATTTTATGTTTAGGTTGTAGATGTTATGGGAATTGATTAGTTCGTTTAATAAAAAAATGTCGTTTTACAAATTTTATTTGTTCGAACATGTAGGCCTACAATGAAGGTAGGGCCTACTGACTTACTGAAACAAGACTCCTCCATTTTGTTCGTCTCTTTTGATTTTTAATTAACCTTAAAAGTGGGAGACAGAATTAATAAAATCCCACTGCTAACTTGATAAACAACTGCTGCTCTCGTAATTATTATACATACTATATTAGGAATATAATGTTAGGTAAATCGGTTGTTTGTTTTATCAACCCACCATAGGACACACACACACACACACACACACACACACACACACACACACACACACACACACACACACACACACACACACACACACACACACACACACACACACACACACACACACACACACACACACACACACACACACACACACACACACACACACACAATGAATCGCGGTCTCAATTTGCTAGCTAGTGGCCAAAATCAGCTGACAGCAATACTCAAATCGTTTTAAATGACATCAAATGTAAACAATAACATTTTAAACGTGTTATAGTAATATTCAAATAAACGCCGCACGATTGTCACACTTACATTGTATACACGATTGCAAACAGAATAAATTGTGTTAACCAACTGCTGTTTGTGTACAAAAAAAATATTACTGCCACTTTTTGTACTATTTTTTATCGGCCTCACTTCCATCTCCATGATTATCTGATTACAATCGATTTCAACACAATGCTTTGCCTACATTTTTTTTTTTACACACGGTTTATGAACAAACTAAGTTTTGTGCTATATTGATGTAATTTTTTGACGGTCACTCTTCCGTCTCCTCGTGTACAGTAATTATGGTCGGTTTCAACACTGCATTATCTAAATATTTACTTAATTAACAATTAATTAACTAAGGAAATTTTATACTGTCTCTCATCCTCAAACAATTACAATCGATATTTTTACAGTTCCTCATCCTCAAACAATTACAATTGATATTAGCATAATTCTTTAAGTTTTACACAAAAAATAGATAATTTTGTTCCGTATTGATGACAGCCGTATTTTTTTAGGTAGACTATTTCACCTGTACTTCCGTATTTCCGTAGAATTGTTGCTTACAATGTTAAAACTTCTTTTTCTGCACTTCCAGAATTCAGGAGCGTGCAGTGACTGTTTCTACTTTAAGGGGGTATCGTAGAACTATCTGTAGAAGTGTTTCGTCTTCTTTTGATGGTCACGGCTTTTCTTTTTGTAGTGTTTTCCACAATGATGTGGTTTCCTTAACAATAGGTATATAATTCACACAATTGTGGAAGACTGAAATAACTATTTCAAGTCCTCAGAAACTAATTCTAGTCTTTCAGTTTTGTCTGTTCGTTACGTCCTCTCGGTACCATGGTTTCTCTGACTCTGTCCATCCAGGTATGTCAAGGATCTTCCTCTTCTCCTTCATCCATTTAGTCCGCTGTCTCTAATAATCTTCCATCTCGCATCCTTTCACGGTCCTCTTCCATCTATAACCTTCCTTGTCTATATTCGTTGTTCCTCGTACTAGCCTGTATAGGATTCCTTATTCTCTCCCTCCTTGATTTCTTTGCTGTTTTTTCCATTTCCTTAGCTCGCGGTCTTTCTCCTCCTCCTCCTCCTCCTCCTCCTCCTCCTCCTCCTCCTCCTCCTCCTCCTCCTCCTCCTCCTCCTCCTCCTCCTCCTCCTTCTTGTTCTTCTTATTCCTCTCCGGTTGATCTTTAAAATTCTTCTGGTCATAACCAAAGTTGTCACTAGATTCAATAACACTCTTGGCAGTACTGGCAGTACAGTTCTTCTAGCCCCATTATCTGTTTGATAATTGTGTCGGGTTCGACCTTGTTGACTAACCTGTCGTCATCCATCCTGTCAACGTGGTGATTACAGTGTTATCACTTTTCCTGTACCCAATCCACTACGTCTTATGTTGCACGTCTCTTGAATACTTAAATTTCCCTATCCCGTTTCGCGTCATGTTTTGCCTGCTATTTTTCTCAGCGTCTTCATTTCAACGTCTTCACTTTCAAATCCAAGTTATAGATACGCCACTGACCCTAGTACATAAAATGGTCAACTTTCCTTTGCTTTCTCTGCCCCAAATGTAATAAACATACACTTGTAAAAGAAGTATTTAATTTACATCCAAATAACCAGGCACCACCAGGAAAAATTACGGAGAGAAAGTATAGAATAAAATCAAAGTATTAATTTAATATTCTTTTTTACAAAATAGAAAAGCGTAATAACAAAGACAAGTGACCAAAAAGGAGAAGGTTTGAAATTGTAAAAGATCGGAGTACTTTGTATGGTGTTACGATATTAGAATATTATTATGACATTTAGCGTTGATAAATTCTTACCAGTCACTCGGCCAACACTTCTACAAAAGTGAACTGCAGGATTTATTTAGTTTGACTTTTAATAAAACGTTGGTTAATTCAAATTTACGCTCTGACGGACGTATTAAAAAATTACTTACGTCAGGTTTTCGATTCTTTCTTCTCCTTTTGTGAATTTCTTCTTCTGCACGCAAAACGTTTCGCCCTGTGGGTATCAAAACTTATAATAAAGAACGTTTTCTTTAATTTATTTAAATGTCAGAACAGAACAAAAGCTTGCTAAAGTTTTGAATTTGATTTTTTCGCTCGTCTGCATGTGTCAGACTCTCCTACCTCTTTTATTCTTCTTATTTTTCTTCTTCGCTTTCTTCTTCTTCTTCTTCTTCTTCTTCTTCTTCTTCTTCTTCTTCTTCTTCTTCTTCTTCTTCTTCTTCTTCTTCTTCTTCTTCTTCTTCTTCTTCTTCTTCTTCTTCTTCTTTACTATCGAGTGGTAATGCGCTGTTCTGTACGCTAAGCGTCTGTCGTTTCTTGATTGTGGAACTGTAAATGTGATGCTGCTGACGTTGACGTTGTGTGACGTTGCTTGATTGTGTTGCTGTAATTGTTATCAGAATAACAGCTTAGACAAAATACTGTGTTGACTAGCGCCTCATTGTACATTGTTTGGGAGCGGGGGGGGATTAACAATTTTTTAATTTGATGTAGTTTATTACGGCACCTTACGTACAAATTATGAAAATTAAAGTTTTCACGGCCGTTCGGAGACTTTTCTTGGTGAAAGCGTCGAACTTCAATACGGAACGTGGTTGGACGACCACCACTGTGGGGAAGGTCTACATTCGAAAGGGACAGAGGTTCAGTAAACCAGTGAGTATGAGACCTGGTTAATAATCTAGACCCCGGGTGCACCAGGAAATTGAGTTGCCTTTATCATCCCCTAGATCGACTCACCCGGTGAAAGTGAGTGAATACCTGGGACAAAACTCTGGGGAAATAATGGGTGGCTGCGGCGTGGTGAGAAGTCACACTGCCTTCTGTATATGACGAAAGGCGCGCAGAATAAAACACACAAAAGGAAACAGCCTGGCCTCGCCTAGCCCTTAGACTGCTTCGTCAGTGAGAAAGGATCCGTTGTTACAGACAGAGGCTGAAAAGCCTATTCAATATGTTCAAATGTTTAGTACAAGTATACATCTTTTTTTTTTATTAGCGGGGGCCCTACAGTCTATGCCGCATCCCGCATTTCGATCGCCATTTCTCCCTATCCTTCAAGTCATTATCTTCAATAGCTCGATCTCTCATGCTTTTCCTAATTCCTGTTCTCCATTGTGTTGTCAGTCTTCCTTTTCTTCTCCTGTTTTGTGGTGTGTAAGTCAATGCTTTCTTTGGCCTTCGCTCCTCTTCCATCCTCATTACGTGACCATACCACAGCAACTGTCTGGATTCCATTCTTTCTGCTGTTGTAAATACGTGCCCTGTCTTTTCTTCTTATATCTTCGTTTCTAACATGTTGCCTTCTAGAAATATTACACGTTTTTCTTAAGAAGTCCATTTCCACAGTTTCTATCAACTTTTTTCTCTTTATCTGAAAGTTGCCAGCATTCGACGCCATAAGTTAAAATGGGCTCCACATTAGTTGTGTATAGATTGTCAATTTAGTTTGAAGTTTCATTTTGTTCGACCAAAGTAACGAGTCTTTGTTCCCCGTTGTATCCTATTTTTGATGTCATTTTTTGTTGTCCCATCTTCTGAAATAATGCTTCCCAAATATTTGAATTCGCTACACTTACCGATTCTGTGGATTTTCAGATCTGGGGTCTTCTTCTTGCATGTCTTCTATTTTCAGATATTCTGTTTTTAGTAATGTCTATGTTTAGACCGTACCCCTGGGATAAAACTCTGGAGAAATGATGGGAGGCTGGGGGGGGGGGTTAGAAGTCACATAATGAAAGAAGACAGCCTGCCCTGGCCCAAACCTTAGAATGCTTTGTCGGTGAGAGAGAATCCGTTGTTACAGACAGAGGGTAAGCTGCCTATTCAATATGTTCAAATGTTTAGTACACGTATAGCCTACCTCATACCAGTGGCGAAACTATGAGCTTCTCCTGGAGGAGTGATGAGACTAGCCTGAAGCCTTCTACTACTACTACTACTACTACTACTACTATGACTACAGTAGAGCATCGATTGTCGGAACCTCTCGGGACGATGGCCCGTTCGGATAATCGATATTTCGGATAATAGATCGTAAATTGAAAACGTTATTTATCTTTATAAAAAAACAAACGTTTTTATTATAGTATCATTTCTAACATACCATGTAACGTTGTGGACTACGTTACAAATCCAGGGATCCCATCATAATTGACACTCGCCAATTATACAGACTGCCTACGTTGTAACGAACTGAAATTAAACTCAACACAAATAACAATAGTATTTACGCTATTTATTAGGACACAAGGGGAAGGTATTTCACTGATTTATGCACTCACTTCAATGTGTAATAAGATGACATCTCTTTATTAACAAATTATTTGAAAAGATCCCATAACATAATTATTTATACTAAAATATTCAAAAGGGTTTTCTGTAAAACAAGGGATCATATTGATCATGTAATTTTACCTCGGATCCGGGTTTACTTTAAATATTGTAAAGACGTCTGAGTTATACTGTGCTCCTCTAGGAGCTTGCATGATTACATTAACCATTTGAAGAATGGTGTTATTTACTAAAGGGATTATAATTAACATTTCCATATTAACGTTACAACGTATGATTTTCAATACTACAGTTTACATTTCTTTGGTTTCATTTATTGCTTAAAGAAAATTATAGTCTTTGAAAAGTCTCTTTCATCTATAGAGTTATGTCTCAAATGTAATTAATTCTCGATAGCCAAGCTATCGAGTCACCTTTAAAATAAGCTTTGCTGTCCTCGTCCTGGGGCGTGACTCTTGGGGATTCTGGTAGTCGGCGTAGTCATCTGGGTCGTGTCTCTGGCGAATATCTTATAGTTGTATCAGTGAGGAAATTGAAGTAATGCTGGTTAAAGTTGGGTTGATCCACGTCGGTCCTGGTCAGCGTCGTATGCGTTGTAGACGTCCATATGTGCAGTTTGTGCAGATCACATATTCACATGTAGAGTTGTACGAGAGTTTACATCTTAAGTAGAGACGTCACCTTCTTTACGTGTTGTTAATTTATCTTAAATTATTACATTTCTTAAACAAACTTTTCTACATCTTATATATTTAAAAATCACTAGCTCCCCACGTTTTGTAGTGGTAGCTAACCGTTATATTTAAGTTTAATTAACACATTTCTGAAGATCTCTCGCTCGGAGGTGTGTACTGTCTGACGGCGGCATAGTAACTCTTAACGTGATACGACTGGTACATTACAACGAAGCGGAGCGAGTACTCCGCGATAATATAGTTCCAACTTTTATTTAAATAGACATTATTATAACAAGATGAAACAAATTATTTATACTTATTTAGTTTACAGGAAGTATTTTAACTACTACTCGTGCCTTCAAATTATTAATTACTTACATTACGATTTTCAGACATTTCTAAGTTACAGACGGTTCGCTAAGCACGTTGTGTCCGGAATTAAACAGGTCAACGCATGATGATTTACTAAAGGGTTAACTGTGATATTATTAGTTTTTTTACAATACGAATTGTATTACTTGTTTAGTTGGATTTGGCCATTTAAATCTCATACTTATTCTGAGTCAGTACAGGGGTATTAGGTTTAATAGTGCGATTTAAAAAAACTTAATTGCTTTTTCAATTTTTGTTTATTAAATATTTTATTATCAATTAAATCGTCACAACCATTATGTTATATAATTACACCAACCTGTATACTGTACTGTAATTTATTACTAAGGCTAAAAATCGTTGAATTAAAACTGAGTGTAATTAGTAAACATCAAAAAGTTAATTTAAACAAAATTAGAGTTTAATGACAAACACTGTACTATAAAATTAATTAAAAAAACAAAACAAATCATACAGTACCATGAATTTACAATTTTTTGAAGAATTGTTCAATCACTGTCTGCTTCAAACCGATACCTCGTTTACTCGCTGGTAAAGACTGAAGTCGTTTAAGATTCATAATATTGTTTATTTATAGGTACAGCATTTATTTATTACTGTACAGTACTGTAATCATGTATAGCATACTAATTTTATGTTTAATAAATATCCAATACGCCTACACTGTGCGACACATTACAGTACAGTACAGTACAGTACAGTACAGTACATAATTATACTGTTACGACGGTCTACTCGATCGGCGTAGGTACAGTGGAAACACAATAATTACAAGACACCAATCAAGTCACTAATCACACCTTTAATTGTTATAGTAAAACAGTTCGTAATTAACAACACAGTGTCTACAACAAATCAAATGAAAATTGTTCATACGCAATAAAATGTCCACTAATATTAAAACTCAACTGTATTACAATTATACCGTCCGAATATAAAACGCAAAAGTTCACTAATAACTACTTGAACGTACACCGTAATAACTCGAACCACTCTGTTAATATATCGCACTAATACTCTCGAACCGCACAGTCAAAAATCTCGCATTGAACTGAAAACTAAGGCCGCGACGCGATGTATTTATAGTTACGCTCACACACCAGAAGCTTCCAAACTGCGTCTTATCTCTCGCGAACTACGTAATTGCTACGGCCTTGACACAGTCCGAGCGCCCGAGCGAAGCCTGGCACAGTCGAGAAAATTCTCGCAAAATGCGTCTAGTAGCACGTACACCGCACGCTTACGTCGAGATCTTTCTGGCACATTCGATAAACGCGTAGATTGTTCTGTGCTGTCGTAGCAATACGTTTTATTGAGTTCGGACAACCAATGTTCTGCTGTACTAATATTGGTACTACTACTGCTAATACTACTAAAGTAACTAACTTTATTGTACCTAATTTACAAATATTGGTAATTCAAATTGTTTATAAGCATTATTTTAATACACGCGACTGGCGTGGAAATACATCTACGTTATGCGATCACACGGAATTTCGCTTAAATTTCAAATAGCTCTGCGGGCTCGTAGTTTGTTTGTTAATTGGGCAGATCGCCTCAAACCGGCCCAGAAAAAGTCGCCGGAAGCTGCCCGGTTGGCAATGCCGAGTCACGTGTAAACAGCGCTGGATATAAGATTTTTGAGGCCTTAGGCCAAGTTTTCTGCGCCCCCTCCTCGGGTGTGACTTTGAAGTAATATAAGTACTGCTATAACATCTTAACTTCAAATAACATCTTAGTTCAAATTTACAAGTATTATTAGTTTGTTTAGGGGTCGGAATTCAAGTTAATTCCGGTTAGTGCATGTCTATGCAGCGTTAATTAACAAGGTATACCCTATCTGTACACTCGTATTCCTTTTTATTTTATTATTAAAACTCTTTACTAAATATTATTATAATTTTATGATAGCGATAAAATTTAGTTTAAATGTGCGATTTCATTAAAATTTAAAATTTCTCAGCCTTTACATTACCTATTTATTAATTACTATATTTTTTTATTAATGAAATCGTCACACTGCAGAAGTAATTTGATGTCACATGAATACTATCAGGAGGCTACTATAAAAAAAGCGTGCTTTCATTTAGCAAACTTTTTCAAAATGTTAATAACCATGCAAAAGAATTGAGCAAATTAATTTTATTCTTTAAGTAGAGTAACTTAACTAGGATTATTCAGAAATTCAACATAAAAAATATCTTTTTTATTGTCTACGTATAACACATTAATTTTTTTTCTTATAATTTTTATAAACTTAAGAAATAGGTCTAGATTTTTTTTTAAATTCTTTGACTAAGATTATTATATATAAAAAACTTTCACAAATGAACTTACTTTTGTTCTCACTTTCACAAACGTTTCAAGGTGTTGTGCCTCTTCCTCAGTGTGAGTAAATACTCTGCTTCTTTGACTAAGATACAACAAGCTAATAATAAACTAATATTCAGTGACTTAATGGAATTAATGTCGGGGAAAACATACACAAAAAATGTTGCGGGAAAATTTATAAATTTTAAAAAGAAAACTATAGAAAACTGTTTTTAAATAAAGTAGGCTACGTTTTTATGTTTTAGGAAGAGATATAAACACACTTTTATAAAAGTACTTCTGTTAAAAAAAAATATATATATATTACATTTAATATTTATAATTAAATTTACCTCAAGATGTTATTTTTCCTTATTTGGAACATGTTTCGGGCACCATCTTGTACCCATCCTCAGCCTTCCGGTTTTTTTGTCTGGTGAAGTACATATGTGTTGTTGGTTGACTATTATTATTGTGGCTTCCTGTTGGCTTCTGGTATTTCAAATTGGCTTTATTGTGTGTGATTGTGGTGCATGTGTTAGTTTTTTGTGTATTTTCAATGTTGAGTGCTTTGAATATTGTGTCATGTTTTGTATTGATTTGTATTTGTTCAGGTATTAGTTTGTTTTCTGTTTTATGTTTGTATACTGTATTTGTAAATTTTCCCAAATGTTCATTATAGTGCCTTTGTGTGGTATATGTTTTATTAGTGTTACATTGGTTATGTCTGGGAATTCATGTCCTGTGTTTATTGCATGTGTGGCTAAATTGGATTTATATATTTCTGTTTTTTTGTATGCATTTAGGTGTTCAAAATAACGTTTTTCATCTGTTTTTTTTTTGTCCTATGTAACATTTATTGCAATATTGGCATTTAATGTTCCAAATAAGGAAAAATAACATCTTGAGGTAAATTTAATTATAAATATTAAATGTATTATATACATCAAGAAACGGACTGTAGCAGAAAGTGACTAAAAAATATATATATATATCTGTAGGCCCTAGCCCGCGGCCTAATCGGCCTAGTGGTAAAGACAGCACTGGGAAGAGAGCAGAAAAGGAGAAAGTAGTCACAAAAGGAGGAACAAGGCACACGTAAGGCAAGCGCAATCCCCCTCCGTCTACTGCTGCGCTCCGGCACGTACGCGGTGTGGCGGGAGGGATGGGAAGGCGAAAACTCGGAAAGTCGGCGGTGGGGACGTCATCGAGCAGAGCTCAGGGGCGCCTAGGTGGCGGGTCTACGTCTGTGCTGACACTACGGAGGTGAGGATAGTTGTTAGAAACAGAGGCTCGGGTAAATAGTTTGAGGGGTAGGAACCGTCTGCACTCCCCTGACAGCGTCATTCCTGACAAACCATGGAGATTTGGAGATGTTGCTGCTCTGTGCAAGGATAAAGGGAGATGTTTTCAGTATACAGTAAGCTTTCAAACGCAGTCTTCGTGTTTATGTTTTGTCGCATAAGTGTGGCGCTGTATAGCCTACACGCAAACGCTGCTGTATTTCTGATAATATTTTGTTGTTGTGGGAATGTAGGCAATGACAAATCACACTGGCGGTTCATACTCAGAACGTCTATTCTTCTTCTTCTTCTTCTTTTTCTTCTTCTTCTTCTTCTTCTTCTTCTTCTTCTTCTTCTTCTTCTTCTTCTTCTTCTTCTTCTTCTTCTTCTTCTTCTTCTTCTTCTGCTGCTGCTCCTCCTCCTCCTCCTCCTCCTCCTCCTCCTCCTCCTCCTCCTCAATCCAAAGTTGGTGGGCCTGCCAGGGGCGTATTTACGGGGGAACCGGACCCCCCCTAGAGAGTCGCAAAAGTTGACGAATTTTGTGCTTCGTACGCTTACACGACTAGAGTCAATGTTGTTAAACGCTGTACTGTGGTCTCTAACGTATACCACCTCACGTTAGCGTGCTCGATTTTCACTAAAGATGGGAGTCGATGGCACTTTCGGAACGTCTTATTTTGCAAAAAAAAAAAAAAACATTGGACTACGGCCAAACAGCCTGGGAAGGAATTTTAACAACATTGACGAATTTTGTTAATCTCTTAATTTTTAGGTTGTTTTATTATTATTTTTTTCCAGCTGTGTACGCTAATACAGAGTAAGTCAAAAAGTAAAGGCAAATTTTATTTTCCCTGCTGCAATGGATGGCAGCACTGACTGAACAATGACATATCATAACCTCAAAGTTTTTTTGTTCTTTAGCTGTGTTGTTTCAGTGCTCAGCTCCATTCGTAGTGATTTCAGGGCATTTTATTATGAGTGCCCCGTTGTCCGTGTGCACCAAGGAAGAAATGAGGGGAGTGGTACGTTTTCTGCACTCTGAAGGGACTAAACCTGCGGAGATTATTCGCAGAATGCAGCAGCAGTACGGTGAGAGCTGTCTTAGTGAACGTAAAATTTATGAGTGGATAAATCGCTTTAAAAATGGTCGTGTATCTATCTGCGATGAAGAGCGTTCAGGTAGGCCATCCACTTCGAAGACGGACAAGAACATCGAGACAGTTGAGCGAATGATTCATGATGATCGTCGTGTCAAAATTGATGATATTGCGCATGCGTTGAACATTAGGCACGGTTCAGCAGTTGCAATCATCCACGAATCACTAAATTATCGCAAAGTGTGTGCTCGTTGGGTACCACATCGACTGACAGACCAGCACAAACAGAAAAGTTTGGAAATTTCGAAATCACATTTAAGGCGTTTAGAAGAGGAAGGAGAAGAGTTTCTCAGTCGCATAGTAACCGTTGATGAGACGTGGGGCCATCACTTTGAACCACAGAGTAAGCGGCAGAGTATGGTGTGGAAACATCGCCTACAGCAAAAAAGTTCAAAAGACAAGTTTCTGCAGGAAAGTTGATGATGACAGTGTTTTGGGATATGAAAGGTCCACTTCTAATTCATTACACTCCTAAAGGTCAAACAGTGAATAGTGACAGCTACTGTGAGCTACTGCGAGATCTGAAACCCAAAATCAAAACAAAGAGGCGAGGAAAACTTTCAAAAGGTGTGCTTTTGCTTCAGGACAATGCCCGTCCTCATACTGCGGGGAAAACGATCCAGTGCATTCAAGATCTTGGTTTTGAGTTGCTGGAGCATCCGCCGTACAGTCTTGACCTAGCTCCAAGTGATTTTCACCTTTTTGGTCCGATGAAGGAGCACATGCGTGAATCCAAGTTTTCGTCGGATAACGAGGTTGTGGAGGCGGTGCGCGAGTGGCTGTGCACGATGCCACAAATCTTCTTCCAGGACGGAATTACGAAGCTTGTCAAGAGATGGACCAAGTGCATAGAAGTTGAGGGAGATTATGTAGAGAAATGATGTTATTTGTCATCTTGTTTTCACAATAAAAAGTTCCTTTTTAAAAATTTGCCTTTACTTTTTGACTTACGTATATAGTAGTAATCCTTTTTATTTTAAATATAGGCCTACAAACACGTTTACTACACAGCATTAGCGTGTTCGTCTGAAATGTGAATATAGGAAAATCGATTCAGTTAATAGGCATCTTGTTAACAATGTTTCAGTGACGCGTAACTTTATAATGTTATTACCGTTTACTTTAATTAATGGGATTGATTTCAGCCACTTTAAAGATAATAGTATTGATCAATCTTAATTTGCTTTTTCTTTTGTATGAAGCCGACCGGACCCCGGACTCCCCCAAGGCAAAGTTCTCGATACGCCACTGGGGCCTGCAGTTCCTTTCTTATATAAAATTACCTTTATATGATCCACTTGAGTGACACTAAGTTTCGTCTAGTTATGACGCGTTTCGGGCACAAGGTCCCATCTTCAGACAACACTGATATTAATTTGAAACTAATTACTACATAAAATTGAAAACCATGATTGTGGTTATGTCATTATAAATAAAACTTTAGATCGCATGTGAAAATTTTTAACGAAGAACGGCCGGAGCTCCCGCACTCACTACCGCGATCGTCACACGACTGGTCAAAGATTATAATCTAATCTAATGGCAGTGTCAAACAAGTTGTTCGATGCAAAACTTACTTGATCATTCAAAATATTATTTTTGATGGTGGTATTTTTTATGGCTTTATAAATTTCAAGTTCCTCCAGACTATCCATCAGTTTACCTTTTTTGCATATATGTAATGCTGTTAAATTGTTTTCAAAGCTAGTGTAATTGTGTCCGCTTGATATTAAGTGTTGCGCAAAATTAGATTTATTATTATTCGGTTGGGGAATATGTTCCAAAAATCTCGTGTAAAAACATCTGCCCGATTGACCGATGTAGAAAGCCTCACAATCGTCACATTTTATTTTGTAAACACCGGATTTCTTTTTTAAAGGTAATTCGTTCTTGTTCTTTTGAAGTAATTTTCCAATTTATTAGTTGTTTTAAATGAAATGATATAATTTTTATCTTTGAGAACGGATCTTAAAAATATTCGGCATAATACCTGTAAAACTGGCAGAAAGATATTTACGATTTTTATTGTTTACTTTTATAATGTTTGAATTTTTATTTTTTAAACGTTTTTGTATGTTTATTTATTATTTTATCTACTATTGTAGGTTTATATCCGTTGTTTATGGCTATTTGTTTAATACTGCTTACCTCATTTAAGTAGTCTTCTCTTTCAAGGGGAACATTTAGAAGTCTGTTTACAAGACTGTTAAATACAGCCATTTTTTGTGTAACAGGATGATGTGATCACAGGATATTAGGATGTGTATAACAGGATGATAGTTCCTTTCTTTCCTAGACAGACTGTCCACATAATAACTTGCTCACCATTCTCAACATTCTGGAACAAAAGACATCCAACTGGATGTTTAATGGAGATTAAAGTGGTCTCCTGTTGCCTTCTTCTCCGCGTTGACTTTACACTTCATCCGTCTTTAGGATTGTTTCCCCACTCATCCTCCCTCCTTGGACACTGACACTTGGTAAAATGGGATCTTCTTATACCTGAAGACGCTCGGTCCGCGCATTAGTTAGCAGCTTGCTTATACGGTATCTGTAAACTCAGAATGTACAGCACCGAAATTTAGAGGTCTAATAGAGGTCTAACATTCGCCAATGATAAAACGTGTGAAACGAACATTCACCTAAATCTGTGAAATGTAAGTGAATTTTGAACTTTCAGAAGGAGTTAATTTTTTGTGATAATTATATAGGTCTACATATATGTTATATAGGCTTGTGTGTATGTGTGCGTGCGTGTGTGTGCCTTTGTGTGTGTGTGAGAGAGATAGAGAAAGAGAGAGAGTTCGCGCGCGCAATCATGTGCACCAGACTTTACACAATAACGACAACAAAATTAATTTGCATTATGTTATATAATTAATAGCCTGAAACATATAGTCTAGTTATTAAAGTGTAACATTTTTTTGTAAATTATTTATCCTCTCAAATTGTGGAGATTAATTTGAATACAATGGAACCCCGCAGGTCCGAACCCCCCTAGTCTGAAAACCCGCTTAATCCGAACCGGTAGTTTGAAAAAAAGGTCTAAAATTTGGACAAAGAAATAAAAAAAATGCGACAAAATAACTGGAACATATCAATATAATTTGTACATAAAAAGCTTAGATAAATACACACTAATGCATTTTTAGTGAAATTTTTATTAAAACTAAGTACTTTAGAGTGTTTTAAATATATGGCAAAATAAAGTTTTGAATTACGTTATCAACAAATTAGCGTCTGTAAAATGAATGGAAAAACATATTGGTACTTACAGTTTAGTGCCAGTAAAAGTATATAAAACACAAAAAAACTACAATAAATACACACTACATAACTAGACACTGCTTAAGGTGTTGCACAAAATCAGTCATTTTTCTCTGATGCAAAGCTGTAAATCCAGCAGACGCCGCGATGTTCCGCCAGCGCCTCAAAAATAAGACGTCTACCCCGGTGTAGCATTGGCGTGCTGCTCTACATAGGCTAACGATAGTTCAAAAGCTCTCGCTGTGAGATCTGTAGCACAGGATCATCTGGTTCTTCATTTTCATCGGAATCGTGAGTAATCTTATTGTGTCATACTCGGCGCCCGCCCGTCACTGTCCATGCACTGTCTCTATAGTTGTTCAGTGTCGTTCGTTCATGGTGAGTGTTGTGTCACGTAGTGTATCGGAATTAACAGTAGCCAATGCAATATTTAACTGGTATTCACTGTATTTTATAGTATAAAAGAGAGATTGCAAGATAAAAAAGTAGTACAGTACTTTGATCGTAGGCACGAATGTGGTACTGTTTATACACGTTATACAATTTATATTTATAATATACAGTACTGTATAACCTATAACCCGGTTAATCAGAATTTACGCCAATCCGAAGAGGACTTGGTCCCAATTAGTTCGGACCAGCGAAGTTCCACTGTGTATGGTGCCTACTGGGGCATAAACGTTGGTGAACAGAAACGCCTATCGTCTGTCGACTCAGATTCCATTTTAATAAAAGTGTGCGAGACAGAGTGGCATGGAAGGGGGAAGACAGAAAACGAGAGTGAGAAAAGAGATGTAAAGAGTTAGACGTTGAACTACATGAATTACATGAACGACAGTGACAAAGTGTAGGAAAGTAACAAGAGTGAGGGAGAAAGGGAAGGCGGATATGAGAAAAGAAAGAGAATGTAAATAAGTAAGAGAAACAAAATAAAGAGAGGTAGAGAGATATTGATAAACATAGACAGAAAAATACATAGATAGCTAGACCGATAAATAGATTTATTGATTGGATAGACAGAGGGGGGAGGGAGGTAGAAAGAGATAGACAAAGTAAGATAGACTGCCACACAGGTGAAAAATAGGAGAAGAGAAAAGGACAGGTATGGAGAAGTATAGAAAATGAGAATGGTGTGTGTGTGTGTGTGTGTGTGTGTAGAGAGAGAGAGAGAGAGAGAGAGAGAGAGAGAGAGAGAGAGAGAGAGAGAGAGAGAGATTGAAAGAGTTGAAGAGCGAGAAGAGCGATTGAGTGACAGAAGCGAGAAGGACGAAATATATGAGAGAATCAAGAGGCACAGAGAGGAGAGAAAGACTGGGGAAAAAAGTGAGGGAAAACAATAAGAGAAACGAAGTAAAGAGGAGACAGACGGACAGATTTGTAGAGATGGACAGAGAAAAACGGTAGATAGGTAGACAGACGGAGGGAATGTTAGATAAGTAGAGGGGAAGAGAGAAAGGGACAGAGAGAGATACGTAGAGAGACGATAGAGAGGGAGAGAACGAGAGAGACACATGTACGGAGGGTGTGAGTGAGAGGGGGTGGGATAGTGTTAGTGGCAGAAAACTACACATTATCATATTTTACACGCGTTTGTATGTCGCGCCGTCTTGTTATTTCATGTTATTTTTTTGCATAATAATGTTATTGTTATTACTGTTGTTGTTATTATTACGTAAAGGAAAATTGAAACAAAACAAAAAAAAAGAATGAGAGCAACTGGAGCAGCCGCGCCACATGAATGTTTTGCGTTAACCGTATTTGTTCCACTATGCGTCGGTCGCCGTCATCGGTCATTATATATATACGACCGCGTGTATGCAGTCTGCGTACTACTAGAGAGAGAGTAACAAATTATTGTTGAGATTACATCGCTATAGCAACCTGCTGCGTACGGCGAGGGGGTGGGAATCAGTGTACGTGCGCGTGAAACGGCCGAGAGTTACAGAAAACGCCGGCGGCATCGAACCTTCGCCGTCGTCGTCGACGTCCTTTGAATTAAGTAGGCACATGCACACATGTAGAAGAAGAACAAAAAAAATACAGTATCTCCATGTTGTTCATACCTCACGTTAGCGGCAACGCGATCATAACGGCCGTATTAAAATTTATAATAATTAATACAATAATTTTTGTTTGTTTGAATTTTGTTTTGTGCGCTAAAAATTTAGTAACAGTGTTTCGTCTGTGTGTGTGTGTGTGTGTGTGTGTGTGTGTGTGTGTGTGTGTGTGTGTGTGTGTGTGTGTGGATATTAATTAGATATTAAATTAAAAATATTCAACGTAAACATTGTTTAATATTAGTTATTATTATTATTATTGTACAGTATTTCTTTGATGTTTATAATTAAAAATTTCACTTTACATAAATTTTTAATTACTAATTTTGTTTTTTTTTAATAACCGTTATTTGTTTTTATTACGTGATTTTCAAAGTATAAATTAATTGATTTGAAAAAGGTACGGTATGAGCTGAAAAAAATATGATGTTCTTATTTGCCTTTGATTCAACTAATTATACAGACAGCCGTATAGGCTTATATTTTGTTTGATGTATTATTGTGCAGGAGAAAAAAGCACGTTATGTGCCTCCTGTGATTTCAGTTAAATTAGCCGAAACATGTACGATTTGTTTGTACTCATCTGTAGTGGCTTTAAGTTACAGTTTTGCAAATGACAACCTAAAAGAACGTTAATATAGGAGGCAAGAAAAGAAACAGATAAAATTTTGTAAAGCTATGGCTGTATCGTCTCTTTTATGTCGTTCAGTAGAGTCGGCAAGATATTTTTTACTTCCATGTTCCGTAAGGAAATGGAAGTATTGTGATCGCGAAAAATGTTCGAGGTAAGGGCTGATTCTGATTCTACTACCCTCAAAACATAAAGAAATATTCTAGTCCCCTTCTTCTTCTTCTTCTTCTTCTTCTTCTTCTTCTTCTTCTTCTTCTTCTTCTTCTTCTTCTTCTTCTTCTTTATTCCAAGATTAGGCGACATCATCTGTTCCGGTCGCTATTTTCAAGCCATAGTTTGCGTGGTGTTCCCACACCTCTTTTCCCTTTAGACGCATATTGTAAAACTTTTTGAGGTAGCTTTTTCGCTTCCATTCTACCTATATGTTCAATCCATCTCAGTTACATTCCTCTATTCTTGCATTTACAGAAAACATACCCAATCCATGTCTTATCACTCGTTTCGTGGTTTACTTTCCTTTACATATCTCAAGAAATTCATCTCTGTGCAGCTTGTATATGACTTGTATATGTTTTTTTTTAGATAATACCCATGTTTGGGAACCGTATAAAAGAATGGGGCGACTACCACAACCTTATAGAACTTTATTTGAGTTTTCTTTCGTTCTTTTCTCCCTAAAGTTCCTTTAATAGCGCCACAAATCGCCTGAAATCTGTTTACTTTTCTCTCGATGTCCTCGTCAAATTGATATGTAATATCACATCCTAGGTGTCGAAAGGGGAATATTTGATCCAGCATTTTATCATTGATCGTAATTCCAATAAATTTTCTAGTATTCCAATAAATAAATATTTATGCTAATTATTGTGAATTATTAAATCATCCAATTATAAATTAACGAATTGGGTCTAATTAAAATGGGGTTGTAATTGACATTTATAAAGCCCCGCTTTCCTTGGGTATCATTTATATTTAACACACATATGGAAAAGTAAATTATATTTGTCGGATTTGACTCAATATAGTTATCAAATCAATATGATTTACATGAGCATGTTAATCTGACATTTCAATTGTCGATTTGGGTGTGTCCATTGATAATTAGCATAACTCTGAGACTCTTTATAGGTAACAAGATAAAATCACTTGGAACGTGATAAATTAGTTGTCAAGGTTAATCGCAATAATGAACGCAAGATATATGTATATAGGTAATAATTACTTATTTATTATATCATTGATTAAGTAAATTACTTAACCACAAATGAAATTATGTCCTGCAAATACATAACAAAACACATAATGACAAAATCACAATAATATTCGTTCGTTGTTTCCTGAAAAACAAGACATATAGTACAATCAAATACAACACAATAATATACATATAAAAACAATAAGCAATCAAATATATTTTATTCTAGCTAAATGCGTTCATTATGCTCAGATGAATAACTTTAATATTAACATTATTAGATTTATGATTATATAGATTTACAGAAATCTCTCGGGAGTAGCTCTTTGAAAAGAAGAGACAGTGCAGTAGTATGTATCAACTAGCATTTAAGAAACATAAAGACTTATCTTGCAAAAGGCTTATCCACAAATTCCATCGGTGTAAGATTACATCCGTTGGTGGGTTCCTTGTACATCGTAATCTCTGTTGATCGAAGAACACTTCACTGAATTTCCCCACTCTCGTTATGTATAGTGTGGTGTTGGACTCTCCGCTGGCGTTAAGTGTTTTATGGCTTCAAGTGTTAAGATGCAATCATTGTCATTCAAGTGGTTTGCTTTTAGAGTTTGCTGTGTGCGTGTTCATGTAGCTAACTATTTCGTCTACCTTGGACGTAGTGTATGCAATGTGCGTAATAGTGTTCGTGTTAATTCACTCAGTTCAGATGCCCAAAATTGAGAATCATTATGGTTGAATAGTGTCTGAAATCGTCACCCACTGTTTTACTCTCGGATTGTTACTCACTCGTATTGCATTATGTTGTGTGTCGGTCGTAGTTTAGAGTCACGTATACACTGGTATTTAGCGATAGTTATGTCTATTCGCACTGTTGATTATCGGTAACTCATATAAACTATCGAACGTACGTTTTGTAGAATTGCGATTGAGATGAATGTCTAAGTTCACTTAAGACCGCGACTTGGTTACAATTTCACTGATTGATTAACCGAGTTAAAAGTTGAGTAAGTCGCGTAAACTATTTCAATTACTACTACTCCTACTCCATTACTACCGTTATTCAATTACTCTTCTACTACTACTGTATTATTTCCGTCTTACTGCTATTACTACTGGGCTCCGCGTCCTCGCAAACAGTTTTTATCAATCAAACTCTCCCAGAAGGCAATTTCTCATCTCCACGCCTTCGGCCGTTGTTGATAGGTTCCTAAATTCCTACCACCTTGTAGATTTTTGTCATCGGTTTCCTGATTCGTCGTTCAAGTCGTTACTACTCTCTCCACCAGTTCGTTTGGAAGATGCCAAACTCTGGTTGGCCGACGGGCATCCCCGGAATATCCCAGCGACGAACATTGTTCTGATTCTCAGAAACTAGAGCAATTCCCTGCCTGTCTATCAACCTTCTGTTCCCACGTTGTCGAGGCACTCCGATATAGCTTTTGTTAAGAGTCTGCAGTGTCTTGGTCAATTGTTCACTTACCCTTCGCTCGTTCCGCCGATTATCAACTCTTCGTTGGGCGTCATCCCTGGATGGGTCCCACGCTTTCTAGTTGTAAATCTGAGTGAACGTCAGGGCGTGTTTTCATGCTGGGCTGGGTGTATCTCTAGTATTCATTGAATATCCGTTCTATTGTCTACATATTTGTCAAGATTTCTCTGCACCCTTTGTTGCTGTGTGTTGCATTCATACATGTGCTCGTTACAACTTAACCCCACAATATGTGTTCCATTTCACTTCTGCGTAACCAGGCTACTGGACTATGCCTTTTTTTGTCTGGTTTGTTTGGCGCTGTAAATCGTAACTAACTTCGTGCTGTCAACGACGTACCCTATTGTCTATTGTAGCGTGTACTCAGACGTTTTTTATTGTCTTCCCACTGGCGTCGGGTCTGACGTGTCCCTAATTCGTTCTTATTTACGACTCGGGCCTGGGTTTGTCAACTCGAGTGTGTGAGCGTGCCACTTGATCAAGAAATTATGAATTTTTAAAATTTTCATCACTATATTGTCCCCAAATTGGATTGGATGTTGGATTAACAGGAGCCAGCTGATCCAATTTCTGCGCTCTGCCCCAGTCGTGGACGTCTGCTTTGGAATGGACATGGTTGGATGACCTATATCTCTCATATGGTGCAATTAATAGTTATTCCCTATCTTGGGGTCTTACATGATTATATGAATTTATTGCCGCCCATCTGAGTGAAATGAACGCATTTTTTACATTCTATCCGTCTATAAGCGGATTATACAATATTATTTCATGTTGATATTTAAAAATATTTACATCTACTCATTAGATAGTTTGTTTCGTTATTGTCTACATTCTTTCATTATACATATATAACATAATATATTATCTGAAGATTAGCTGGCAATTAAATCAATCGATCGTACATCGATGAGTCACATAACAACAAAATACTTTTAATTTACTACTAGCGTCTCATAACTATAGTCGCTAAACAAATAAATGCATACATAAGATTAACTTGTGACACATATTATAAATGATTACATTAATAAATGAAATATGCATAATAAGTAAACAATTAAGGATTCATCATACCTCATGATGTATACCTAGACACTTATTCCTAAAGTTACAAAACGATTGTCTCATATTTAAATTATTTATTGCATAAGCAAATTACTCGATTCATTACATCTTTATCAAGTTATTATTTCACAATTATTTATTGTCCTGTATCATTGTATCATAATGTCCCTTTGATACATGGTACACGTTATCAAACTACTCTATACACATTGATGTTTAGATACCTAATTAACATTGTAAATAAAGAATACATCGTGATCCCAAACACAATTGACACTGAAGTTTGAATTAAACACAGTATAGTAAAACTTACATCATTCTTTGGCTAGCTGGACTGGTCTCGCGAGCAAATTACCTGATTTATGTATCCCGCTTTGTAGTCATCTAGCAGCCGGAGTCCTTATTACTTTCTTGTATAATCCGTACCTCTTTCGCCGGCTCATGATATGCCTTAATTTGTCGCAAATTAAATCTTCCTCGTACCTTTCCGCTATCGCATTCCACGAGCTCGTACGTGGCCTCGCCGATGATACGGTTGATCTTATAAGGTCCTGAAAATAGTTCAAAGAACTTGTCGATTTTTCTCAACATAGCGTCTGATTGATGGTATGTTCTTACCAATACCTTGTCGCCTATTGCGAACTTCGTTATCTTCTTACTCTCGTTGCAACGCTTCGCGTGCTTTTCTCTCTTCTCCTTGATTTTTACAAATATATTATTCTCGCGCTTTCCTTCACTGCTAATGATCCCTTTGTCCAAGCATTGTTCCCATGCTCGCGTAGGTCTCGTACCGAGGTGTGCTTCATGAGGGGTAATTTCGATTGTCTCGTGGTACACCTCGTTCAGACACGCTTCGATTGTCTTTATGTATTGGGACCATTTAGTATGTCGGTCACTCACGAAAATTCGGAACAAGTTCCCAAGTTGCCGGTTAATCCTCTCGGCAAGATTAGTACAAGGGTTTCGTATTGCGGTAAACTTCGGTTGGATGTTCAACTCCTTTAAACCGTTGATCCACTTTCTGGAAGTGAACTGGGTCCCGTTGTCCGTCAAAATGGCCCTTGGTTGTCCGAACTTTTCACAATAAGCTTTTATTCTCCGCAACGTCGTGGTGGTTGTTGCTCTTCGGAGGGTGAATAACTTAACGTATTTTGTAAAAGTATCCACTATTACGAGTAAATATTTAACGCCACCTGCTCCTGTGGATAGGGGTCCATAGTAGTCCGCGCTTACCAGATCTCCTCTTGCTGTAGATATCACAGCGCGTGTGCCACCAAACAGCTCTTTGTTGTTGGTGTCCTTACACTTCTGGGAAACGTTGCATGCTTGGATATAAGCTTTGACCCTCTTCAACATCCGGTCGAACGTGAAATGTTCCTGGAGCATCTTCATGCACTTTTTCGTCCCTAAATGTCCAAACATCTGGTGAATTTCAGCGATTATGTCCCCAGATACGTTATCAGGAACATATAGCTTCCATTCGTTCCGCTGCCGCCTATATAATTTGTTATTGACATATTTATAAAATTTATTTAAATTTTGGTCCAAACTTCCCTCCTTAATTTTATTAATAATTGTCTTAAGTTTGTTATCTTCTATTTGGTGTCTTCCAATATTTTTGATCAATTTTCGTACTTCGAGTTTCATCTTAACGGTGAAGTGATTGACCAAATATTCATGCGTATTGTCCTGAACTTCGTCTAGTTTCGTATCGTGTGGGTACCTGCTTAAGATGTCGGCTACGATGTTGTCCTTGCCCTTGCAATGGATGATATCGAATTTATATTCTTGTACAGCGAGAATCCATCGCGTAATCCTCGAGTTATTCAAATGGCATTTGTTCAGGAATGTCAACGCCTTGTTGTCAGTTATTATCGTCAACGGTTGACCGAGAACATACATGCGGAATATTTCTAAGCACCTGACGATACTTAAGAGCTCCTTTTCTGTGGTATAGTAATGTTTTACTCGTGAAGGCAATCACGCCAATCTCCCCTTCTTCATCAAGCTGATAAAGTTGTCCTCCGTATGCGTAATCGCTAGCATCACATTGTATGTAGTACCTCTGGTTTGGGCGCGGAAATCTTAAAACTACAGCATCCACAAATAAGTTCTTGACTCTTACAAAACAATCGTCTAATTCAGCTGTCCATGAAAACTTGCGATCTTTCTTCAATAATTCATGTAGAGGTTGCATGGTCTCCGCATATTTACTCGTGAAGCGGTTATAGAAATTAGTGAGGCCTAAGAAACCTTTTAACTGTTTCTGGTTCTTGGGCTTCGGGAAATCCATAATGGCTTTTACTTTCTCTTCCGTAGCTTGGATGCCGCGTGTTGTCAGTTGGTATCCAAGAAACGAGATTTCTTTTCGGAAAAACTGTGATTCATTGAGGTTAACGGTCAAGTTTGTTTTGTTGAGATTGTTTAACAGTGCCTCTAAATGTGCTAGGTGCGTCTGATCGTCGTTAGAATAGCATAAGCAATCATCAACGTATATTAGCATGTTTCTTTTGACATCTTCATCCTAGGCTGTATCGAATCCGCGTGTCAGTGCCCCCGAACTGGTACTGAGGCCGAATGGTGTTACAGTGAATTGGTAGCACCTTCCCTCATACATGAACGCGGTATACTTTCTGCATTCTTCCTTCAATGGCACCTGCCAAAAGCTGCTGGACAAATCAACGGTAGAAAGGTAGCGCATCTCACTACATCTTGCCAAAATTTCGTTGATCGGGGAAACGCCTTCATAATCGGGAATCGTAACGCCGTTTATCTTTCTTGCATCTAGGCATAAACGGACCCTTCCATCTCTTTTGATGACTGTGACGAGTGGATTTATGAACGGACTCGTGCATCGTTCTATCACTCCGTACCGCAGCATCCTGTCAATCTCATCCTTTACCTTTTCCTTATATGCAAGTGGTACAGGCCAACCCCGTTGAAAGTAGGGCGTCCTGTCCGTGACTTGAAATTCATGCTCGTATCCTTCTATCCTCCCCGGGCATTCCCTGAACACTCTCATATTCTTTATAAGTATTTCCCTCAATCGTTCCAATATCTCTTCATCTTGACAATCCATGCTTGCTATCTTCTCGTTGATATTCCTCAGGATCTCTTCTTCCTCTCCATTATTTAGTAGTTCGATGTTCATGATGGGTACGGCGCGCACTTCTTCATCAGCTGCATTCATTAATTCTATCTTCTTATTTCCGATGTCGATGCGACATCCCACTTCCTGTAAAAAACTTATTCCTAATATGCATTGCTTAATGAGATCAGGTATAACTAAGAAAACACATTCATTCTTGATTCCGTCAATTTCAATATCGCACAGTATCTGCTTTCTGATTAATTTGGATTTATTCCCAACAGCACTAATGATGAGGGAATTTCTCATTGGTAAAATTTCATATGGTTCAATGTCCTTCTTATTTACGTTGAACCACTCTTCTGATAGTCCGTTAATAACAGAGCCTGTGTCAATAAGTGCCGACACCGTAATGCCGTTGTTGAATTTAATAAGTACCTCGTGACACTTTAATATTTGTTTATTAATTTCCTCGTCATATTCTTGTAGCAGGTCATCCCTCAGGTCCGGTAATATAATGTTGACATCATTGGTGAAGTTGTGTTTGTTGACAAAAACTAAGTCGTTCGCTGTGCAGGGGTGTTTTTTTTTTACCATTATTGTCGGTATTCGTCCTTGGGGTGGTGTCGTCAGTCGCCCTGCTCGTACTTGACGCACTGTTAACGAAATCAACAGTGTTTATTCCATTGTACTGCTTGTCCCCGAAAGGAGTTCCGTGTGGCCTTCCCTGCCAAACTTGTTTTTTGTCACTTTCGCTTTTATTTGCAAAGCTACCCTTCGGTCGGTTGTTAGCTCCGTTTTCCTCTTCATTAGCTAACCGATAATGCGTCCGCCTGTTATTTCCATTGTTCGGCTGAATACTTGTGTATTCAGTGATTAAAGCTTCAAAGTTAGGTATCGTGGTGATCCCGCGTGTGATTACAGCGATCTGCAGGTCTCTACCAAAATGCCTAGAAATTTTTCTTATCAACTGTCGGTCAGTTAATGTGGGAGTTAATTGTCGGCTTTCTAATAGGATCCTTTCTATATACTGGATAGCCGTAATCGGTCCGTGCCACTCAAATTTCCCGTATTCGAGGTTATCACGAATGATGTCTTGTCGCTCCAATCCCCAATACTTCAACGTGAACGCCTCCTTGAACTCTTCAAACGTGGATATCTGGTCCCTGATTACGCGCCACCATATACTTGCGTCCTTTTCTAGGTGCTTCCCGATCCATTTAATGTCACTCTTCGAGTAATACAATGCTTGGAACTCCGACAATTCTTTCAGGAACTCCATCGGGAATCTGTCGGTTCCATCGTATTTAAGCTCCACATGTACTTGCCCGTTGACTGTTCTATTTGGCCCAAACTCTCCTTCGGTTATCTGTCGCCGCAGTCTTTCTAGTTGACACCTCAGTTCTTGAATGTGGGTTGTCTTCTCTTTGACGTTTTCGTCCAGTTTCTGTTCTGTCGTCTTCTGCCTGCCGTCTACTTCTTCAATTTTTTGTTGTAGTGTGCTGTTTGTTTCTCCTAGTTCTTGTTGCTGCTGCCTAAGCGTGTGGTATATTTCGGTTTTTAATTCTTCTTGTTTCTTTTGGTTATTGTTGATGTGTGATTCTAATTTATTGTTGACTTTCTTGATTCTGGTTTGTGTATTTTGTGCGAGGTTCTTTACCTCTTGACGATCTGACTCCCGGGTTTCCCACACTTCTTCGAACCTTTTTGTATTGTCGTCCTTTAATTCTTTTATAGTGTCCTCCTGTTTCTTCAGGACTTCACTTATTTTGTCGTCACAAATGGTCTTGTAGTCACGCATTTCCGCTTGTATTTGCGCGAGCTGTTCGGCCATCTGTCGCTTGACATCTTCTTTATGATTATTAAAATTTTCGTTAATTTTATCGAATTTCTCATTAATTTCTTCCTTCTGCTGGTTGAATTTCTCATTAATTTCTTCCTTCTGCTGATCGAATTTCTAATTAATTACTTTGAGATTCTCATTAGTTACAGCGATATTTTCGTTCTGTTTCTCGAATTTCTCATTAATTACATGGGAGATTTCATTTTGTGTACGCATGAAATCCATCAGCAGTGAACGCAGTGACGCCTCTTCTTGTGGTTGTTGGGACTCCTGTCCCCGCGCTCTGACCTCTGATGTCTCCTCAGTCATATTTGGTTCGACCGTTGAGTTTCTTCTCCGTTGTCGGGTACACCTAACTGGTTGTTGATGTCAAAGTTCATGCTGTGTGAACTACTGCTAGCCATTTTAGCTTTACTCCTTGTTAACATCCAGTCACCAGTCAAGCTAACCTTACACTATAAATATCTTATTGTATTATATTATTTTACTTAATCTAATTACAACTACTGCCTGCTCTCTTTTGCCATGCGATGGGCGCCATTTATATTTAGTGTATATAAATGGAATTGGCAATTAATTAATTAATTGTGTTTGCCGTGCCCCACGTTGGGCGCCATTTATATTTAATGCAATTATGCTAATTATTGTGAATTATTAAATCATCCAATTATAAATTAATGAATTGGGTCTAATTAAAATGGGGTTGTAATTGACATTTATAAAGCCCCGCTTTCCTTGGGTATCATTTATATTTAACACACATATGGAAAAGTAAATTATATTTGTCGGATTTGACTCAATATAGTTATCAAATCAATATGATTTACATGAGCATGTTAATCTGACATTTCAATTGTCGATTTGGGTGTGTCCATTGATAATTAGCATAACTCTGAGACTCTTTATAGGTAACAAGATAAAATCACTTGGAACGTGATAAATTAGTTGTCAAGGTTAATCGCAATAATGAACGCAAGATATATGTATATAGGTAATAATTACTTATTTATTATATCATTGATTAAGTAAATTACTTAACCACAAATGAAATTATGTCCTGCAAATACATAACAAAACACATAATGACAAAATCACAATAATATTCGTTCGTTGTTTCCTGAAAAACAAGACATATAGTACAATCAAATACAACACAATAATATACATATAAAAACAATAAGCAATCAAATATATTTTATTCTAGCTAAATGCGTTCATTATGCTCAGATGAATAACTTTAATATTAACATTATTAGATTTATGATTATATAGATTTACAGAAATCTCTCGGGAGTAGCTCTTTGAAAAGAAGAGACAGTGCAGTAGTATGTATCAACTAGCATTTAAGAAACATAAAGACTTATCTTGCAAAAGGCTTATCCACAAATTCCATCGGTGTAAGATTACATCCGTTGGTGGGTTCCTTGTACATCGTAATCTCTGTTGATCGAAGAACACTTCACTGAATTTCCCCACTCTCGTTATGTATAGTGTGGTGTTGGACTCTCCGCTGGCGTTAAGTGTTTTATGGCTTCAAGTGTTAAGATGCAATCATTGTCATTCAAGTGGTTTGCTTTTAGAGTTTGCTGTGTGCGTGTTCATGTAGCTAACTATTTCGTCTACCTTGGACGTAGTGTATGCAATGTGCGTAATAGTGTTCGTGTTAATTCACTCAGTTCAGATGCCCAAAATTGAGAATCATTATGGTTGAATAGTGTCTGAAATCGTCACCCACTGTTTTACTCTCGGATTGTTACTCACTCGTATTGCATTATGTTGTGTGTCGGTCGTAGTTTAGAGTCACGTATACACTGGTATTTAGCGATAGTTATGTCTATTCGCACTGTTGATTATCGGTAACTCATATAAACTATCGAACGTACGTTTTGTAGAATTGCGATTGAGATGAATGTCTAAGTTCACTTAAGACCGCGACTTGGTTACAATTTCACTGATTGATTAACCGAGTTAAAAGTTGAGTAAGTCGCGTAAACTATTTCAATTACTACTACTCCTACTCCATTACTACCGTTATTCAATTACTCTTCTACTACTACTGTATTATTTCCGTCTTACTGCTATTACTACTGGGCTCTGCGTCCTTGCAAACAGTTTTTATCAATCAAAATCTCCCAGAAGGCAATTTCTCATCTCCACGCCTTCGGCCGTTGTTGATAGGTTCCTAAATTCCTACCACCTTGTAGATTTTTGTCATCGGTTTCCTGATTCGTCGTTCAAGTCGTTAGTACTCTCTCCACCAGTTCCTTTGGAAGATTCCAAACTCTGGTTGGCTGACGGGCATTCCCGGAATATCCCAGCGACGAACATTGTGCTGATTCTCAGAAACTAGAGCAATTCCCTGCCTGTCTATCAACCTTCTGTTCCCACGTTGTCGAGGCACTCCGATATAGCTTTTGTTAAGAGTCTGCAGTGTCTTGGTCAATTGTTCACTTACTCTTCGCTCGTTCCGCCGATTATCAACTCTTCGTTGGGCGTCATCCCTGGATGGGTCCCACGCTTTCTAGTTGTAAATCTGAGTGAACGTCAGGGCGTGTTTTCATGCTGGGCTGGGTGTATCTCTAGTATTCATTGAATATCCGTTCTATTGTCTACATATTTGTCAAGATTTCTCTGCACCCTTTGTTGCTGTGTGTTGCATTCATACATGTGCTCGTTACAGCTTAACCCCACAATATGTGTTCCATTTCACTTCTGCGTAACCAGGCTACTGGACTATGCCTTTTTTTGTCTGGTTTGTTTGGCGCTGTAAATCGTAGCTAACTTCGTGCTGTCAACGACGTTCCCTATTTTCTATTGTAGCGTGTACTCAGACGTTTTTTATTGTCTTCCCACTGGCGTCGGGTCTGACGTGTCCCTAATTCGTTCTTATTTACGACTCGGGCCTGGGTTTGTCAACTCGAGTGTGTGAGCGTGCCACTTGATCAAGAAATTATAAATTTTTAAAATTTTGATCACTATAAATAAGAAGTATTTTTCCTTCCTACTTTTTCTCCAATCATACGTTTTGCTGCAAATTGTTTTTGTTGAAAACAATCAATTCTGTTTTTGTTTTCAAATCGTTTCTATCCTCTGGTATTATCTTCTAACTGAAAAGCGTCATTGTTGTCTTTCGCTGTACAACAAAATCTGTTCAAGTTGTTGTCCGCGGTTTATTGTTTTAGCCCTTGACGTACTTAATTGTCTGGGTCGTTAAAAACGCTGTTGCTGTCTACTGTTTTGACAATTACAAGCGCCAGTAGGGCGTACAGTTTAGCATCAAAATACAAAACACGGACAACAATCAGAAGAAACCATCAGTTGCAGAGAACGTATATCATTATTTGAAGAGTTTATAACTTTCGGGAGGCGGTTTCAGAGTTGGTAGATCAACTATAGATCATATTTTCTCCTTACAGCAAATAATTGAAAAGAAAACAGTTCGATCACAACCTCTTCGTTTACTTTTATTGACATGGAAAAAACCTATGTCAATGTACCGTTAACCAATCTGTGGACGGCTTTAAGATCAACTGTATCAACCCCATTACCATAAAAGCTATACCTACAAATTTCTATAACAATTCAATATCCAGAATAAAAATATGAAATAATTTGTCATGAGGGTTTCAAGTGGCCAAAAGTCTACGCCAGGGATGTTGTTTATCACCCACTCTTTTCAAAATGTATATGGATAAAGCAATAGAGACTTGGAAAAAATCTGCAGGAACATGGGAATTCCACTTGGTGGTGATACAGTTTATTCATTACAGTTTGCTGATGACCGATTACTTTTGGCTTAAGAGTTTGAAGACATAGAGTACATGACTAGAAAATTGATACAGAAATATCAGAAATGGGGACTAAAGGCAAATATGAATTAAACAAAATACATGGCGATTGGTGAGTATCAAGACTCGATATTGGAGGAAGACATGGGGAGGATAACATGTACAGAGGAATACAAGTATTTAGGGGTAAAAATTACGGCCAGTGGGAAGCAAGACAGAGAGATAAAATGCAGAATTAATTTTGGAAAGATGGCTGTATCTACATTAAATGGAATCCTGTGGGATAAGCAAATTACAGCAGAAACTAAAATTAAAATATTTAAAACCATTGATAGAAGTATAATGACTTACGGCTCAGAAGTTTGGACTACCAATAAACACACAAGTACAAAATTAATGACAGCAGAGACGGACTTTTGGAGACGTTCGGCAAGAGTGTCCAGACGTGAGAAAATTAGAAATGAAGTCATTAAGGACAGAATGAATGTGAAAAATTCCAACAGTTGATTTTATCCAAACAAAAAATTACAATGGACACACAAAAAGAATGCCACAGGAAAGATTGCCAAGGAGAGTAATGGAATGGACCCCACCAGGAAGAAGGAAAAGAGGAAGACCACCTATCACCTGGATAGAAGAAATTCAGACTATATTGAGGGAATGAGAGATTGAAGAAGATCTTTGGATGGACAAGCATCAGTGGAAGAGGAGAATTCAATCACTTCTGTGATCTTTGGTTTCGGAAAGTGTGTAAACATTGTACAGCCGAAATAATAATAATAATAATAATAATAACATAACTTTTGGGTTATTGGACCGTGCTCGATCGCTTGTTTGTAATATCATTTTATTCACTAGATGTTTCGGCTACCCACCGGAGGGCCTTCTTCAGTATAAAATAATCCGACAAAGAGATGGCAAGCCAAACATATCCCCAAGCTGAGGTAAAAGCAATAATCATTTATATATGTATATATATATATATATATATATAAACACTTTCACTGTGAACTTACTTTTAGGTTTTGATTTCCCAGACGTTTCAACGTAGTGTTCGTCTTCCCAATGGGATTTAAAATCCCATTGGGAAGGTATTTAAAATCCCATTGGGAAGACGAACACTACGTCGAAACGTCTGGGAAATTAAAACCTAAAAGTAAGTTCACAGTGAAAGTGTTTATATATATATATATATATATATATATATATATAAATGTTAATAAGTGAATGAAGAGGATGTACCAAAAAGATAATAATAATCATTTACCATACCTTTGTCGAATCATTTACTGAAAAAGGTCTCTGGCGGGTGGCCGAAATTGTCTTCGGTCTATATTATTATTATTATTATTATAACATGGAAAATGCAATTGATCACAATTGACCGAGTTCAAAATTCTACCTCGGTCGCAACTGACCGGGTTTTATAGGATTGGATCGCAACTAACCACAGTCCTCATAGCTGAAGAAGGGCCACTGATTTTGTATGCAGGAGCCTGTCCCTCACTATTCTCTATTTTCCATTTCTAGAATATTTAATCAATTTTGTTTTTTCTTATTTTAGTCATGTGACATATTTTACTGTAGGATCTGCTGGAGTGAACGAACTAACGAACCAACATGTACGACGTTGTGCAAACTACTAAAATCAATTAAATTAAAACTAATTAATTTTTAATCAATCAATTAATTAATTAACCAATTAATTAAACTAATACTAAGTTTCAAAACGTAAAATTATATATAACCAGTGGCGAAGCTAGTAGTTAATGAATGGGTAGGCAAAAATCTTAACTTGAATTTTTTTTTAACGAATCACTGAAAGGACGGTGGTTCAAATCGGACGGTGAGGTAGTTTGCTGTTAGCGAATGGTTCCGCAAACAGCCGCAAGAATTTTACTAGCAGGGAATCTACTGATTAGTGCAACAGTGGGACTCGTGTCTTAATGTTAATGGAGACTTCTTTTAAAATCGTCGAATAAAAAATACTTTACACCTCTAAACGCGTTTCTATTGGACAATCCTTGTATTAGTCATACACAATAATACAACTGATTGAACTTCCAAATTTTTAAACTTGATTAGTTTCTATATATATGTTTAATGTTACAAATAATTCAAATAACAATCTTGAGTCTGTTAGTTCAGTAGAATAACAGGCAAACATTTAATAACCGCATAAAATACACACACTTATAAACAACACAGCGCGCTTTAACTTAACGTTTGCACCACAGAAGTGAGACATGCCTCAACGCTCTATATGTACAGCGCGGGACAATCCCCCCTCCCCGCACTTCCCTATCGCGCCGGCACATTGCTTACATACGATGTATACAAAAAAAGCTGAGGCAAGTTCACGTTGCCTCATTCGCTTTAAACGAGCTATGCCGAATCTCACCTGTCACCATCTAGCGGTCTCTCAGTAAAGCACGTTTCGGCTTAATAAATTCGACAGTCACAGTAACAATGTATAATCTTTACGTTACGTAGTTCATACGTATTTATAATTTTTATTCTACAGAATTTTTTAGGGTAGGCATTGCCTCAATTGCCTCCATGTAACTTCGCCACTGTAAATATAACATTTAAAAAGAATATAATGCTACTTTTACTGTGGTTAACTGACGAAGACCGTGTCAGTTAGCTAATCGTTTTGCACACTGAAGATGGCATCCAGAGGAGAGGTCGAAAAGTCTGCTAGTAACAACAGAAGTGTACTGCGGCCCATTGCGGTACCGCGGTCCAATAGCCCAAATTTATCTTCTTCTTCTGCACCTCACGTAGTAGGCACTTTGCCTGTTCCGTCTTCACAGAGTATCTCTCCATCCCACTCTCGGTCTTCCCACATCTGCTGCACCAAAAGGTCTATATCGAAACGCAACCTTAGGTAGTCGTCCAGTCTCCATTCTGTCCAGATGCTGTGACCATTCCTTGCGATATGTCTGGATCTTATCATTTATGGAGAATACCTGTAGCTCTTCTCTAATATCCTCATTGCGCAAACCAGTTGGTTTGATTAATGTTATTTTAAGCCATAAATGAGTGTTTAAGATACGGTGATTCGTGATAGTGATGAACCATATTTGTTATGCTAATAAAAGAAAAAAACCAATGTATGAAAAGAACTTTGTGAGATACAATTAGCTAATTAATCAGATGTTTTAAATATTAAGGTTAGACTATGTTTATGATAAGAAATTAATTATTTCAAAATCTCATCTCAAGTTGTATCTGAGATTATGAAATAAGGGAAGGTATTATGTACTGCTGTTAAAATACAACGCAGTACATATGAGTCAAATAATAATTTTAAAAGAAAAAATATATGAATTTAATAGTAATTGGAACATATGTTTAAATTGTAAACAAAAACATTGATTCGATAGTCACAACCAACATAGAGGTAGACTCCAATATTAGATAATAAAGCAATAAGATATATGTTTTGACCAGGATTATATGAAATTTGAAATAAATATTAAAATAAAAGAATAGAGTAAGAAAATTATAATATAATAAATACAAACTAGAATTAAGAATGTTAGAAATCAAATAAATCTATTTATTAATAATTAGAAAGTTATATATGTTTTTAAGAGTTATATGATAGAAAGATGTAACGAATGTAGGGAGGTATCAATATGGCAAAATGTAAATTGTTAGGATTGTATTGTATAGAAATGGAAGGAAATGTATTAGTCTAAATTTATATCTAAGAAGAGTAACATCAGGAGTCTTTATTTATATTTAAGAAGAGTAACATCAGGAGTCTAATTTTATACTCAATATGGCAAAGATCAAGGAGAGTGATTATGTAAATGAAATCTAAATTTATATTTGTTGTTAGTTAAATAAGTAAAAATTTATACACCACAAAGTCTAATGTTATATATAAACCTATAAACAGTAAAAGAGTTTAATTTGTTATACCAGAGTTTCGTTATCTATTTAATAAAGTAATCAGTCAGTAGAAGAGATTTAATATTGTAACAAATTTAATGGATTTGTTATAAACGTTTGTTTGTGTAAAAAAAAAATTGTGTTGTTTATATTTTTTTTATTTATTTTTTATTTAAATTAATTTAAAATTAATTATTTAATTATGTTCCGTGGTGTTCCGAACTTCTGGTTATTTGTTTTAATTTAATTATGTCCTTTACTGTATTTGTAATTCCTTTCACCAGTTAATAAGATTGTCTCCAATAACAACCGATAGGTGAACTTTCCTATTTGGAGGTTATCTTCCTTCTGGGTTGTGAAATTCTGGTAGTTATTGCTCAATTAAAATTATATATTATTATTATTATAAACCCGTGCAACCATTTGTTCTTCTCAGAAACTTCATTTCCGATGTTTGAATCTCGTTTTTAATCTTCTTTGTTGGAACCCATGTTTCACATCCATATCGTAAAACAGGCACTGCCATTGTTTTATATAAATTGTTATATTTTAAAAAGCCTTGTCACTTTCCTCGTCTTTTTCCACAACATTCTATGTATGACGCCACACACAATCTGAAACCTTGATATTCTTGTAGCGATATCTCGGCCTGTGTAATTCCCAATACTGATAGTGCAACCGAGGTAACTGAAGTTAGGGACCTGTTCCAAAACAGTTCCCTCAAGAACAATTTTTGATCTGACTGGAAACTTTCCCCCAAAAAGCCATGATTTTTGTTTTCTGCTCAGATATATCTTAGAACCGTATTATTTACAAATATGATGTAAACGACGTAAAGAAAACTGCAACTCATCCTCTGTTTTCTCTTTCAAGACTGCGTCGTCAGCTTACGATAAAATATCTAAACTCGTATTCTGGTTAAGTCGAACTCCTGAGACAATATTCCTGAGGCCCGAAATTATAAACTCTTTAAATAATGACTTCGGCCGCGATAACCAATTTGTATCTTTTTTCAAACTAAAACCTTTAATTCAGATAATAAAATTTGTTTGGATAGAAAAATATAGCCATTATTCTGCAAATCAATGTAAAATTCTTCTCCTCCTCCTCCTCTTCCACCATCTTCTTCTTCTTCTTCTTCTTCTTCTTCTTCTTCTTCTTCTTCTTCTTCTTCTTCTTCTTCTTCTTCTTCTTCTTCTTCTTCTTCTCATTTTTCATCTCATTTTTCTTCTTCATTTCTTCTGCTTCTTTTATTTATTTGTTTTTTTGTTAGACATGCAGCCACTTTATTCCAGCGACTCCCGTCATTTTTCTGGAAGTCTCCTCCCTGTTGGTTTGCTGTGCCTCGCTATCTTTGCTAGCTTCATTCTGCCAATCTGTTCGTTCCATTCTCACTTTATTCGCATGACTCACTCCCCGATTCCTTGCATATTGTATTGTTGCCGTATTTCAACGCTACGGATGTGGTCCACTCTTTCAGTCTAGCTGTTTTACACAGTGTCTGCAATTCAGTTGTATATAAATAATGTTCGGTTGTAATAATATCCGCTGTTGGTTTTTATTAGCATAATATGTTAATCGGGGCCATACCCTCCCCATATACATGGCCATACCATATCCTTTGCCCTCTATATATACTGCATCACTTTGGCTTCTAACACCAATCTTTTCCAATGTCTCCTGTCCATTGTATCTCACCGTAACCCCTCACATCCATTCTTCTTAGGTCTTCCAGCACATCATCTAAGCATCTTATCGTAGTTTGGGCCCTCTTTCTGCTTTTATGGATTCTCACCTTCAGAATTTTCTTTGATATACAGTAAAAGTATTTACTTTATTACATTACCTATAGATCTCACATGTAAATGAAAATTACGTTTAATACTTCTACTTGTGGCATCGAATCTGTTGCAGACAATACCGAAGTACAATATGAAAAATTTTCCAGAGGTCAAATGAAATAGCAGCTGATCACGTAGTTTATGTAGACGCTATTAAACGGTAGTTTCAGGTTACGGTAAAAAAACGAATCTCTGATTAAAGTAAAGAATTTCTGCAAGAAGAAGAAAAAAGAAATCAGAAAACGACAGTTATTAATAAAAACGTTAAATAAAATGGATGCGTAGACGAGTTTATTAGAAAAAAAAATAAATAAAAATGCTTTAACCATCAGTTTTTCTTCAGCGCGTTTATTATTATTAGCTATAATGAGAGCAACATTATCGAGATCACGATATCGATAGTGGACTGTATCGACGACAAAGTAGCAGCGACTACACAGAGGGCATTAGCATACCTACCTCCTCGACTTGTCTTTATTATATACTTTTTTTTTAACCGTTCTTCAGTTATACCGAAGATGTTTTTAATATTTATAATACGGGTTGCGCTCTTGTTATGGAAGTAACAGAACTCATTATGCACAAAAGGTTACACACACACACACACACACACACACACACACACACACACACCACACACACACACACACACACACACACACACACACACACACACACACACACACACACACACACACACACACACACACACACACAGATATTGTGTAGCAAGCGACGGTCGCATTCAATTATTGTACCGGTAATCTTAGGCTCGCATTTGGTTGTTAAAATCTAATAAATAAATTTAAATTATTATTTGAAATATTATAAAAATTATGTAGAAATTAATTTTTATGACACAATAATTAAAGCGGAACGTGTAAGATAATAATTTTGTAAGTATAATAAATTGAAATTGTTATCGTTATTGTTATAAAACTAAATTTTACAAAATTCAAACCATGTTTTCGATTCTTACTAAACACCTCATTTATATGAGAAGTGCTTAATTTAAAAAAAAAAAATCTTTCTTGTTTTTAATATACTTATTAAATTAATTTGTAACCTAAGAATATTATTTAATAATTTTAATTTTTGATGTTAATATAATTTTATAATGAACAACAACCAGAAAGCGAGAGAGAGAGAGAGAGAGAGAGAGAGAGAGAGAGAGAGAGAGAGAGAGAGAGAGAGAGAGAGAGAGGTTATAGGCCTATACTTAGGGTTGCGTATGCATGTCTTTTCACCTTTGTGCTATTTTGTTATTGTGTCCGCTGGGTATTCATTAGATCTAAGATTTGGAATTCAAAACGTTGGAAAAAAACTATTTTGAAAACGAAGAAACCGTAATGGTAAACTGAAAGGCTTTAAAAAATAACGAAATATCTGAAACTGTGGCCTGTCAGTGTGGGTACAGATTACGATACTTGAAAGCGCGCTTACTCCTTGTTTTTAACAGTGGATCTATCCCAACAATAAAACCATTATTTTATTTTACAACAATGTCTTGTAAAGTTTGTCCAAATTTTTAAATTGCTTACATTGTTTAAAGGTTAGGTAGTAACTGAGCAATAACAGAATGATTCAAATAATGTTTAATTATTTTAAATGCTCTTCCCACACTTCTTTATGGGCCTGAGTTCGGACTTTGACAAAAGGCCAGGCCAGTCGCTTCCAAGCGGTTGAAATGAGATTTCTCAGGCACGTGGCAGGGTATACTCTCCATGATCGTAGAAGAAATACAGATATACGGCAGGAACTGAATATTATGAGTATACCCGACAGGATCGCCCAGTATCGGCTGAATTGGTGGGAACATCTTTGCCGAATGGATGACTGCCGCATCCCCAAACAACTGTGGAACTATAAACCGAGGGGACGGAGAGGTGTGGGACGTCCGAGGAAGCGCTGGAGTGACCAGCTCTAATCTTTGCCTATTTGAGACCGGAACAAACCATCCTTGGTTTAATCCTTAAAGATGATGATGATGATGATTATTATTATTATTTTAATTGTTTCTTGCTGTTATGACAGACCTGCTTGTAACGTTAGTACTAACGTAAACGTTGGCAAACCTTTCAGTTGGCGGGATTAATTACCGTAGCATTCGTTGTAAAACGCTGAGCCACCACAACAATCGCATACCTGATACCGACAAGAATACACGACAGCTGAGTTTTGTGTTATATTACAAGCGCTATGTAAGGTCGGTGGTAATATAAAAAAACAGACCTTACTTAAAAGTGCGCTCCCCGTGTAACGAAATTGTTACAAATTATAAGCTGTTTACAAACTCAACTTATTTGTGCAGCTTAACTCACTCAGTTTAAAATTGATTTATTTCTAAATGTTATTTTGTTAAATCTAACAGTGACGTGTAAACTAAAAATTTACCGTTTAGCTTAAGTTCTAGTGAACCTGACGCGGTTTGTTTTGTTATTTTCTTAATTAGTTATATAAGATGTAGAAGTTTACAGTTTAAACTGAAGTGGTAGCAGTAAAGTTTATTCTACGTATATATGTTATGTTGTTGCGTTTTGGTTTAAGCAACTGTGTGTGTGTGTGTGTGTGTGTGTGTGTGTGTGTGTGTGTGTGTGTGTGTGTGTGTGTGTGTGTGTGTGTGTGTGTTAATTCTGATCAAATTGATGTAACTTGATGAAAATAAACAGACAAGAGATTATTTTATGCATTATTTTAGTCAGCTTCATCATCAACACCACTCCAAGGACTAGCCCTTAGACATGTTCCGGAACCCATCTCCTCCTCGGTCTAACGACACCTCTCTTCCCAGTAGGGTGATAACTGATAACCCAAGGCAGCTACAGGTATGTACAGGGTACATATATGGCATGCGATTAAAGTGTTCAAATCCTTTTGTAGTCTTCAATCTTCTGGTGCGATGATACAATGTTTAAATCGCGTCTAATATGGATCGTTCCTTCTCCGATCCAACAGAGAACAACTTTGCCTCCCTCTTAGAAATTTCATTTTGGCTGCCTGAATCCTCTGCACGTCCCTTTTACCAAGAGCCCATGTCTCACTAGCGTACAGGAATGTGGGGACAGCCACAGTTTTATAAAACTTCATTTGGGTATCCTTCCGTGTTTTATTTTTCAGGTACCTATGAATAGTTTCACAGATGCGTCTAAATATTGTTAGCTTACTATTCCAATCAATATTAGTTCGATATGAGATGTTACAAACCCAGGTAATTACAGCCTGACGTGGTTTGTTTTGTTACTTTTCTTAATTAGTTATATAAGATACAGAATTTTATAGTTTTAACGAAAGGGATACCAATGAAGTTTATTCTACGTATATTATATTATATTATATTGTTGCGTTTTGCTTTAACCAACTGTGTGTGTGTGTGTGTGTGTGTGTGTGTGTTTTTTTTTTGTTAGTTCTGATAAAATTGATTTAACTTGTAAATACATGAAAGAAACAGACAAGAGATTATTTTGTGCATTATTTTATATTTAGTTTACAATAAAAAAAAGATTTATAAACTTTATACTTTATTGCATGTTAGAGACGAGATGATTACAAATACAGAGTACCCTAGATTGTTCAATTCTAAAACTTAAATTTCCATATTGAACCGTAAACACATCTAGGCCTACTTAATTTGTACTTAAATACAATAGGCCTACATGTTTACATATTAATTACAAATTTAATTTATACCTATTTAATTTTAACAGTTTTTAAATTCAGTACTCTGCAAATTGGTATTCCATAATTCAAATTTCCGTCCGCGTAATGGAAGTTCAACTCTATTTGCCTGCGTGTACAAATATTATTGTTGGAATCACAATAAATGACACAGTGTGGTGTTGGTTATACTCCAGTAATTTTAGTAACGAACATTGTTTCAATCAAATGCGTAAATTAAAATCACGAAATTAACGTACGGATCGCGCAAATAACTACTCCACTACCTTCTAAATTCGTTTCCCTGTAAAACAATACAACAACACACAATTAACCGCCGCCGTCTAGATTTCTTCGCAATAGGCGGATAATGTGCTTTACGTTCTCTTATTCTTCTTCTTTTCGTTTGACTGACTCACCGTGTCTCGTCCACCGGCGTTCTCTTCTTCACCTCTTCGCTCTGTAACTAACTTAATGTAACTTTAATTATACGTTTTTAGAGCACACACACACACAGGGCAAGCGCGCGTTAAGTAAAATCAAATGTCTTTAATTATTAACCGCCTTAAGTATCGTTTAATATATTGTTTCGATGATGATAGTAATGAGGAATTTCAGACAGAACGCTTAATTAAATATAATTTGTTTGGACGTTGTTTGCGCCCGCCGCCGTCGAATTAAGTAATTTAACGGTTTCAGCGTTTCAACATTTGGTTCATTTGATATTTTCAATTGTTAATTCCATTGTTAGATCAACTGATAGTGTATTGTTAGATCGAAACTTCTAGATCAATGGTTCTAAACTGTTCTAGTCGCGAAGTAGTTATCAGGAGAGAAAATCCTGACTTGTTATAGTCAGTAGCGTATCTAGAATTTGGCCTTGTAGTGGGGGGAGCGTCCGGTCGTGTCGCCTTCATACAGAAGACAAATCAAGTTAAGAATAATGTTACAATCCTCAAAGTAGCTGGAAAACTTATGATAACATCCTGATATCAATCACATCAACGTAAACGGTTATAATACAATAATAATAAGTGCTGTTGAAACATTGTTTACAAGATTTTTACATTGATATTTTACATTAAAAAATAATAACTGTAGGCCTACTTTTAATTAAAAAAAATAGAGGTAAATCAAGAAAATTTTATACATCTAAAAAGAAATCCTGTTTGAAAATGTTCTAAAGTTGAATGATTATTCGCCTTGATTTTTGGGCCATTTCATGAACAATTTTCTTCGGAGTCAGTGAATTGATTTTCCTGTATTCCATGTTTCAAATGTATATGCTGGTGCTGTGTAATAAACCTGTCTGTATATTAAAAAAGAGTGACTACTATATTAGCGTACACAGCTAAAAAATAATAATAATAATAAAACAGTCTAAAAACTAAAAGATTAACAAAATTCTTCGTCAACTTTTTTCGACACTCTTGGCGGGGTGAAGGGGCGGGGGAGGATCCAGCAAACAGTTCTGGGGGAGGAAAGTGTTGACTTTGGGGAGTATTTTGAAAAGTTAGACCATTCTTTAAAGATCTAAAGTATAAACGATAGTAACGAGTGAAGATAAAATACAGTTTGTTATTATCAACGTAATAGCTTTATTACTGTATAAGAATGAATTCACATTTGTGTTTGTTAGTACAGAGTTGTTTTAATAACATTTAAAATAAACACTACTTGTTTAGGTTATCTATTAAACAACAATTAAGCACGCTGGTAAGGTGCTTAATTTTTAAGCTTACAATTTAAAATAAGTTTAGCGAAAAAACCATGAACATACATACTGTGATATGATTTTTAAATCGTATTCACAACCATAAAACGACAAAAACATTCCTGTGAAGTGACCATTTAGGGAGGGAAATTCCCCCCATTTCCCCCTCCGTGGGTCGACGCCTGGGAGGGGTCCGGTACCCCGTAAATACTCCCCTGATTAGGCCCTAGTAGGCTCTATAGTCCACTCTCTATAGTAGGCTCTCTCTATTGATAGTAGCGATTTCATTCCCAGCAGCATACAAGTAAACAAAGATACAAAATTACACTAGTTCGACTTTCCACGTATGTACACATTCTTATTGCCTCTACTGTAAATATTGTAATAAATAAGTTGAAAACAACTACCGAAAATGACACATACGTTAAACAGTTAACCAACACGTTAAAAATAAATTATTTTAACTGAAAATTATTTTCATTATAATAACAAACTACACTATCAAATAGACGGCCTTGCTATGGGATGCCCAACCTCCGCTGTCACATTGAAAATATTTCTCCAAACACTCGACGAAGAAATAAAATTGAACAACCCATTAGGAAGTTACTTTAGATACGTCGATGATACTCTATATGTAGGCGTACAATAAAATAACGGCATAAACATTTATAATATAGTACTGTATACTCTATAAATAATTTACATGATAAAATAAAATTCACATTAGAAGGAGAATCTAATAATAAATTAAATTACTTAGATCCAACAACAATGTGAAATGAAAATAAATTTTCAATACTCAATATATAGAAAACCTTTTCAAACTAATTTGATAATAGCAAATAATTATAACCACCAACTCCAACATAAAATGGCTGCATTCAAATCCGTAACATACGGAATACTTACAAATGTCACTACAAAGAAATAGACAAATAACCAAAAAGTTTCATAATTACACAGAAAGTTTAATAATTTTTTGCACAAATATATTACTTATTTATGTGCTCAACTTGGTATCTCAAATTGGGTAACCCAAGCCCAAGCTTGGTGTTCAATTGTTTCCTCTTCAACCAAGTATGGTTGCGCCATGCGAGCTGTTTATCTACGAGGATGGTGTCCAGATATTTTACGCATTCAGCTGCCGGAATAGGATAGTTGTTTATGTGAACAGTTAGTGTTGTACCAAGTGAATGTGATATGCGCTAATTTCGTTTTGTTTAATTGAATTCTCCATTTTTTCGCTGGAACCCAAGTACTTTGGTTAAGTTAAGTTAAGGCTGGAACCACAGTACTGTGGTCACTAATGTCTACCACCCTACGTTAGCGAAGCTCGAACTTACACTGATGATGGTAGTTGATGGCACTGCTAAAACGTCTGTTTTTGTTGAAAACAATGGACCATGGCCAAACAGCCCGGGAATGAATTTTAACAACATTGACTCCGGCTGTGTACGCCTACGAAGTATATTATTTAGCACATCTTTTTATCTCGATCGGAATCCTTCATGCTGTCAGTGACGCTTTTACCTTTTCAAAATCTTTTTTACCTATAGATAAACTACTACTGATTTCCTCCGTACAGCTTCCATTCCATGACACCGTACTTCCCAGATACTTAAATGAGATCACTTGCTCTATGGTTTTTCCTTCCTAGGGTACGTTAACAAAGCCACCATTCTTGCCAGTTCTCATCACTTTAATTTTTCCTACATTTATCTTCATTACGAACTCTTCCCCACTCTTCCTATACTCCCCATCATAAACTGTATCTCTTTTTTTCTGATTCCGCAACAGGCGTATTTAATTGTATTTATTCTTTCTTCTCCCACTAAAATTCCTCTTGATTTCACTAAGGCCTACTCTATCGTAGACAATGAAGAGTGTTGTTGACAAACAGTGTCCTCGTCTAACGTCTCTTCTAATGCCCAATCTCTTCCGTTCTACCCCATCTAGTCTTACTGCTACATTCTGTTTTGTGAGCAGCTCTTTTATTAGTTTATTAGTATTCCACCATTTCCAATCTGCAGTATCTTTCTAAATCTTCAGCAGAATATTCCAGTCAGTTCTGCCGAATTATGACTGGTCAACGTAGATCATGATTTAACAGATCCGATGGCTTAGTTTTGTGCGTGAAAAGGGATGAGACGCAACAACAATACACTTCGATATGAACTGTTTCATTGTTGCCGAGATGTTATATGAGCCAGTGGTGGGCAAAGAGAAAGCCTGTGTTCGGTGGTAAAAACGTAGCACAAAGAAAACAGCTGATTGCGTTTTATTAGTAACTGAAGGAGGGGAAAAAATTGAAAGAAAAAAACACCTGTGACGCTCAGTAGATTGTAAGCAACCATGAAAAATGTACGGTAACGAGAAAATAAAAGAGAAAAACTCCAAGACATGTTCATGATTGAGAAGTGAGTGGAACACGAAGAATACGAAGAGAGAGAGAGAGAGAGAGAGAGAGAGAGAGAGAGAGAGAGAGAGAGAGCTCTCGCAGGGGAGAGAAAGTGAGAGAGCGAGAATAGAACGGAGGAAAATTTTTTAAAAGGGCCTCAGGCGCAAGGTCTCGTGTCGAAAGCTGCAGAAGAAGAAGAAGAAGAAGAATAAGGACAACAAGCAAGAAAGATGTATACATAAGAGATATAATGAATAAGAAAGAGAGGGCAGTAATTTTCGGTGTTGTGGAGGCGTTATATGCGGGTGGTTGCTCGGCCGTTGCGCGTTCTTAAGTTTTTTTTATCTTTCTCCGTACGCTTTGAGAGAGAGAGAGAGAGGGAGAGAGAGGAGTAAGTGTCGGGAGCGTGGTATCGCATGGCGTGCCGTGGTAGTGTGCGGCGTGTTTTGCCACGAGGCATCGAGACCACAACCGCAGCAGAGGCCGTGGTGGACAACAACATGCTCACTGGCATGGGTTCGCCACCACCCCCCAGTACTTTACCCGTCCGGTACGTAAAAACTCTCGAATCAGCTTCGATATTTCATTGTTATTAAAGTAAGGTACATACGTTCATACAGTTCAACACTTGTATTGAACAAAAATGTTGATACTTTTAAAAAGTTGACGATTAAGTTATTTTGTCTACTAAATAAATTTCGCACTTTAATTATTTTGAATGTAACGTGAATTTTTCAGTCTGACAGAGATTTAAATAATAAGCTCAGTATGTGGGGTATTTTTGATAAAACAAAAGTAAATAGAGGACAAATGACCGTGTAGTAGTGTATTAAAGTGTACAAACTAAAAGCGGCTTTATGGGGATTTGCTGAAATAAAAATAAAATATCGTTATCCTATAGTAAGAAATAAGGAAAAACACGTTCAGTCACTCACGGCCTTCATGAGGTGATGAATTGTCCATAGTACCACACACACACACACACACACACACACTGTCCTGGGATCATATTGTTTGCTGTCGATTGCAGTGCTGAAATGGGCGTTATCTGGCTCTAGCGACAGCTGGACGCATAGCATACGTTGAGTGGGCGGAGTAATGGAGGGGGGTGCATTAACGCGGCTAAGACCACAGCTGTAGTCTTTTCCAGACGCAAAAGACTTCATCCCAGACTCTACATAGGCGATACTCAACTGTCCTACTCTGCTGGTGTGAAATATGCAGGGCTTCAACCAAAACACCTGACGGGTACATTTCGAGCAAGTAGCTCGTAAACGGCCGTTCGTTTATATACCAACTCTGACCCCTGCTCTGCAGGAATTCAATGCCTCCCCCCCCCCGCCAAGACAAACTTATCGTTGCCATGTATGTGATACAGACGGTTACCTACGCGAACCCAGTATTAGGCAAAGACCCATAAGCGAAAGCTACAGTCTCTCATAGATTGGGGTTTGCACTGGACCTGTAAAGTCCTAGGTGTCCGTTACTGAACGCCACCGTACCCGGACACTTTCCAGGATATTCTACCGTCGCTGCGCCCGTTTCCAAGGCGACCACCTTATCAGCACCCTCGGTCTAAACCCGTCTGTGCCAGGTGAATCTTGGATCCGGCATCGGCGAACCGTCAGCCTAAATTAGCCTATGTCTGAGTGAAATCCCACGACTGGTGGCAGACCACACGTAGAACCCCCCAGACATCGTTGTCCCCGCGACGGAAGCTGGAAATGGGACGCAGTGGCGGGCGACGGGCTGCCCCTGAAGTCGCCGTCGTCGTCGCCCTTAGGAAGAAATTGTCCGTCCATCCGGTGGTTTTGATTTCACAAAGGCGGTATTGTTCGGTAACTGTAGCACGTCGCGAACGGTCGTTTTGCGGTTACAATTGTGAGCGGTGGGGAGGGGGAGAGATACCTACTACAAAGTCTACGCCTAGTCTCGTACAGTTCGACGTAACAATAGTTCAGTAGCCGTTTGCTCGACAGGGTTTAACGCTAAGTGCCGTTCTGTATGGAGAGTAACGAAGGTGAATTGTGACTGGAAGAGTTCTACTGCGGAGGCGTCACATGAACACAGTGGCGTATCTAGAAATTTGCCATGGGGGAGGTCCGGGGTCGAGTCGGCTTCATACAAAAGAACATACAAATTATAACTACGTAATCTTAACTACGTAATGTTTAAAAGTGGTTAGCTGAAAAACGTACGATAACATCCTGATATCAGTCTCATTAATGTAAACAGTAATAACACACGGTCTGATAATGTACACCGTCAAGAGTTATGGAATCTTATGAACAGAAGAGAATATCCACAGCATTTAATAAATTCAGTTAAGATCCTTTACAAAAGTACATCTGTAGTCCTGGATCTGAATGGTTGGCTCTCAGGTGACATTTCAATAAATAAGGGAGTTACGCAGGAATGTTGTTTCCCCAACCTTGTTTAATATATACATTGACGACATGTTGAGAGCATGGAAACCCAGAGTGACTTCGGAAATGCGCTTAACAAATCAATTTGCATGGGCCCCTGCTATATGCTGGTGTCATAGTTCTTATTCAATAAAATGAAGATGATTTACAAAGAGCCATGTTTCAATTACAAAAAGTGGCAACAAGAGAGTACTCACTGACAATTTCAGTAAGAAAGACCAAAACCATGGCCTTTAAAGGTAAATATCCAGTGAGGACTAAGATAGTCATAAACAACAGCACTTTGGAACAAGTGAGCCGTTTCAAATATCTCGACTGTGCAGTAAGCTATGCATCTGGATATGATATAAGAGAGAAGAAAAAAAATTAATTTAGGAATATTTGTGGCACGATTCATAGAAATCTTAGAAATAAAACAAGACACAACACAAGGATTAAATTTTATAAGACAATTGCAAAACCCACGTTGATTTATGCGAGTGAGGCCTGTTAAATTAACGGGGGTCCGGCTCCATTCTCCCCCCCTCCGTAAATACGCTCCTGCGTATGAAACGTTAAAGGGTTTACTGGCGTATGCGGTGTTATTGTGTTTTCTGCCCAAGAGCAGGTCTTACAAGGCATACTCTGTCCATGGCTTCCTATCCTGGTCTAGTAGCTTCATTCTCTAATACAGCACCCGTAGTATATCGTCTACCATGTGCCCTCTCCTCCGTCCTATGTTCCGCTTTCCATTTGCTAGTCCCTCCAGTGTTTCTACCACGCCATTACCTTATGATTACCGCATACAGTGTCCCAACCGATTTCGGACCACGCAACCGTTTACAGGCACAACATAGACTCTACTGATGAAGTGGTTTGTATGACAACTTAAAAATATCGGTATGGAGAACCATACATGACTCCCATGTTCTAAGATTAATATTTCAAATCGTTTTCGAAATGAAATATTTCCATAGAAACTACGTCTTTCTTCAGCCTTAACCACAGTACTGTGGTCACTAACGTATACCACCTCACGTTAGTGCACTCGATTTTCACTGATGATAGCAGTTGATGGCACTGCCGAAAACGTCTGGTTTTGTAGAAAACACTGGACCACGGCCAAACAGCCCGGGAAGGAGTTTTAACAACAAACTACGTCTTTGTTGCCGATAACGTAGTAGCCTACACATAAAAAAATTATCCCCTCCCCCTTCAACTATCATCTTCATTTATAGAAAATTACCGCCTCCCTCTTCAACTACCCTTTTCATTTATAGATTATACAGTGAATTATTATGACTTTCTTTTCAGGATACTTTATTTATCAAAATTAAGTACTTTACTCTTGTTAAAACGTAAAACGTTGCAGGTAAACTACCAATTGTCCCTTAACCGATCTTCAGCAAAATCAATAGGTCTTGAGTCCTGTACAAGTCGGGCACGTATGCAAAAAATTATTTGATTCTGTTTGAATTCTGTTCACCATAGGAAAAATTCTACACACAGAGACACTTTTCGGAAAATTACTTTTCTTCATGTTTTGAAGGTAGTACAATCAGAATCACCCTTTATCTAGAACAAGATTTTTTTCGCGATCACCATACTTCCACTTCCTTACGGAACATGGAAGTAAAAGTGTGCGGCCGACCAATCAAACAAGGCTTGTCGCGCCTACTTTTTTAATATTTCTTTAATTTCTGTGGCTAAACGAGTATTTACACCGATTTCATTCACATTCTCTGCAAACGTATGTTCACTACGAAGAAATAAAGAAAATCGTACAGAATATACGATACTATCAGCGTTTGCAGAAAACTGGAAAAATGTGTGGGAATTCCTGGTAATGTTTGTTTTAGTTGAATTGCAGTATTAGGCGCCGCCTATATGTTTTCAGGACTTTGTTAAATTTTAGATAGGCTATCTATTGATATGCATATTGTTATTGGTATCCAAGTCACTTCGTTATTTATAAATTAATAAATTACCTTAGATCCGTCGTGTGACTTCGTTTTTTTATTTAAAACGACGCGTTTCGGAACATATGTTCCATCTTCACATTACGTAGATCTGAAATAGAGGTCGTTAAATGTTAAAATCACATTACTTTGTACTTACACACGTCCGTATGGGTGCACACTAAATAGAAGTACAAAGTAATGTGATTTTAACATTTAACGACCTAACTGAGTGAATTAATTTGAAGCTGGAACATATGTTCCGAAACCCGTCATTTTAAATAAAAAACAAGTCATACGACGAATCTAAGGTAATTTATTAATTAATCTATTAATGTAACACTCATGTTCCCACACGTACCTTCCTGATTACAACAAAATAAACAGCGAATAACGAGTTCTTTCTCTTTAAATAGTTGCAATTTTATTGAACCAGCGAAGCGCGTTCTTAGTTTTAACTCGACCGTTTGGCATTTGTCTGCCTGTCGGTCTATCAGTCTTCTGTCTGACTGTCTACCCGTCTATTTGGGGAATGTCTCACGATAACTTTTGAACTTATCAACCGATTTTCGTAAAACTTGGCGTGCGTGTCTATACTTTTCCCGTACCTATACTTTTATGCTTGTCTCAAAAACCCTATTGTTTTTGAAATTGATCTCCCAAAAAATAGGAGGCAGGGCGGGAGATAAAAATGTGAGAGGATCAAAATTATGAAAAAGTCGCAAAATCCCATGTAGGCCTAATGGATCAACATCATTAAGGGGAATTTTAATCACTATCAGGGCGTAGTGTTCATTTCTGAAAATTTCAGAATTTACGGACGTCAGGTCTCAAATAGTGAGTGAAAATTTTGATGGGATCGCAAAAATTCATGCGATATATCAGAATTTAAACTAACATCTAAATTTAGTGTTAAGTTTTGAAAATTTCAAAATTTGTGATTCCGAGACCCATAAAAGAGATCAAAATGTCAGGCTAAAAGGACTTGTAAGTCAAATCCGAATTGTTTGAATTTTTAGTGTGTTGTATGAACACTTGAATCGAATGCCTGATATCCGTCCACCTGTGGCTGCCTTGGGTTATCACCCTACTGGGAAGAGGGATGTCGGTTCACCGAGGAGGAGATGGATTCCGGAACAGGTCTAAGGCCTAGTCCTTGGAGTGGTGATGATGATGATTTTAGTGTTTATTGTGTGACAGCGCTGTACAATTGTTATATTACTAAAATGATAGTAGGGTAATCGGGATTTTTCTATTTTTCACGTAATTAAAGATTATCTAATATCAAAATTTACGTAATAGTAAATGAACTTTCTGTGCATACTAGTTAACAAAACTGTAATCCCCGCTCCGGAATCTCCCAACAATCTTCGCCACGCTGCAGCCAGTACCAGAATAGACATATAAATGAAGGAAGAACTGACAAGCGGAAAGCGTCGGCAGACGCTACGAGCCGCGTAAATAAACCGCTTTGATTTCGTAACAATACATTGGATAGTTTCGAAATAATACGAGAAGTCTTAACGGGTGAATTTTCATTAACAAACGTACGAAGAGGGGTAGAGGGAGTGCGTGTGCATGCGCGCTTGTGTGCTGTACAAGCCTGAGGCGACGTCCGTTTATCCAAACAACAACGGGTACAAGATTCTGTGTGTATTTAATAAAAATGATGCGTGTAATTTTAGTTTCGTTTTTGTTCAACATTAAACGTACCACTACCACCTCTCTGCGGATAAAAAATTATCACATTCTGTGTGCGTGCGAGCGAGTTTTAAAACGAAAACAATAATATTTTGTTTTCCCCGGCGCGAAACAAATGCGACATCATTTGTAATTCTCGACAAAACGCGCGCGGTGCTGTTACAATTGATTAGTGTCGGGACCGCGGCGTATGTATGTGCGTGTGGTCAACGCGTTCGATTCTGTTTGTAACAATCGAACTGGCGTTGCCTGAAAAGATCAAGTTGGCAGTGGGAAATTGTATTTATGTTTACATTGCGCGTATAACCACTCACACAACCACTCACATTTGGAGTCTGTCGCTTGTATTTATTACATTTTGTAATCATAGGCGTCATTATATTTACTTTTTTATTTTGTTTTTATATAGTATCCAAGTCACTTTTTCACAATAATTTAATTACCTTATATCCGTCAGTGACTTCGTTTTAGCGTTTTTTGTGTTAAATTATTGTGGAAAAGTGACTTGGATACTATATAAAACGAGGGTTACTGATGATGTGACACATGTCACGAAACGCGTCTACATAAAAAACGCTAAAACGAAGTCACTGACGGATATAAGGTAATTAAATTATATTTACGATTGAGACAACTGAATTAAAACCTACCTCTCTTGTGTGTCAGATAGTAATTCCATCCTTGCCCTGAATTCGACATGCTACAAGTATGACAATACTAATTATTGTTAACCAGTTCGATTATATTCAATGTGTTTTTCTATTTCCTGATATTCTCTTAACAGTTCAAACTGACAGTGGTTAATTAAATTTTAAGTTCATATCACATCCACGATGTAGCAATATGTGGGTGTTTAGCATTTTTATTGTCAGTCCAGGACGTGAGGTGTGAGGTGACCGACAATGACACACAACCATGTGACACACCAATCATGCAGCTGTTCTGAACACAAAATACTTGCTATGAAAACAACGCGTCAAGTAAGGCATGCGCAACGAGATGTTTTGACACAGCGCAACCAGACACCTCGTCTCATGTATAATTATGTTAGCTGTACATGTCTGCACTGAAAGCTGAAAGAAGAAAACCAAAATTTTTCGTCATCGTAGTTGACATATTAATGGGTAAAACGTTTCTGTCTAACGCGAGTTGAACCTTCAAAAAAAAAAAAGTGTTCTTAAAAATAATGTGTTGCTGAATCGAAAACGTTCTGTTGTGTATAACAAATGTATTAATTTTTTATCGGGAAATGTCGATCGATAGTTGCGATTCGAAACCTTTGATTTCCTAGAAAACACAACACTGGTAGCAGCAGATGCTTTAACAAAAAAACAAGCTGAAGACGAAAAATTCCCACGATTCTGAGAAGATCAGTAAACACTAGGCAGACAGGCAGATAGATAGACAGACAAACCAACGAAATTCGTTGTTGTTTTTAGGGTCTTATATTAAGAAGGTCGATGTGTGTGTGTGTGTGTGTGTGCGTGTGTGTGCGCGTGCGTGTGCGTGTGCGTGCGTGCGTGCGTGCGTGCGTGCGTGCGTGCGTGCGTGCGTGTGTGTGTGTGTGTGTGTGTGTGTGTGTGTGTGTGTGTGTGTGTGTGTGTGTGTGTGTGTGAAGAGGAATATCACTGCAGCAGAGCTGCGGTCTCGGCTGGCCGACACACACACACACACACACACACACACACCACTAATTGGAGGGTTGCTTGCACACACACTCATACAGGGTGCCGCCAACGCGCCAACAACGTGCAGCAACTATCATAATTTCCCCTCCTCCCCACCGAAAAAAACATATATATACTAGAAAAATTAGGGGATAAAACGTTGCCCTTACACGGCCAACTCTATCATCGTCGTCGCGCCGTTTGTGGAACACTCAGTAGGTATAATAATAAACGACTAGCGTAGCGTATACTCAGCCACAGAACGTTAGATGATGATGGTGCGAATAAAAGTATAATAACAGTAGTAGTGGTAGGATTGTTGAACAGCAACAATCGACAGATACGTCTCCAATTTACAGATGATAAACATACACATGTGTCTGTGTCTGTGTGGAGAACGTAAACGATCGTTTAATTTTTGTAATTAATAGTTGGTCTGCGTCATGGCATCCACACACAAACGCAGACAGACAATGATACGGTTCTGCTGGAAAAAAAACACCCACTTCGACCGACCGACCGAATAAATGTAGTCTGTTCTGTGTGTGAAGACAGGCAAAAACTGTAGGCGTAAGATTTTTTTTTAGAATTTTTCAAACACTAATTTTTGTTGGAACTGATATTGATTAGGATAGTAAGTATCAATAAAACGCATACAAATTTAGACGCATCAGTGGGACGGTTCATAGGTACCTGAAAAATAAAACACGGAAGGATACCCGAATTAAATTTTATAAACCTGTGGCTGTCCCCACATTCCTGTATGCTAGTGAGACATGGTCTCTTGGTAAAGGGGACGTGCAGAGGATTCAGTCAGCCGAAATGAAATTTCTAAGAGGGACGGAAGGTTGTTCTCTCCTGGGTCGGAGACGGAACGAGGATGTCAGGCGCGGTTTAAACATTGTATCATTGCACCAGAAGACTGAAGACCACAGAAGGAGATGGTGTGAACACTTGAATCTCATGCCTGATATCCGTCTACCTGTGGCTGCCTTGGGTTATCACCCTACTGGGAAGAGAGATGTCGGTAGACCGAGGAGGACATGGGTTTCGGAACAGGTCTAAGGCCTAGTCCTTGGAGTGGTGGTGATGATAATGAGTTTTCCTTCTGTTCATTCAAAGACTGTCCAAGACAGAAAATTATGTAAAAGGGACATTTATGTTTTCGAAGCCTTTTTCCGGTATGCTCCGCGTCAAAAATGTTTTTGCACGACAGCGTTTCACTATGACTAAGTGACACTTAGACCTGAGGATACTCATTGTAATATGAGTGAAACGTTGTCATACAGACGTTTTTGACCGGAAGAATATTATAAAATAAAATCGAAAACCGGCCGCGGAAGTCTATTTGAGAATAAAAGGAACCTTGTATTAGGTAAAGGAACTTATTAGATAAAAAAGTATTAAAAGATAAACACAATTTATGAAACCGATTTGACCCCCCCCCCCCCGGACCAAATTCTAGATACGCCATTATGTACAACATGCGGTCCACGACAAAAACGGTGTCAAAAGCTGACACAGAAGCGTCATTTCTGTCTGTTGTTTAAACTGTAATGCAAATTACTCTTTACATGCATTACTCTTTACTCTTTACAAATTACTAATAAATGTTCTAACTCAGTTAAAGTTACTGTCCGAATGCGCGTAAGTGAATTTATTCTCTGATACAATAAAATAATTTACAGGCATGTCTACGTTTCGCAAATAAACTGTGGTACGCAAAATCTATGATTACAACATAAGTGGTCGTACAGGACTATGAGGTTGGACTGCCCTACACTATGATAAGCTACTATCAAGAATTCATTTCAAAGATCATTCGATGGCAGAAAATAAATGCTTATGATGACTGATAAAGATGATGATAACATTTAATGTAAATTGATTACAGATTTTATATATTATGAACGTGCATACGTGTGCCATACAAATAGCTGTATTAGTTTGACCGTTACAATACATTTCTGACGCGTTAATTCCCCACTGCCTACTGTATCAAGCAGTACAACAATATAATCATCCGGTTTTGGAAAATTTTATTTGAAAGTGTCGAACCCATGTCTTCTTTTTAATTCCGAATAAAAACAAATTATTATCAGTAATATCTGTAGAATATAAGTGAAACACACACACACACAGACGGATAGGCTACATACGACTGTATCGGTGTGGTTACGTTAACGGCCGCAGCCAAGCAAGGCGGCAGCACCGGCAGCGGGCAGACCCCAACGCTGTCGGCGCTTGTTCGCTCCGAGCGACGCCTGCCCCTTAACATATCTCCTAACGACGCGTGCCTGAGGCGCTCTCTTCCCGTCTCTCTCCCTCTGCACGACGCCTACGAGGGGCGGCGCCTATGCGTTTACCATTGATCGAATAACGGACGCCAAGCGTCCAAAATGGCTGACGGCAACGTAGCAGCAGCAGCAGCAGCATATTGTTCTAGTTAAGATTATACTCATTTCACGGCAAGATGAACCGACCGCCGCCGCCTCCCACTCATTGTTTACCCTTGTGTTATTGTGTTTTGTTTCGTCCATGATTACTGTGTATCGAAGGGTGGATGGTTGGCTGGACGCGTGACGCTTGTTATGCTCTGTTGTTAAGTAACAAAATATATAGAATGAAAATAATTCTAATTTGTTGAGAAAACTTAAGACACCTGTATACACGAATATATGGATGTACATATTCGTGACTGTAGGCCTACTTTGAACACGTATATTTTAGGTGTGAACATTGAAAAAATCGGGACTTAACACGTTTGAAATAATTGATGTAGGAGGATGGTGGAATTAGGAGTTGAAAAACAACTTCGCTTGGCTCGTGAGAGAAATTTTTGTCTAATTATTAATTTTATATAAAATTAATATTAAATAATAATAATGCCTTTTTATTAGAAGGAGTCATAGGAATAACAATAATAATAAAATACGAAATATTTTGAAAAGAGTTTAAACTTCGTAAACATAATTTCTACCAAATAAATCCTTAAATTCGTAGTGACCGTCAATCAATGAATTTTCCCGGTGAAGGGTTTGTGAGGATCGGTCAAAAAATATAACACAAATTTTAAATTATTTGTGTCGACGTTTCGACAATATTTCTTGTCATTATCAGAACAATTGTTGCTGAGGTGTTGCATAATATGTGCACAAACCCTTCACCGGAATAATTTCTACCATTATTTTATTATAGGCCTCCTTAAATTTTATTACTTGTAGATAATTGAGCACATAATTTTACAAGAAATCAAGCCCTTTTTGAAACTTTAAATACTTGAAATATTTTTCTTACAGTTTGTTGTCGTTGAATCGATCCCTATCGCTAACACCTCGAAAATTAACGTGCATATCTTTCTGCCCTGAACACTTCCCAGCAACTCTCCTTCTGTCCTTCTGTAACTCTTATTTATTGACTCCTTTCCCTCACCTTTTGGCTTTTCCCTTCACTTTCATGTTTCATGATAATCGGATTTTTGTGTCTTTGTATTAACTGCATACTGCTCGAATCATGTACAATGGATAATCTCTTCCCTTCAATATATTTCACAGTTTTGATCTACTAACTTCATCAAGTGCTTTAACAAAAACAGTAAAACCTATGTGCGTTTGTTGGTTAAATTTTCGACGCTTCTCCATGATTTGGTGTAATTCAGACCTTGTATATCAGATGTTGACCTTGCTTTCCTGAAGGCTTTTAATAATTCTCTACATAAAAACGAAAGCTTTGGTCTTCCTAGACAAGCGCCTTCTGGAGTTGAAGATAGTTGTCAATACCGAGTCAAGTTCTACAAGTTCATGTACACGGACTCGTCGATTTGCATACCGGTCTTCTGTAGTGACAGTACATATTTATTAACCAACACGTTCACTTGACACTGAAGAGTGACATGTGTATGGTATATACGCTATAAATCAATTATTTATATTATAGTTGTCATTGCCGTTTGCAACAATATAATCTGGCGACAATGGCGCTTACAACTGACGTAGTTATGCCAACAATGTCCGTTACCGCTAACAATGTATGTCTCTTTAATTCTTGTCATTACGTTTATCTTCGTGTCGCCCTTTTGTTTTTATCAGCATCTTAAAATATATAATCATATTAGATCAGTAGTAGCCCTAAAACCTAAATTATAAGATGCGGTTTTAGGTTTATGTGTTAAATCCAAAGTCTAAAATTTTGCGGTACAACACGAAACCACACTGCACATTATTCCGTAACGATGTAATACGTCTACTGCCAGGGGGTTTAAACATCCACCGTGATGTTTACGGTCCACATTTAAAAATGTTTATGTCCCCATACGTCTAAGTGGATTAAACACACACACACACACACACACACACACACACACACACACACACACACACACAAAATTCCATGCAGTGATAAAATTATATGATTGATAATTAGATGAGACTTTTTCAAGCAGCTGCAAGTAGATTTCTTACATAAGACGTCTTCTTTTGCAAGTAGGCCTAGCTGTATTTATTAATTTGATTTACGTACGTTTCACAGATAAATTCTGCATCGTGAGATGTTATGATATATTTAATGAATAATCGATTTGATTTAAAAAAAAATGAAATAATAATAATAATAATAATGGAGAACAGTACAGAGACGCCACAGTAATCAGATGTACACACATGTCGAGAAAGTCACAGACGTAATTAGAAAAAGAAGAATTAATTTCTATGGACATAGGCTATTCAAAGAATGAATCCTGTCAAACTAACATGGAAACTTTTTATCTATTTGAGAAAGCTCAAAATGCCCAATACGTGGTCCAAAGAAACAGGAAAAGACATAGAAGAACTCCAGATTACTCAAGAAGACATTGAAGAACGCTTACCACTCAAACAAGAAATTAAAAATGCCCAAGGGTTTCAGGAAAACGCCAAGAAGAAGACAGGTGCCATCTGGACTAACGAAAGGACGGAGACGCATTGATCATGAATGAAGAAGATATGGTAGAGGAGACGCCGTCCGTCGCTGGGCTAAAGGCCTTAGTTGTCCTCAAAACATTAAACAAATGTAGCCTAATATTAATCAACTATATAGAATTCTAGAAGACCTCAGAAGAATGGAAGTGAGTGGATACAATAAGAAGATGGCAGTGGACTAGAAGATTGGTGTAAGCCAGGGCTCACGTTGGTCTGTAGTGCTGAAGAAAAAGATGAGACCATTCTACGCTGTAACGAGAATGTTTCCGTCTGCACGTGAAAATACAGAAAATAGTTCATAGTTCTGGGGAGATTCTCTGTTTTCAAGTTACTCACTCTAAGATCATAAATTATCCGTTTCTCGCGTTGTAGCTTCCATCGACGCCGATCGAAACAGTCCTCTTGTGCTATTGGCGCCTTCAACACCTTTTCTCCAGGAATGTTTTAGGCTTTCCTTTTTCCTTCTATTAGGCGGTGTCCGAACCAATTTAAATCTTTTATCACTACCGTTTCTATTATGTCTACGCCAGTCCCCATATCTGCTCTTATATCTATAATATTCTCATTTATATCCAATCATTTACCTACGGCATCGTGTCCAATATACCATATCCATAGCTCTGTTTCTGGATTTATTTGTTTTGTTTACTTCCCACAATTGTGACCCATAAAAGTCTACGCTCTCCCCACTACGGATTCCAAGACTTCAGCCTAAGTATTGCCATCAATTACTGAATGTTGTTGTCCGTGACGTGTCCGTTGTTATTAATTAACTGTATAGCATACTACCGACTGGGAACACCAAATTATTATTGATAAAAATGATAAATCGTCTGAGGCTGCCGCTAGGAGCGTTGTCCGTTCTGCTTTTGGTGACGCCTCCGTCGTTCAAACGATCGTTGTGTGTGTGTGTGTGTGTGTGTGTGTGTGTGTGTGTGTGTGTGTGTGTGTGTGTGTGTGTGTGTGTGTGTGTTGTGTAATATGTTCAAATAGTAGTATGTGTGATTTAAATTGAGTCTGTTCGTTTAGGGTGTTGTTTATATGCGTTTTTGTATATTTCTATTTGTTCAAAAGTGTCTAGTCTTCGGCCTTTAAATCAGAGACGTGGTATTTGAACATATCACACACATACACACACACACACACACACACACACACACACACACACAACAACGATCGTTTGAACGACGGAGCCGTCACCAAAAGCAGAACGGACAGCGCTCCTAGCGGCAGCAGCCTCTGACGAAGCTCTAACGGAGCGGAAGCTAGTTTAGGCCGTAAGGTAAAAATTTATTCCTTTTATCAATAATAATATGTGATTCGTCACGTTGTTAATAACAACAACGGAAACATAATGGACAACCAAATCCTCGAATCCAGTGTAATTAATTGTCGACAGTATTTTAAATTATAACAACCCGTTTTCTGTAGCCTCATCTCAAGAAGCAGGAAATGCAAAATTTACAAAACACTTATCAGGCCAATGCTGACATATGCTTCAGAAACCTGGACAATGACAAAAAATAGCGAGAGACTTATAGGTTGCTGTGAAAGACGGATTCTAAGAACAATATTTGGGATAATACAATAATGGAAATACAGGATTATACAGGATAACGGAATGTGGCGCAGGCGCTATAGTTATGAACTATACCATCTTTACAAAGAGCCGGACACTATCAGTATAATCAAAATTTACTGGCTACGGTGGGGTGGACACGTAGATACAATGGTGGAAGGACAGCCTAGGAAACATATTTTCTACCAGAAACCAATGGGTAGTAGAAAACAGGGGAAGACCCCGAAGTAGAGCCAAAGACCAGATAGAGGAGGACCTCAGAAAGCTGAACATAAGAATCTGGAAAGCCAGGACACGCAACAGGGAGGAATGCAATTGACTCTTTGGAGCGGGCCAAGACCCACCAAATTGTAGAACCACGGCTGGTGATGATGACGCCGTTGTAACAAACGTCGTTTTATTTATTTCTTTAAATCAAACGTCTCGTCCCATACTACGCTACGGAACCTTCAGTGATTCGGCTGGGGCAGACCGAAAAAGCGTTTGTGACACCAGTTTTCGTTATTAACGAAACAGAAATTAAACTGTGGCACACACACCACTATACACACAATTAATTAACGATTTACGCTTTCGAGCCTTTCAGCTCGTCAACAGAACGGAAATATTTAATTTCTCTTTTACGCAACACTTTAATTTCTGTTTGTGAATATTATGTCCACTAACATAAATTCATCGTTATCATCTTCGTGGATCACGTATTGGGCATTTTGAGCTTTCCCAAACAGTTAAACAGTTTCCCTGTTAGTCTGTCGGGACTCGTTCTTTGAATATGTCCGTAGAAAGTAATTCTTCTTTTTCTAATTACGTCTGTTATTTTCTGAACATGTGTGTACAGCTCATTATTATGGCGTTTTTTGTACTGTCCTCCATTATTATTATTATTCTTATTTTTTAATTTAAAAAAAAATTCAAATCAATTATTCATTAAATATATCATAACATCTCACGATGCAGAATTTATCTGTGAAATGTACGTAAATCAAACTAATAAATAAAGCTAGGCCTACTTGCATAAGACTTATGTAAGAAATCTACTTGCAGCTGCTTGAAAAAGTGTTATGTAATTATCAACTACATAAAAGTATCACTGCAAGAATTTCGCGCGCGCGTGAGTCTTTAATCCTTTTATACGTATGCGGCGGACATATAAGGACGGCGTGTCCCTTCCCATATCTCCTTCATTCATGATCAATGTGTCTCCGTCCTTTCGTTAGTCCAGATGGCACCTGTCTTCTTCTTGGAGTTTTCCTGTGTAAATCTTGGGCATTTTTAATTTATTTTTTGAGTGGTAAGCGTTCTTCAATGTCTTTCTGAGTAATCTGGAGTTCGTCTATGTCTTTTCCTGTTTCTTTGGACCACGTATTGGGCATTTTGAGCTTTCTCAAATAGTTAAAACGTTTCCATGTTACTTTGGCAGGATTCATTCTTTGAATAGCCTATGTCTGTAGAAATTAATTCTTCTTTTTCTAATTACGTCTGAGACTTTCTCGACATGTGTGTACAGCTGATTTACTGTGGCGTCTCTGTACTGTTCTCCATTATTATTATTATTATTATTATTTCATTTTTTTTTTTAAAATCAAATCGATTATTCATTAAATATATCATAACACCTCACTATGCAGAATTTATCTTTGAAACGTACGTAAATCAAGCTAATAAATACAGCTAGGCCTACTTGCAAAAGAAGAAGTCTTAAGTAAGAAATCTACTTGCAGCTGCTTGAAAAAGTCTTATCTAATTATCAATCATATAATTTTATCACTGCAAGGAATTTGTGTGTGTGTGTGTGTGTGTGTGTGTGTGTGTGTGTGTGTGTGTGTGTGTGTGTGTGTGTGTGTGTGTGTGTGTGTTTAATCCATTTAGACGTATGCGGACGTATACATGGACCGTAAACATCATGGTGGGTGTTTAAACCCCCAGGCAGTAGATGTATTACATCGTTACGTAACAATGTGCAGTGTGGTTTCATGTCGTACGTACCGCAAAAAGTTTAGACTTGGGATTTAAAATATAAACCTCTAAAACCGCAACTTACAATTTAGGTTATACTACTGACCTAGCATGATTATAGCCTATACATTAAGATGTTGGTAAAAACAAAAGGGCGACACGAAGATAAACGTAATGACAAGAATTAAAGAGACATACATTGACGATGAAGGCGCTGCCTGTTCCGCCTTAAAAGATCCTCCAGCCGTCTCGTCCTGGGTCTACCCACACACACACGTACTTATGTTTTATAGGTTTGTATTTCCAGGCTTGTCTCACCAGTCTGGAATCTGACTTTATTTCTAAGTGTTCTTTCCACCGTTGTTTGTAATTTTTCATTGAAGTTAAAAATTTGTAACTCTTCTCTTATAGCCTCACTAGCAAAATACCCGTGCTTCGCGACGGAGTTTCACGTTGTATGTAATTGTACAATTATTGCTCGCTTAATAGTATAGGATTAGATAGATTGTACAAATTCTCAACTCTTAGTTTGTTTATTTACATTCATAGCAACAGCTATTTATTATTTATTTCGAGAAAATCGTTAGAGTCGTTTCCGAGAAAAAAAGGACATACATTTATTAATTAATTGAACTTAGAAATTTTCTCGACTATAAGAACCTGCAAACAACGAAGTTTTTTTTCAATTTAAAACAATGATAAAAAACTCAGGACTTAATGTATTCGGGGTTTCCAGTAAACTGAGATGTCAACCACTTCATTTACAAAGTATGCAATTCCCGCAATAAATTTCAGTATTTGGTTTTTTGCCCCTTAGGAGTGAAAGTTTTTAAAACCGTTTCTTAGTGAGCACCTAAGACCTATGATGAAGCTATGTTCAAAGTTTCATTGATATCCATTCAGTGGTTTCAGAGATATCGTGATCAGTGAGTCAGTCAGTGGTATTTGGGTTATATAGATATCTATATCTAGCCGATTTACCCAGCGTTCCTCGGGTTCATAATTTATTCACAGGCTCATAGGCACCTATTCTTGTTCTAACGTTATATTACTTGTATATTGTATAATCTTCCTTATATTGTTACGTTCGCATTCTCACTGGAGGAATACTCTGTAGCTCACCTGTTTAACAACATGTCATAAACTGTATTCTTATATCTGGAGAAGAATTCTGTTGCGCGTGATGCTCCTGCTCGATTTCTAACTCTGGGAGAGGGTGAACAGCTAAATTAGTTTTCAATAAAATGTCTACAGTACTTGCACGCGCTGCGTATTTAACTGTCGTTTTATAATTCATTGTGTTAATGTTGAAATAAGGCATTTGTTAAATTAGTGTCTCCTAAACTTATTCTAACAATACAATACCTCTATACACTTCAGCTTATCAATTTTTAAATTCAACTGAAGCAACTGCATTTATATTGTCTGAACACTATGATCTGAATACATTCGCTATCAAAACTTTGTTTTTTATACTCGCTTATAACTTACTTCGATCTTAACTTATCCACTTTTAAATTCAAACTGAAACTTTAAATTTTAAATTCAGACTCTGAATTCACACACTATTAAGAAGTTTCTTAAGATACATACACCACCTTTGATATCATAACCTATATCTTTATTTATAAAAACCGTGGACTATGACCCGCCGTCTTTCGCGGGATCCGACCTAAGACTCCCCGGGTTCCGTGGATGAACTCCGGGGAAGGCCCGTCGGACGACTCCCGCGCTATTTCCTACGCGGGAGACTTCCACCGATGCTATGGTAACCAGAACCTATTCTATTGGGTTGCCATAGTAACCAGATCTAATAGTTTTTTAAGACCCAAAGGACCCCCCGAAGGATCGTATCGAAAAAACACCTATCCTATGTTGGTTCTCCCGTTGCATAAAATATTTGTGCCAAGTTTGGTTGAAATCGGTCCAGTGGTTTAGGAGGAGATGTGGAAGACCCCAAAGGACCCCATCGAAGAAAACACCTATCCTATGTTGGTTCTCCCGTTGCATAAAATATTTGTGCCAAGTTTGGTTGAAATCGGTCCAGTGGTTTAGGAGGAGATGTGGAAGACCCCAAACCCCCCCCAAAGACCCCATCGGAAAAAACACCTATCCTATGTTGGTTCTCCCGTCGCGTAAAATATTTGTGCCAAGTTTGGTTGAAATCGGTCCAGTGGTTTAGGAGGAGATGTGGAACATACATACAATAGGGGGGGGGGGTTGCCCCGTAGGAGTGAAAGTTTTTAAAACCGTTTCTTAGTGAACATCTACGACCCCATAAGAATATACCTTCAAATTTTGAGATCATTACCTTCAGTAGTTTTTGCTCTACGTTGATTCTCTGTCAGTCAGGACAAAGCCGCTTATATACGTATATATAGAGATTCCTTATAGACGCCATTTTCGAGGCCTGTATTTTACTGTTTTGTTTCCTGGGTGTTGTCCGTAATTCACACCCATAGGACAGTACAGAGATTGCCATCTGTTCCTGGGTCTACCCACACACCTGTGTCCTATAGGTTTGTATTACCAGACTTGTTTGTCCAGTCTGCAAATCTGACATTCTTTCTAAGTGTTCTTTCCACCGTTGTTTGTAATCTTTGAATTTTTCATTCATGTTAAAATCTCGTAACAATACTCTTATGGCGTCATTTCTTATACGGTCAAAGTTAGGACACCGTTTAACTCCCCTTAAGACCCCGAAATATCCGAGGCCTGTATATTACTGTATTGTTTTTTTTTAGGTTTTTGTCTATAATTCACACCCATAGGACAGTACAGAGACTATCATAACTTTGTAGAACTTTAATCTTGTGTCTCGATTTACCTTATTTCTAAAAATACGGTTGATTATCCCGCAGATCGTCTGGAACTTGCTTAATTTAACATAAATATAATAATTCATATCATAGCCAATATCATTTCTCAAATAATTAAAGTGATTCACCTGTTCTAAAATTCTATCACTAATCATTATTTATGTTCTTATTATAGGCTCCTTTCCTTCACATGCCATTACATTTATTTTTATTGTGGAGATTTTCATATTGTATTGTTAGCAAATCTGACGAAGGTTAAAAACAGGTTATCGCAAATCAGATTCTGTATTTTGAAATTCAAGCAAGTTGTCACCAAACAACAGCACATTCAAGTGTCCGTCTGTCTCATGATAACTTACTATCAGGGTTCACTAGATGTTTCCATTTCCTTACCAGATCGTCAATGTAAATGTTAAAAAAGAGTAGGTGATGGTATATACTACAGCCTTGTCTAAGACCTTGACTGACAGATATTTGTTGAGACATCCAACAATACATTATTGTTAACACCTATTCTTGTTCCGTTGCATAGGTCTTGTATAGTTCTTATACGTTGTTGAGGGTATCCCTAACATTTGCTAATATTTGCCACAACAAATTTGTATCTACTCTATCAAAGGCCTTCTCAAAGTCAGCGAAAACTATATGCGTTTCTTTATTGAACTCAATGAATGCTTCTCAATGATTTATAACACAAATTTATTTTAGAAAATCACGAAAGCTTACGAGCGAGAATATTTGATTTACCCAAAGAGGATAATGTAATACAGGTTTATCACATGCAATTATAATGTATTAAAATTGTAAAATAATAAACGTGTAGAAACAGTAAAACACTGATAACAATCGGTGATAAAATTTCCGACATTTTACATTGGCCAGACAGGGAGAAAATTTAAAGATAGATTTAGTGAACACATACCGAAGGGTAGCATTAGATATACTACCTCCAACTTCGCGTTACATTTGATTAATAATAATCACGGACACACTAGTTGCGCCAAAAATTTGAAACCGTTACATATTTGCAACAAAGGGCGAATTATGAGCGCTTTAGAAGAATTTGAAATCTACAAAGCATCGAGAACACAAAAAAACCTAGTGCTCAACGATCAATTGTCGTTCAACTCGAACAGCTTGTACGATACTGCGTTACAACATGTTTATCAGATTATGGACAAATGAGAAATCAACAGTTGCGATTATGAACCCGAACAGTGCGCACTGATCCTTCGCGCGATACGTTATTAATGTAGTGTGTTTTTAATGATGTTAGTATAAGTTTTTATTTGCGTTATTCATGTGAGAACAAACAGTTTTTAAACCTGAAGATGGGAACATGTTTCCCGAAACATGTCGTGTATGACATATAACGAAGTCGCAAGATGGAAAAGAAATAAGGTAAACTATAAGTTTTATTTCAATAACGCGACTTGGAGACCATAAATCACAAATTATGAAATAAAATTTCCATTGACAATTTATTAAAACAAACAAATAATTTATTGTTATATTGGAGTGTTAGTGGTCTCAAATATTTCTACTAGTAATTTTATACAAACCACTATGTTATCTTTGATATTGACGAGCGCTTTCGGCAGTCAAGCCATCTTCAGGTCATTTACCAACGATAAACCTACTATCAGGGTTCACTAGATGTTTCAATTTCCTTACCAGATCGTCAATGTAAATGTTAAAAAAGAGTAGGTGATAATATATACCTTGACTGACAGATATTTGTTGAGACATCCTACAATTATTTTTAACACCAGTAACCACTATGTTATCTTTGGTTTTGACGAGCGCTTTCGGCAGTCAGTACCAAAGATAACATAGTGGTTTGTATAAAATTACTAGTAGAAACAAATAATTATATCGCTTAGATTACGTTTGCATATTATTTTTCAATTTTCAGTTTCTATACTAGAGTAGTTAAATGTTATAGTGAATTACGAGTTGCAAAGTAGATAATGTCTACTCTGAAAGTTGTTATTCTGAATGATTAGTACGGTAACCAAAATAATTAGCAACCACAACTTTGATACTATGCACAGAATTTAAGCTGGATGGAATGCCTACTTCAAAGGCGCTGCAGCCAATATCGAGCCCTGACCTGTTCCACGCATTGCAGTTCCTCCAGTCTCTAAGGCCTAACATCCTCGTAGTATAGTTTGTTACGCTGCCTCTGCTCTTCTTGGCTTGGCAGTCAGCTGTTCACTGGCTTGGCAGTCAGCTGTTCACTGGCTGTCATGGTTATATTTTATAATTTCATCACCTCTGATGACAAAGTGTTTTCCATAAATAAATAGAGTGATCAATATACAATAGACAGCATCATAAAAACAAACATAACAATGATATTAACAATAAAGAAGAAGAGATGGAGACTGACAACACTATGCCTTCATTTTAGTGATACTACAAAATGTTTATATAGTGTTTATCACTACTTATCAAGTCCAATGTTACCAAGATAATTTTCAAAAATTTAATTCTGTTACAATATTGTATTTTTACTGCTGCTAAAAAAAGGCTTGATCCAAAGTTACTCAATATTTTAAAAAGTATACACATCCAACTTGAAATTCACGTACGTAATCAAAGTATTATAAAACAGTTAAGAAATCAGATCAAAATGGATTAAAAAGAAAACTAACAAATAACAAACTTGATAACAATTAATGTACTGTAACTTATTTTATTCTCTGTAGTTTATTTCAATATAAATGACAACATTCTGAAGGATTTTGTGTTGGAAAAAGGAAATATATTACTTAAGTTCCCTTCTAGAAACATTAACACTCAACACCTGAATGTTTTGTTTTTTTGAATGTTAATAGAATCTGAACAAATCAAATGTCACCAATGACACTTTTTAAATATAAACTGAACTGTCAAATGTATTGTTAAAAAAAATGGTGAATGATTTCATTTCTTAAAAAAATTATGACCTAAAAAGTGAAACTTTTCTTATTGTAATGCTTAACTCTGGTTGAATGAAAATTTCCAATATCAGAATGCGAAATAAGAAAACAATCAGATTTAAAATCATAATATGAATTGTACTAAATAGTGTGTGTGTGTGTGTGTGTGTGTGTGTGTGTGTGTGTGTGTGTGTGTATATTAGAAAACAATAAATATATGATGAGATATATATAAATATATACATTGGCAGTCAGCTGTTCAGTATAACCAGAACCGTTATTATCGCCATAACCGTTTTACAGCCTCTGCGAAATCATTAGCCAACTTTTCGAGAAGTCAAACTTCATCCAAACCTCATCGCTGGTTCACATGGCTTTCTTTGCCATCTCAGTTATCCACTTTTTAACACTCTTTCATTCCATTTTGAAGGCCATTCTCATAACCTTCAGGTCCTCAAATACTTGCTCTTCGCATTTCATCTTTCGGCTTTCGTCGGACTTGCATTCCTACATATTCTGTTTTACGATCTTCTTGTGTACACTAACTTTCTCCTTTGTAGGTATCCGTTAGATAAAGGAATTAAGACGGTCGTGTGGGAGAAGGACAGAGATACGAAAAGTAACGTGACTGGTTAGAGAAATTGAGGAAGAAGATTGGATGCCAAACAGCATCGCCGGACGCTACAAAACCCACAGACTGCATTCACATTCACAGTTGCATAATTCAGATGTTTACAGTCTGTGATTATAAGCTGTAATTTATCGCAGAAAACACACGCATTGACTAAAAAGATTCCTTTTAATATTGTGTAAGGGTAGTTTTATTCTTAATTAATATCGAAGCCGCCGATAAGTAACAATGTTCAAACGCATTGTTGCGTTAATGACCGCGTTGAGTACGGTACCATTAGCAGACAGACACAGATGATAGCGTTCCCAAGCCGTGGCGGTATCGACCTGTGTGTGTGAGTGGTGGTGCTCGGAGCCGCCGGCAGTTACATCGTCGCTGATTGATACACATGGCTGTGCACAGCGTTTAGTAGCGCATCCCATCACCACTCCGTTGTAATTAAAAAACAAAAACTGAATGTGTTCGTCACACACGAATGCACCTTGTCTATTGTACGTACCTACATGTGTGTCTATGTGTAAGTGTGTGTACAAGTATGATGTTTTTTTATTTTGCTATTTCATAACAATATGTACCACGTGGTGTTGCGACGACGTAAGTACCTCAATATAACGTTTTGCTCGTAAACTTGCGAAGTTTAAATTTTAATGGACAACTGGACAACACTTTTTCAGGTGACAACCGTGTTTCGTTAATATTATTATTGATAGAAACCGAACTTTTCGCGTATTGTGCGATGAGGCATGAATGTTTGCTACGTTCTCCGACGTTTTCAGATTTCCAATCTACATGAGACATCGTCAGAAACCCTTCCCTCGTATTCCTGTCGACGCCTGCTGTGCAGTTTTCCATGATAAACTATGGAGAGAAGACGAGCACACGAGTTAACGCAGAGAATCCCAGTACACTACCTTGGGGAACCCCTGATTTGATGAGGAACAAGTCATCATATGCATCCATATGTTTTATGAGGAATACCTGTCTGATAGATAGGATTTAAATAACAGGAAAAAGTGATGGGGAAGGTTTTTTTTTTTAGCTTGAATAAACAACACTGGATACCGTACTGTTACGATGGTCTAACTGATCGTCGTATGGTACAGTGGAAAACAAAATACAAGACACCAATTAAGTCACTAATCACCAGCTTTAATTATCACAATTAAACAGTTTGTAATCAACAAGATAGTCTCTTGCAACAAATAAAAAAAAAAAAATTCACACGCAATAAAAATGTCAACTAATAGAGTCCCGCACAATTATAAAACACATAACACTTCGCCACAATACTTTGAACCGCACTGGAATAAATCGCTACTTAAAACTGAAACTAAGCACCATATTTATGCCCGCATTTATACTCCTCTGAGATTCCAGAATAAATCCATAATACGCGTCAACACTGGAGCGTAATTGCTTGCGGCCTTGAACACAGCGCGCGCGGACCGGTGAGTCTGGAACAATTTCGTTAACGCCTGTTAAGAATCACGTACGCACACGAAATTACAGCTGGTTCTGCTGGGATAGCCGAGAAACGTGTAGAACTTTCCGTAATGGTGTAACAATCGAAGGTTTATCGAAGGCTTAGGAGATGTAGATGGCCGTGATGGCAACAGTAGCCCTTTTCTTCCACATTGTTGCTGACTACAATGCATCACGTTTCTGTGCCCCTTTTCGATAGTTCCGTACGTCTCCCCAAACCCGAATTGATGACTGACAATCAATGTATTATGTAAATAGTTTTAAAACATGAAAACGGTCATTACCTAGACGGTAATCCATCACCGCAGTGTTGCAGGACATTAAGTGGAATGCTGAGGGTGCAATGATATGTAATTATGCAAATTATGCAAATTTATTAATTATTAATTGATATATAAATGTGTATAATAAATTCTCATTTGTTTACTGTAATTGCTAATGTCCCGTATTTGGGAGCCTTATATAACTGTGTCTTTACACTACTGCTTGTCCTTACCGCCCCACGTTGGGCGCCATATGCAATGATATTTTATGCAAATTATGCAAATTTATTAATTATTAATTGATATATAAATGTGTATAATAAATTCTCATTTGTTTACTGTAATTGCTAATGTCCCGTATTTGGGAGCCTTATATAACTGTGTCTTTACACTACTGCTTGTCCTTACCGCCCCACGTTGGGCGCCATATGCAATGATATTTTATGCAAATTATGTATATTTATTAGGGATTTTAACAGAACTTGTAAAGAGTTTGAAACGAGAATCGATGCAAAGAAGGCAAAGACAACGGTCATAAGGATTCCACATATTAAAATAAAGAATTAAAAATTTAAGAAGTGACCGTTTTTAACTGTCTGTGTGTTTAGTTAGGACATGCGTTGTAGTCAAGAGGTGAAATGCAGAATTGTCGTTTAGAAGCCCTTGGTAGAAATAAAAGATTATTATGCGAGACACTGGATACAAAGCTGAGAAACAGGGTGGTGAAGTGTTTTGTGTGGAGTGTGATCCTATACGGGACATAAAACTGGGACACTCGGGAAAGAAGAGGAGACGAGGTTACAAGCTTTCGAGATGTGGACATAGAGGGGAATGAAACTGATTTCCTGGAAGGATAAGAGTGACGAGTGAGGAGGTGCTTGGAATAGTAGCTGAGAAAAGAAAGCGTTGGATATCATCAAGGGCAGAAAGAGAAATTGGTTGGGGCACTGTATGCGGCAAACACGAGGTAATTGATGGTAGAAACACTGGAGGGGCTGGTAAATGAAAGGCGGAATAGAGGACGACGGAGGAGAGACCTCATTGCAGACGATATACTGACGCAATATTAGGAAATGAAGAAACTTGCCCGGGATAGGAAAGCATGGAGAAGCACATCCTCTAAAACCTCCCTTTGGGCAGTAAATACATGATGATGGTTGCTTTTAATAATTGAAATCCGTAAGTAACATTTCTTTTATTATTGTATTGGAGTGTTAGTGGTCTCAAATATTTCTACTAGTAATTTTGTACAAACCACTATGTTGTCTTTGGTATTGACGAGCGCTTTCGGCAGTATTGACTACAGTGCTCGTCAATACCAAAGACAACATAGAGGTTTGTACAAAATTACTAGTAGAAGTAAAATTTCTTTACAAATATAAAATAAAATATATCTCTGCTGCATATTAAGTATGTGTCATATTCACACACACACACACACACACACACACACACACACACATTTATATATATAAATATAAATAATTCAGTTAATTGCCGGGATTCGGTTAATAATAACATTTTTATGGCCTAAATGAACATTTGACCTAACACGATTAGCCACTGGGGACTGCGTACCTGTAGATAACAACTCAAAGGATTCTGTCGAGTGTAATCTCTGTGTGTATACATGTCCGTGGGAAAAGTAGCTTTCTAGAGTATTTCTCCGTATATACGCCCACGCGGACACATGAACCAACGAACACGCCCATGCACGCGGCGCGGCGCGGCGAGACGAAGTCACAGACAGAAGGAGACGGAACGTTTTTTACAAATATATATATATATATGTAACAGAAACGAGGAACACACACACGCATACACAAAACGGTAACAACAGTAATAAAAATAATTATAATAATATACCTCTTCATTTCAAGGATTGGGCCTTGGGCCTGTTCCGGCTACACATCTGATGGCTGTGAATTAAATGTTTTTTTTTTTTTTATCTACGTAATCAAGTTGGCAGCAGCGTCTATTTTTATTTTAAATGCACAAAAAGATGTTGATATTGTCTGTTCGATGTCGAAGTCTTCAAAATGCTCTATGGTTTTTAAATCTATGTTACATTTGCGTTAAAATTAATAATATAGACGTTAACCACCCACTGTCATCATCTGGTGTTCTGTCGATTGGCCGGTCTCGTACTCAAGTGTTGTCCCCAGTTGCTCCTTCCCCAGGCTTTTTTCGTGCTGTTTGAGGGTTGTCCGGAAGGAAAAGACTCGGGCTGATCTGGGGCAAGCCCCCTTCAGCCGAATAAAAGGATGTGAGGAGACGCACGCCAGTGCAGGCCGGAAGCGAAGAAGATGGAGGTACATTAGAGGTAGAGTAGTGTGTGTGTGTGTGTGTGTGTGTTTGTGTATAGATGTAGTGTGTAGCCAGATAGTTGATGGAAGTGCCATAAAGTTTAAACATGAGGGCAGCCAAGACAGGGACGAGTAACGCAGGTCGCCAAAGCTGGAAGGCGTAGGGCGGGGGGACACAAAGAAGCGGGCTTCTTATATCAGATAAGTAGTTAGGGAAAAGTTAAAATGTTATGTGATCGGAAAGGATGTCAGGTGGAGTATATTTGAAGATGGGATTAAGTGTTTCTATTTATTTTTCTCTGGCGGCGAGGACTTCTGGGAGGAGGTCCATCGACTATGGTAAGGAGACGGTTAATGAGGAAGGAAGGTCTGCGGGTGTTGGCGGTGGCTATGGATTGGAGGGAAGTGCGTTGTTTTGCAGTTTGGGAGTATTTCCAGTTGGTCTTGAATAGGAAGATCTGTTCCGTTGTTCTCTTATACCCCGCTATCTTAACACCGTCTGTCATCGTTAACTTCTTCCTCCCTATTATCCTTTCGCTCCCCATTTTCCTTCCTCTACTGTGCCCTCAAGAACAGTGCATAATAATCCTCTTCCTCTTATAACGTATCCTGTCATGTCCGTTTCTTTCCTCTTCAGGACTGTTTCCCGAAAATATTTTGTTTTCTTTATTGAGTTCATAGCTTCCTTTATTCTTATCTTTTTGCTCTACATGCTCGTTTGAAAAGCCTCTGTTCTGTTTCTTCCTCTCGCAGTGCATGTTTCACAATCGAAAAACAGAATGCATCACGCATAGCATTTCACCAGTGTCTCTTTAATCTCAGTATCTAAACTCTTGTGAGTTTTCTTCTTACTCAAAGCTTTTTTAACCAAGATGATTCTTGTTTTAACGTCCACTTTCTTTAATCAGTCTTCTGTCTTCCAAATCAGTATCCAGATATCTGTACTTTTTAACTTGTATTTTCCTTCCCTTGACACGACTGTCATCTTCTTCTTCTTCTTCTTCTTCTTCTTTTTCTTCTTCTTCTTCTTCTTCTTCTTCTTCTTCTTCTTCTTCTTCTTCTTCTTCTTCTTCTCTTCATGGATTAGGTTATATAAACCTGTTCCGGCACCCATCTCGTCCTCGGACGATCCACGTCTCTTCTACTAATGGCTGTATAGTTCAGTGCCGCTTTCGGCAATCGATCCTCTGTCATCAGAGGATATAAAATTTGCAGATGATCCCGCCATTGTCTTCTGTAAATGCCAATAATTTCATTTATGTCCTTTACTTCGGATTCTACTCTGATATCTTCATTCCTTATTCTATCTTGCAATGTATAATTTAAAGTATTCCGAAGAAACTGCATTTCAGCACTCTGAATCTTGCCGCTTTCCTTTTTTGTCATGACCCACGCCTCACTCGCATAAATCAAGCGGCTATTGCAATTGTCTTATAAAATTTAATCCTTGTGCTGTGTCTTGTTTTATTTCTAAGATTTCTATTAATCTTACCATACATATTCCTAAATTTATTTATCTTCTCTTTTCCATCATTTCAGATTCATAGCTTACTGCACAGCCGAGATATTTGAAACGGCTCGCTTGTTCTAAAGTGCTGTGGTTTATAACTATCTTAGTCCTCATTGTTATTAATTCTCGTTATTAATAACTTTTGTTTTTGCTGCAGTTGCCTTCATCATGTTCTTCTTCTTTCCTTCTTCTAATTTTATTAATTTAGTGATTCGTATTGACTTAATAATTTGTGAGAAATAAAATACACATAATAATTTTTGAAATATGCCGTGCAAACCACAGAAATTGGAAAAACATGCGGGAGTTATAGTACGACACATATATCGTGAGGCGCAGTGGGAGGAGAAGGAGTACATGCATGGGAGGGGGTAAAAGAAGGAAGACTGTATGTGGTGATCAAGAGGCTGTCTACGGGAACGAAGAAATTGCAAGCCAACCAACCTCTTGGTTGAGGAGAAGAAGAAGAATAAAATCGACGTTGCAGGCTTGTATAAACAACGGCATTAATATCAAATAAATGAAAACAGATTATACATTTGGTGTTACAATTTTCAAAACAAAAGTAATTTTCTTCTTTTTTTTTTAAGTAAATATTTCCGTGGAGACAGAATCGTTTCTATAGAAACAAGTTTAAAAAAATATTCTGGCACATTTTAAGAACAGTATAATTTGAAAAATTTTTAGTGTCCTCGGTTGTCTTTTTCATAAACGGACAACGGATGAGTAAGAGGAGATTTTAAAAGATGTAGCCGTACATAAAAGAAAGTAGGAGATGGATATCCAAATTTGCAGTGTAAACATAAATGATATCAAATAAACAGACCTAACGGTTATAGAAATTGTCGAAATCTTTTGTTTTCCCCGGCAAACAATATGTCGAACGCAAAGTATGATAAACTGTGGAGAGAAGGCGAACACGAGTTAAAGCAAATAGTCGCCGATGACGTGGAGTTTTCATCGAAGAAAGTGATCAAGGATCGAGATCTCGCCTACACAACCTTAGCTTCACTGTATATCAGGTGGTTATCGTTTGTGAAACTCTATGCACTATTTTTTTAAAAAAAGTAATGAAACCTCTTTGTGTTTTTAGTAGGTTTCCATGGTGTGAATCACCATTTTTATGAGTACTTAAAATCAAATTCTACAGTGATACAAAAGGTAAATTTTTGTATCTTTGGTGTTCTAGTTAATTTTTAAAATATAATTGTTATAGAATTTAAAAAATGTTGTATAAACATTTTTTATTAGCCATTGGTTTGATAATACAATTTTTTTATAAAAATTGTGAAAAAGATCAACAAAGTACTGCGAAAAAGGAAGTACAGTTTTTGTTTTTACTCTTTAGGTTAACTTACGTATGGCAAGGCATTGTTAAGGTTAAAACAATTCGTTGGCAAGGGATTTGTAAGGTCTGGGCTTCTAGGAGTTGCGGACAATTGCTTCGGTAGAGGCGATTCTATCCTAGAACCTCAGACCCAGTAGTTTTAAGAACATTCCTTGCAGCGAAAATATTCATGATTTGAGCATCTAAGAGAATGGATGACTCTTACAAATACGATGGTAATTGCAGACATGTTTGAGAGGGCTCGGCTGTTTATATTTTTACGTTTGTAGAACCACCAAGAACGTAAAGAAATAATTATTTTTGAACAATACGACATTCTTTATTTCAATCAGTTCGTTCATTATGAGACAACATCTTACTGAAATACCGACAGTTTTTTGCGATGTTTGTATTTTATATCAGTATTTGACATACATTTAGCAGTTTATTGGAATTATTATTACTTTTGATAGGCCATAAAGTTACAAGATATTTCAAAAAATTCAGAAACAGATCGGCAGTTCATAAGGTTATAAGGTTTGTTTAATAACTCAGTTATAATAAGGGGTAGGAAAAACAAATAAAGGATTTTATTTTAGAGCACAATTTTACTTGTAAGAATTCGTCAAAGAAACTCAGTATTGTCTGAGGCTTTCACGGCCGCGGCTTCAATGTAATGAGAACTTCGGCTTGCCGCGGTGTAAGGCCGTGGTCCAATGTTGTTTGGATTTTCAAACGTTTTGGCCGTGGCTTCGACGACCATCTTAAGTGCAAAGGCTGCAAAACACTCGTTTCAGAGTCAACACCTTCGTGAAGACACCAGAAGTTTATAAATACGGATGTGCTACTCACAGCCACGGGTGTGCTACTCACAGCCACTAGCCTTAACCACAGTTCATTGGTCACTGACTACGAAACCTTTGTCATTGTTTTGCACGGCCGAAACGTTAGCAAATCCAAACAACCTTGGACCACGCCCTTACAGCCAGCAAGCCGAAGTTCTCATAAACTCAATATTGATTGTAATTAGGCCTTGTTGGCATTGTTGTATTCAACGTTCCCCCAACGTTTAACGCTCTCATTGTTTTTTTTTTATATAATAAAACACATTAAAAAACGTTAAAGTTTGCTATTAATAATGAAAACCAAAAATTTACGAAGGGCTTTCCTCAAAAACATGAAAAAGTATTTTGTTATGTTTGGTATTATACAAGTTTGGTGCAGGGAAACGGGAAAATTTGAAGTTGATGTTGGCAGCCCTGTAGATGTAGCAGAAGTGAAACTGTCTAGCAGTAACGGACATTTAGTTATCATGGAGCAGTGGAGCGGTGCAGAGCGTGCAGTCGCCGTAAGGGCGTTTTACCGACATGGTGACAGTTTGACAGCTGCACAACGAGAGTTTCGGCGCCACTATCAGATCCCGCCCCGCGGTCAAGTTCCTTCGTTACACGCAATCGAAACGTGGGTTCGTAATTTTGAAGAGACTGGTTCAGCTTTGAAGAAAAAGCCTAGTGGGGGTGTACGGTCTGTACGTACCCCAGAAAACATTGATGCCGTGCGAGCTGCCATCTTAAGGAGTCCTCGTCGTACCGGTGCGAAAAATTGCCTCGTCATTGCAGCTCGGACGTCGGAGCGTTAAAAGAATACTCCATGAAATTCAATTGCATCCGTGCAAACTTCAGATTGTGCAACAACTGAATCCCAATGATTGTGTATTGCGCCTGCAAATTTGTGAACAACTGTTGGCTAAAATCAGTGAGGATGCTAACTTCATTCAAAATCTTTGGATGTCCGATGAAGCCCATTTTCACTTAAGTGGATACGTGAATAAGCAGAACTTCCGTTACTGGGCTCAAGGAAACCCTGCTCAACTTCACCAGCGTCCATTACACAGTACCAAAATTACCGTATGGTGTGCAGTGTCGTGTCATGGGGTGATAGGCCCTTACTTTTTTGAAGATGAACGAGGCACTCCTGTCACTGTAACGTCTGCACGTTATGTCAACATGCTAGAGACATTTTTGGCTCCAAGACTCCATACTTATCGAAATCTTGACATTCAGCACACCTAGTTTCAACGGATGGAGCCACCTCACACACTGCCAGACAGTCTATGGCAGCAGTGAAACGTTTGTTTGGGGATCGCATAATTTCAAGGAATGCTAACATCGCTTGGCCGCCCCGATCTCCAGACCTTTCAGTCTGTGACTTCTTTTTATGGGGACATCTGAAGAGCATCGTGTACCAGACTAGACCAAGAACCCTTGCTCAGCTCAAGACACAGATTGAAGAGGAAATCGCCAAAATCCCAGGTGACACATTGCGCCGCGCTATGCAAAACCTACAGAAACGACTTACTGAATGTGTACGGCAAAATGGGCAGCATTTAACTGATGTAATTTTTGAAAAAGTGATGCCTAATGTAATTTTCAGTCTTGTAGAACATATTTTGAGCCTCAAATAAAGTTTTGTAACGTTCCTTCATTTTTTTCTAATTATTTCAAATTTTCCCGTTTCACTGCGCCACCCTGTATATACCAATATAATATTTTTTTGAATTTTTTTATCACTGATTGTTGTTTTATAATTTTTTTTATATTCCGTTACTAGATACATTCAGTGCGCGAATAAGCTGAACATTTATTACGACCAGCTGATTCATCCCGACAAACGAAGCACGGTGAAGGGACTATTGGAAAAGTCGTTGGCAAGACTGTTGGAACTGAAACATGAACTAATAGAGACCGACTTGTCTGATTTCAGGTTAATTATTTTATTTTAATTTAATTTCTGGAATTGTTAGTGCATTTACCGTATTTTTTTTTTTATTTGAGTTCTTTTTAATTTATACTAAAAGTCTGCGGTTTAGAGTTTTTTTTGGGGGGGAGGGAAGGGATGTATAGTGAATATCAACACTTTTTTTCTTAAATATCTGTAATTATATTTTAGTATACGTGTAACAAAGTGTATGTATGAAGAGGAAAGACGGGTTTATATATAAAATGTCGCAGTCAATAAACCTTAGGCTACGTGTTTAAAAATGGATTCGCACAGCAAGGAGTTTGTGAAGAGAATATCCGACAAGGTCATGGAGATGTTGCTTCCCATACAAGAAGCAATAGCAAATTCGAGGCTTGGAAAAATTATTACCATGATCGCTTAACATGTTACAAGGCTTGGGGTATGCAACTGTTATATAAAAGAACGAGTACAAATCCAAAGCCTTATGGATAACCAAAACGTTTACGCTGACACCAGCTAAGAAAATAGCATGAGTCAGTTATCTAATCGAACAAATATAAATTAAGAAGTACAGTAGTTCTTCATTAAGCTTTCTTATTATGGGAAAACTATCTAAAAAATATAATATTTGCTGTGTACATTTTGAACGACAGAAGCGAGTTCTCAGTTTGAACTCGACCGTTTGGCATTTGTCTGTCTGTCTGGAGCACACCTCACGGTAACTTTTAAATACATCAACCGATTTTCGTAAAACTTGGCATGCATGTTAGGTCTATACGTATATCCTACAGAACCCTGTTGTTTTTGAGATCGATGTGCCCAAAAAAAGGAGTCGTGAAGCAAAAATGTGAGGTAAAATTATGAAAAATCGGGAAGTCCATATGGGGTATCAAATTAAAGGAAATTTTAACCAAACTCTGAATATAGCATTCATTTACAAAGATCTAAAATTTTATAACGCCAGTTCCTAAAATTTGGGTGTACATCCATGTGGGTTTTCAGATTAGAGGAAACTTTAACCAAAATCTGAATATAATGTTCAGTTTTGGAAATTTCAAAATTTTGGGAATTCAGAGCTCAAAATCTGGGTCAAAATTTTGATAAAATCGCAATCAACTATGAGGTATGAAATTAAAGAGAATTTTAATTGAATATAGTGTACAGTTTTGGAATTTCAAAATTTTAGGACGCCAGGGCTGAAAAAAGTGTAAAAATTAAAAAAAAAGACGTGAGATTCCAGCCAGTTACTAAAGAAAAGGTCGTATTAATTCAAATCCGAATTTAGTATTTATTATGAAATGTTTTAGCTAAAGGAGCACCATGGATTAAATAGGAATGTAAACTTCAAAAAAAGTGTAATATTATATCTCTCAACAATCCCTGCAAATTTTAGACGCTTTCAAAACGTAGGTTATATAATATACAAAAAAAGTTAAATATTGTTGTCAGTTATGTATAAATGTGAGAAGTGTTAAATATAGGCCTATCGATATCCCAAACCAAATATCCTGATACCAGATTTGAACTCTACATCTCATTTCTTTTGACAGTGATTAATTCTTCTTCAAAAAATATAGGTACAGACGGAAAACGAATTATGTTTCGGCATATTAACATGATAATGTTTTTAGGCTGGGGGTCATTCCACAAAAATGTAACGTCATCGAAAAATGTAACGCTTCCACACTTTCGATTCCCCACAGTCTAGAAATCTTCGGTCTCTGTCACACACACACACACACACACACACACACACACACACACACACACACACACACACACACACACACACACACACACACACACACACACTTTTCGAAAAATGACTTTTCTTTGTTTTGAGGGTAGTACGATCAGAATCAGCCCTTATCTCGAACACGATTTTTCGCCATTACCATACTTCCATTTCCTTATGGAACATGAAAGTAAAAAAGGCATAGATAAACAACCGTAAATTGAAATAAAATTCTTTAGGTTTTATGTCTGTCGTTTTCAGTTTCTTGGATGGCGTTCTGCTTGAAATGAAGTTGACGCGCTTCGATTTGGACATAAAGGTGCCACGGTATTATCGACTCGACCGCCAGGAAGAAATCAAAAAGATGAATGACGACATCGACGAAATACTAGAAGCACTGGGTAAAAAAGATTTTATAGACCTGAGGTTCGATGGCGTGTGTCTGTTACAATTTACATCTCGGACTTCCGTCGTCGTAATATTATTATAATTACAAACAAATTAACTCTAGCAGCGAGCAGTAGTTTATAAGCCATGTATACGTGTCTTATTTTTCCAATACGGTGCGCGCGCGCGCGCGCACACACACACCAACTCTAAAGCAGAAATTATGTAATTTAAAACAGTTTTCCCTTCATTAGAATTTCGGTGTCGGACCAGCCAACTTCAGAATTGTTTTCATAAATACGAAATATAATTCTACCTTTTAAAATAAGATAAACACAACAAAATAAATTTCTGAAGATATTAGCTACACAGAGGTAACGAAATACTATTGAACGGTTACGGATTTGAAAATTTCAAGAATACATTTTTGCATAAGGGATTAAAAAAATATATTATGGGTCTAAATTTGAAAAAAATTTTATAAGTCCATGTAAGGTATCAAATTAAAGGTAATTTTAACCAAAATATTAATATATTGTTCACTATTGAAAATTTAAAAATTTTTGGACGCCAAGGAGCAAAAAGTGGGTGTAAATTTTGATAAAATCGAAAATGTCATGTCGCGTATCAAATTCAAAGAAACTTTAACTACAATCTCAGTATAATGTTAAGTTTCGGAAATTTCAAAATTTTTTGATGTCTGAGCCGAAAAATGGGATTAAAAGTTTGAAAAAATATGTAAAAGTCCAGCCACGTGTCAGACTAAAGGGAATTTTAACACTAAGTGTCTTGATCTAGTGAAAATATACGGGAAGAATCCAAGAAAATTATTAAGCAGAATAAAAATAAATAAAGAACAAAATAATAGTGATCTGCCAAGAGATCTTGAACTTATTAATAAATTTAGTTCAAAACTTATGATATTTAAAATTTTATTGAAAAAAATTACATAACGATTGGGAATTTAGGGAATTTTTACATAAAGGGAATTTTAACACAAATTCTATAGTTTACAATTTTAGTGTTTATTGTATGATTGCGCTACAATTGTTACTTTACTAAACAAAAAATAGTAGGATAATCTGAATTTTTGTAATTTTTCCAATAAATTATCTGAAAAATGATCTAATATCAAAATTTATCCTCGTTCAAAATAGTGAACGAGTTGTGCAACTCAGGGAACAGCACTATAGTTTATAGAATCTGATAACACTAAACACCGATTAAATTTTCGTGCAATACAGAAAGGCCTCCTACACCGGCTGAAGCGATACAAGAGGGGGAAGAAAAAGAGGAGACGCAAGAAGATACACAACAATTTGCGCCAAGAAGACGAAGAAGGCCGAAACAAGAACAAGAAAATGAAGAGGAGAATCAGGAAAAGGTGAACCCGTTCAGGCCGCCCCCGTTCAAGGTCAAAGTTGAAACTGAAGAGGAGAAGGTAAACACCGTTATTACGGTCTTCATAATAATAATCGTCGTCATCTTCATTGTGACCATCAATATTATCATCCTTTTCTTCTTCTACTCAATCCAGAGGTTGGTGGGCTTGCAATTTTTGTCCGTGGACAGCTTCTTGATCACCACACGCATGCTTCCCCAAACGTGTACTCCTGCCTGTACCTTCTCCTTCCACTACGCTCCTCGTGCTCCTGGTTACCTCTGGATGACGTAGCAGGTGACCGACCATATTACTTCTCCTTTCCAAAATGGATCCGCTCAACATCCTTTCACCCACTCTCCTCATAACGTCATTATTAAGTAATCTCTCTGTTCATGGTATTCTTACCAATATTTTGTAATCCACAAATATGTGTCCTCCGCCTAACTTGACGACACCCTGTCGCCACCCAACAGCCTTGGCGACCTCCGTTACACGTTCCAGTCTTGGCCGCCCTGCAACAGAACATCGGTGAAGAAATAAATATACCACCAAACACCCATAATGGCCGCCTCCATCTACCTCTCCCATTCACACCTGGCTACCAACTACACATGCACACAATCAACCCAACAAGCAATACACTCCCATGTACGTGTCTCCACCTTCTCAACGGCCCAGTCAGCTGGCGTACGTCTCCCTACAACCCCATACCAAAAAAAAAAAAAAAAAAAATTCTTCCTACTCCAGAACTACATCACAAAACCATCAAGGTAACTCCTCTCCCTCTCCATTCTCATCAAAGTCCAGGTTTCCCATGCTCTACACAACTCTTTAAACAATTTATTAAATCGTTAGGACGCTAGAAGAGGACTTTTCTTGAAAAATTGCCAATTATTACCATTATCGCCACCAGTATCTTTACGAATTAGTCGTTTAGACTCATATTTTGTATAGAGAGGCCGTCAATCACAATTTCGGTACAGTGAACGCGAACGATTGATTCATTACCATTTTAATTTCTAAAAACGATACTTTACGTCTACTGTGAAGGCTATCACGGGTGGAGACAACATTAAGAGAGTCAAAAATTACCGGGCCGTGGTCTGTTGCTTAAAGCTTGGTTCGTAATTACCGGTACTTCCAAACGTTTCGGAGTACCTTCGCCCTGCCATCCCGCATCGAACACATTTTACTACTGAAGAAACGTACTCCGGTGGGTGTCCGAAACGTTTGGAATGTCAATCGATAAGCATTCGACCACGGCCCAACAGCCCGGTTGTTCGTGGCTCTCATAATGATACTTTACGATTCAGAGGATCTCAAAACACGATTTTATATATATAATAGGGTTGCTACAGCTAGTGCCGTCTCCCTTCCTTCAACCTGGCTTTCCAATTCTCCCGATGTTCCCATTGTCCTTAAGTCCTATAAGTTGCATAGATTCATCCACTTCGTCCCTCCAAGATCTTCTCGGTCTTCCCCTTTTTCTCCTTCCTAATGGACTCCATTCCGTCACTTTGTTGATCCACCTATTTTAGGATCTCCGGACATGACCGTACCACACCAATCTTTTTTCTTCGATGTAGTAGTCAATTACACTTCTTTCCGTTTCCATTCTTCTTTTGATCTCCTCGTTTGTTATTCGGTCTGCTCTCGTTATTCCACATCACCTCCTCCAATATTCCATCTCCGTTGCAAGAATCTTTATTTCATTCTTTTTGTTAATAACCCATACTTCCGCTGCATACGTCATAATGCTTTGGACTATGGTCTGATATATCATTTTTTGTGTGCTTTTTCTAATATTTTTGTCCCATATAACACTGTGTAATTGTCTAATCCCTGTTCTAGTCTGTCCTAATCTACTTTTTATTTCCTCTTCCGTTGTGCCTTGTTTACTCAGTGTGAATCCTAGGTACTTGAATTTGTCTGTTCCTCTAATTTTTTAACATTTTCGTCTACTTCTAAATCCGTTGTTTCTTCATCTCTAATTGCCAAGTAGTCAGTCTTTTTTATGTTTATTTCCAATCACATCTTTGTGTATTCTTCATTCAGCTTTCTGACCATGTAGCTTAGATCTTCTTCATCCTGGACTATAACTACCTGGTCATCGGCGAAGCATAGTGTGTACAGGTGTTCATTTCGTATCGGTATTCCCATTCCATGGCATTTCTGTTTCCACATGGTTAATGCATATTCTAAAAATATCTTAAACAGCGTGGGCGATGTTGGGTAGCCTTGCAATAACCCTTTGGATGTTTTAAACCTACAGACAATTTTGTTGCCTACTTTAATTTGTACGTTGTTGATTTTATGTAAAGATATGAAAAAAAAAATAATTTAGAAAATTAAAAAACACGACTGCTAAAAAAATAAATGAATAAATAAAAAATAAATTGATAAAAACACTAAATAAAAAAAACAAAATAAAAATAATATTTAGTAAAAATCACAAAATCTAAATAAAGTCGATTTAAAAAGCCAAAAACAAGGTATTGAAATTCAGCTCTGATCAGATTTAACGAAAATTTATATCATATATTCATTATTTATAGATCGCCGAACAAAATAATACTGATACCCCCGAAGAGAGCGTCATTCATTTTAAGCTGTTGCAACCTTAAGTGAATATTTCTTAGGGTAGTATAGGGTACCATTGAGATTTCGTCAATGATTAGCCAATTAATATGCTTCCACCTTAGCCGTTCCCTTTGAAGACGCTCACCAGTAAGAGGGCGAAGAGCTGTCACCTTGCCTTTTTCGATAGGAAGGGCAAAAGTAGAGTGCAAAGTGCTACTCCAATCAATCTTGCAGCGACACCTGTGGGTGCTGCTACCGTAACAGCTCTGCTTGCAGGTAAATGAGAAAGACGACGAATCTGTTCTACAATAATTTTCAGAGTAAAGGTTTTGCCAGTGCCTGCTCCTCCAGTAACGAACACACGTAATGGCTCAGTATTATTTTCACTTGGAAGCAATCTGTCTGAAATCATTTTGAACAATTGGCGCTGTTGAAAATTCATTAAGTTTACTGCTGCGGCATATTGTTGATCCGTCATTTCATGTGTTTCAGGTTCACCATATTTCGCAGAGAGAAATATATATAGCAAACCAATATATATATATATATATATATATATATATATATATATACTTTCAGATCAGCTGTTCTCTGTTTCTCACGGATGTTTGCACATCTATACTCTCACACAATAGCGCGCTAACATAGTATTAGTGAGCGTGGTCTTAAATCGCGAGCGCTATCTGGAGTGAACTTTACAGGATACCTTCCACTAGCGCCACCTGATGGACCAATAAACGAAGAAAAAAAGTCCTTAGAACCGATCACTTGTATTCACGTCCGGTCAAAACCGGAAGTCAACTCACGGTGATATATAGCCTATGACACTTCTGGTGAAGTAAGGAATCCATCGAGCCATCGAACATCAAAATCGGTAAAGCCGTTAAAAAGTTATAGTGGAACAAACATACATACATACATACATACATACCCTACCACTGAAAACATAACACTTCTTTTTAGCAGTCGTGTAAAAACTACGAATAATTTAACTGAACTCATCAGCGTGCCGATTGCTCGTGATCTGTTGATAAAATTCTTGTCGCTGACGTTTCGGGCAGCACGTGCGACAGCCATCTTCGTAGTAGGGACTTGTTATAGTTATGTCCCAAAGTTTTGATACAGGTTTTGTATGTTTGCGGTATACTGTGCTCTGAAGATAGCTGCCGAAACATCAGAGACAAGACATTTTATCAACAAACCAAAGCCGATCGGCCCGAATGTTTGAGGAAGGCCTTCGTAACTTGATAAAAACAATATATTTATTTTTTTTAATTAAACAAAATGTTGATGTCTGCCACCAATGTCACTGATAACTTTATTTCGTGTATTTCAGCAATTCAAAGCCATCATAAGAACGTTACAAAGACACGAAAGAGCCCGTAAAGCAAGACTCGAGTTTCAAGCACGTAAGCCATGTTGAATAATTTACACAAAGAAGTGATATAATATTGATCTTATAGCATAAGTACTAGTGTTCCTTTATGCTTTAAACAATATCAGCGCGTTATTCAACTGAAATACGATGCTCGAAGATGTCATAGATGTAAAGGTAGACTATAGGGATAGAAGTATTATCTTGGACCTCTAAAAGAACCGGAGAGCTCTAATAAGCCACGATGGATTCAGAGCAAGGATATTAGACAAGGCTGTGGATTGCCCCCACTACTGCTCAACTAGTATGCAGAGTAGTCGATGAAGGAGTTCATGAAAATGGAATAATAATTAAATGGCAGACGACAACGCATTTTTAGAAAACAAAGACGAAGAATAGAATAACATTTTTCTTCTTTTATCCGTCTAGTGGTTTTTTTTTATATTTCACTACGTGTTTCTGGACATATGTCCCATCTTCAGGTGTAATCTGTCAGTAAAGTTCGACAGATAATTAAAACAAATTACGTATAATTTACACACATGTAAATAAATAAAAATATAAGAACACGCAGCACACGCGGTGTTGCTGGTGCGCAAAACGGTAACAACAATATACATGGTATATTGACAGGGTATATTTACATGTATGTAAATTATACGTAATTTGTTTTAATTATTTGACGAACTTTATTGAGAGATTACACCTGAAGATGGGGCATATGTCCAGAAACGCGTAGTGAAATATAAAAAAGAAAAGCCACTAAACGGATAAAAGAGGTAAATTTTATTCTATTCATATACGTATCGTGGTTTGGATACTGAAAGCACAAAAACTTCACACACACACACACACACACACACACACACACACACACACACACACACACACACACACACACCAGTGGCGAAGTTACATGGAGGCAATTGAGGCAATGCCTACCCTAAAAAATTCTGTAGAATAAAAATTATAAATACGTATGAACTACATAACGTAAAGATTATACACTGTTACCGCGACTGTCGAATTTATTAGGCCGAAACGTGCTTTACTGAGCGACCGCTAGATGGTGACAGGTGAGGTTCGGCATAGCTCGTTTAAAGCGAATGAGGCAACCTGAACTTGCCTCAGCGTTTTTTGTATACATCGTATGTAAGCAATGTGCCGGAGCGATAGGGAAGTGAAGGGAGGGGGGATTGTCCCGCGCTGTACACATAGACCGTTGAGGCATGTCTCATTTCTGTGGTCCAAACAGTTAAGTTAAAGCGCGCTGTGTTGTTTATAAGTGTGTTTATTTTATGCGGTTATTAAAATAGTCCCTGTTATTCCGCTGAACTAACAGATGATCAAGATTGTTATCTGAATTATTTGTAACATTAAACATATATATAGAAACTAATCAAGTTTAAAAATTTGAAGTTCAATCAGTTGTATTATTGTGTATGACTAATACAAGGATTGTTCAATAGACACACGTAAAGCATTTTTTATTCAACGATTTTAAAAGAAGTCTCCATTAACATTAAGACATTTTATGAGTTCCACTGTTGCACCAACCTGTAGATTCCCTGCTAGTAAAATTCTTACGGCTGTTTGTGGAACCATTCGCTTACAGCAAACTCTACCTCAGCGTCCGATTTAAACCACCATCCTTTTAGTGATTCCTTAAAAAAAATTTAAGATAAGATTTTTGCCTACCCATTCATTAACTACTAGCTTCGCCACTGACACACACACACATTTATTATATATTTATTATTACCATTACTATTATTATTCCGGCTGTACAATGTTTACACACTTTCCGGAATCAAATATTACAGAAGTAATTGAATTCTCATTTTCCACTGCTGCTTATCCATTCAAATATCTTCAATCTCTCGTTCCCTCAATATTGTCTGAATTTCTTCTATCCAGGTGATAGTGATCTTCCTCTTTTCCTTTTTCCTGGTGGGAGCCATTCCGTAACTCTCCTTGGCAATATTTCCTGTGCCATTCTTTTCGTGTGCCCATACCACTGAAATTATTTTGTTTGGATAAAATCAACAATTGAATTTTTACATTCATTCTGTCCTTAATTTTCTCACGTCTGGATACTCTTGCCGAACGTCTCCAGAAGTCCATCTCTGCTATCATTAATTTTGTTGTTGTGTATTTATTAGTAGTCCAAACTTCTGAGCCGTAAGTCAAGATTCTTGTAACAATGGTTTTTAAATATTTTGGTTTTAGTTTCTATATTTATTTATTTTTTATGACAAAATAAATTTATTTATTTATTTTTGTTTTATCGAAGTACTTGAGAAACGTCACCTGCGGGAAATTCTGATATCTGGAGTGTACACGCCTCCGCCGAAGTCGCTGGTAGAGCAGGCCGCCTTGAAGATCCAACGTTTCTGGAGGGCGTACTGCCAGCGCCATAGAGAATGGTGCCGCAACAACAGAGTCCGCCAGCTGATTGGTAACAGCCACTCTATCGTACAGAGTGTGCTAAAAATCAGTTTCAGTTATCAGTTAATTATTATTATTACAGAAACATACAGGGTATTTAATGTGCAAATATCAGTTATTTTTTTAGTAATTATGTCAGCTGATTACTACCAACTGCAAAACCAAAATTTCCCACCTGATGACGAATGTTACAGAATTTATTAAATTCTGCAAGATTGAAGTGACTTTTAGCCCACTCTGTACCTGTAACTTCATAAACTGTTATATATAAAAATTTATTAATAGAATTAACTATTGTGCATCATTCATTCTGACGAGCGCTTTTGGGTATCACAGCGTTACCGTACCTGATCAGAAACTGACATAGAAATTTCAATAACATTTTTACCTCCGTACACAATGTGTGAACTTCATCTGGTGAAACCTTTTGTCGGATCCGTACCGCAGTTGTAGTAAATGTTTTAAGGTTTCGGTCCCAAAAATCTTTGGTCGCCCTCAGAAACTGAAAATGCCACTTATTGGACCTTGCTGAAAGACACTTGTGAGAGACGAGAGAGTTTTGGGATCGGAACCTTACAAAATTTACTACTATTGAGGTCTGGATCCGGCAAGAGCTTTGCCGTCTGTATGAATGGCTTGGAATGGTTTGGATGAATCTGCATATCACATTTACTCTGTGGTCTGAATATAGACCACAAAGGTTCGTGGGCTCTATTTTGTAATGAGTGTGCCTTGATTTTACCACAGTGTACCACAGTGTCTTGACGTCAGAAGAGGGCTGATCTTTCAAACACACATTCGTCGATTCTTTCACCATTATTGACTGCTACTTTCTGTTTTTTGTCATCTGCGTTATAATTGTTACTCCATGTTACACTACATCATATGACGCCGTTGATTTTTTGTTCTTCTGTTAGTTATTATATTTATAACCTCATAGTCATGACTTGTCTTTATTACAAGTTCCCTCTTGGCTAATTATGCTTCACAGATATGGCAGTGTCTTATAATTCCACAGTCTAGCACGATGTCACTCACTTTTTCCCCTACACAAAACATTCTGTATTCTGTTTTGTTTTTCATCATCATCATCACCACTCCAAGGACTATGCCTTAGACCTGTTCCGGAACCCATCTCCTCCTCGGTCTACCGATATCTCTCTTCCCAGTAGGGTGATAACCCAAGGCAGCCACAGGCAGATAAATATCAAGTGTTCACACCAGCTCCTTCCGTGGTCTTCAATCTTCTGGTCCAATGATACAATGTTTAAATTGCGGCTAATATCCTTGATCCTTTTCCGATCCAAGAGTGAACAACCTTGCGTCGCTCTTAGAAATTTCATTCCGACTGCCTGAATCCTCTGCACGTCCCTTTTACCAAGAGTCCATGTCTCAGTAGCATACAGGAATGTGGGGACAGCCATAGTTTTATAAAATTTCATTCGGGTATCCTTCCGTGTTTTTTTATTTTTAATGTACCTATGAATCGTTCTACAGATGCTGTTTTGTTTTTAAAATGCTAAAAATTTCAACAATTTGCCTCCAGGTCTACTGGGTTTATAATACCTCACTCGCTCTTTCTACCTGTGATCTTAATCTGCACGTTACCCAGAAGCCCTTACACGGTGCTATCAATCTGGTCAGTTGAACTATTGTTCCTCTAACGAGAAGTTCTTATTTCTCCCTCCCTCACGTACACCACTGTTATTATGTGGGACTTGCGACTGATAACACAATCAAACAGATTCGTTTATATTTTATTTGGTTTTGAACTGAGAAACCTTACTGAGATTGCACTAGTTGAGCGAGCGAAGGGACTTCTCAGTATTAACTGGACCGTTTGGCATTTGTTTGTCTGTCACGCTGTCTATCTGCGTGCTATACTACACAGGTGTGTGTGCTAGTGTTCGAAAATAACAGGTACGAGCAAAACCGTTCCAAAAAAGTAACACGTGCAAATACCTGTTATTATATACTCTATTATTCATATACCTGTATTAAATATAAGAAATATATTGAAACTAAAAGTGTTAACAGTGTTACTTTACACTGTGACTTTATTCAGCTGTTACTGTTTAAAATAAAGTAAGAAACAAGAGAATTTATAGGCCTATATCTCCCTTTGGGAATAACAATTTAAGTTTTCACTGGGAGTTAACAAACTGACATAGATTTAATATTAAATATTAATTTATTGATTCTATTTTGGTTAGACAAATCAGTTGCGAAACTCAGGCAATGAAATTTAGACTGCACTTAATATCACAACAAAGAATGTCAAAAACGTGATATGTGCAGTGAAGTTAAAATCATCCAGCCACTCTGTAGGTTATAACACAATATAATTCGCTTTTTCAAAATTTACCAAGTCGGTGACTAGTATCATATATAATTTGTTATTATAATCTGTATTATATATCTGCATAACACACGAGCGTAATTGTAGCATCAGTATGAATTTTTTCATTTGTTAAAAACACCTTCGTCTCGTTCGCATAGAGATATTCTGAACCTGACTGGTTTGCTTCGTTTCGTACTTGTGTGGCAATCGGCACATGCGCAGAATGAAGTATTGAGCACCAGAAAGTTGCTTTGTACTCTTGTACTCGTAGTCTCGTTTACTTGTTTATTCGTTAGTTGCGTAGGGCGGTCCCGCGACTCGGAACCGCGAGGCCGCGTGTAATCGGAATAGACCATTGAATAAAGGCAGATTTTGTGAAAATCTGGACAAAAATCCTCCAGACACGAAATTTGGTAGAAAGTGGGACAGAGATATGAGCGCTCAAAATTGAGACCTTTTTTTGCAATCTTTCGTATAAGGCATTTTTACGAAAAAAAAACTTAAATTTTTTTGAGGTTAGGCCGATTTTTGTATAGTAAAAAGCGCTAAATATGGGTATGTAAGTGTTTGTACATGTAATACCAAGTATTTGGATGTAAATTTTTGCATATATATATATTTATGCACACATATACAAACACCTGCAACTACAAAAACGTGCATTTCTGAACGTAAGCGTTACATGCATATACTGACTAATCCATGCGTATAGATGTGCATTTTTGGATTTAGACAAGTATAATATATATGCATGAAAATATTTCTACACATATTTGCACATATATATGTGTATATACATGTATACAACTAAAAACGCTTACGTTCAAAAATGCACGTTTTTGTAGTTGTAGTGTGTGTGTATATGTGTGCATAAATATATACATGAAAAATTTACATCCAAATACTTGGTATTACATGTACAGAGACTTACATACCCATATTTAGCGCTTTTTACTATACAAAAATCGGCCTAAACTCAAAAAAATGCAAGTTTTTTTTTTCGTAAAAATGCCTTATACGAAAAATTGCAAAAACAGGTCTCAAATTTGAGCGCTCATATCTCTGTCCCAGTGCGTCTGACAAAAAAATTACTAAGGACCATTTGATGGGAAATTTGGTCAGCTACAACTTTTGTATTTAACTTTGTTTGATATCTTGCTTAGTTTTTGAGATATTTACAACAAACCGTTTTGCCCCACCTTTTAACCCCCCCCCCAGGGGGGCCCAGCGGTGAGCTGGAGTGTCCTATTTTTTCCCCCATTGAAGTGACCCCAAAACCTAACTTTCTAACAAATTTCCTGTCTGGAGGATTTTTGTCCACTAAAAATCTTTATTCAATGGTGTAGAACGGGTATTTCGACTTTTCAGTTTTCAGTTATCGTTGAATCGGAACAGTTATTTCAACTTTACAGTCACTGTTATATCCGTTCCACAAACATATCGTTCCAAAATACCTGTTATAGGTATATCGGCCCACCTCTACTCTGCGAACATAACAACCAGTTTTTTACAAATCTTGGCATGCGTGTACACACCTTTGTCGTACAGAGACCTATTGCTTTCAGATTGATCCCTTGAAAAATAGGGGGGCAGGAAGTAAAAATATGAGGGGTTCAAATTGTGAAAAAATCGTTAAACTCCATTTGGGGTACCAAAGTCAAGGAACATTTAACAACAGTCTGAATGTAGTGTTAATTTTTGAGAATTACTAAAAACTTGTGGACCTCAGGGCCCCAAAAAGTGGGTGAAAATTTCGATAATATCGCAAGAAAATCGTGTGGGTTATCAAATTAAAGATAATATAACTAACATCTGAATTATGTTCACGGCCGAAACGTTTGCACATAGCAACCTTGGACCCATGGCCTTACAGGCCGGCAAGCCCAAGTTCTCATAACATCTGTTAATTTTTCCAAAATTTAAAAATCTTTAAACCCAAAGGCAAAATAAAATATCGGTATGAAGAACCATACATGACTTCCATGTTGTAAGATTTATGTTTAAAAAAATTTACATGAATTCGGTTCGGTAATTTCTAAAATAAACATGAGTGACGCTGGAAATAACGCGAATTGTGTGTGTGTGTGTGTGTGTGTGTGTCTTGCCTGCCTTTTTATTGCGGTAGTCATAATAATAAAATGGAAACGTAAACATTACATAACTGATATATGCTTGCCTGCCACGAACGATATATTTTCTCTCATACATGATTTACATTAAAATGAAAAAATTATAATTTTATTGCCTGGCAACAAAATTATTTTATTTTTAACAATTACCATTGTTTGAAAAAGTTTAAATGAATTTTCAAGTACTTTACTGTTGTTAAAACGTAAAAGGTTGCAGGTAAACTACCCTTTCCCCTTAACCGATCTTCACCAAAATCAAAAGGCTTTGAGATCACTACAATTCAGGGACGTATGGAAAAAATTATTTGATTCTGTTTGAATATGCGGCAGTTACCGTTCGTCATAGAAAAAATTACCCTTGTTAAAACATAAAATGTTGCAGGTAAACTACCCTATTCCCTTAATCGATCTTCACCAAAACCAAAAGGTCTTGAGAACTCTACAATTCAGGGCTGTATGCAAAACATTATTTGATTCTGTTTGAATTTGCGGCTGTTATCGTTTGCCAAAAAAAAAAATTACCCTTGATAAAAAACGCTGCAGGTAAACTACCCCTTTCCCTTAACCGATCTTCTCCGAAAACAATAGGTCTTGAGTACTCTACAAATCAGGGCTGTATGCAAAACATTATTTGATTCTGTTTGAATTTGCGGCTGTTATCGTTTCCCCCCCCAAAAAAATTACCTTTTATAAAAAACGCTGCAGGTAAACTACCCCTTTCCCTTAACCGATCTTCTCCGAAAACAATAGGTCTTGAGTACTCTACAAATCAGGGCTGTATGCAAAACATTTGATTCTGTTTGAATTTGCGGCTGTTATCGTTTGCCATAGAAAATACCCTTGTTAAAACATAAAACGTAGCAGGTAAACTACCCCTTTCCCTTAACCGATCTTCACCAAAAACAACAGGTCTTGAGAACTCTACAATTCAGGGCTGTATGCAAAAGAGTAGTATATTCTGTTTAAATTTGCGGCTGTTATCGTTTGCCATAGAAAAAAAAATCTACAGACAGACACACACACACACACAGACACTTTTTGAAAAATGACTTTTTTTCATGTTTTGAGTGTAGTACAATCAGAATCTGCAATAATCTCGAACACGATTTTTTTGCCATCACCATAGTTCCATTTCCTTAAGGAACATGGAAGTAAAAAAAACCCTTCCCCCTTCAACTACCCTTTTCATTTATACATATTTCATCTACCTTTCTACAGTGGATTATTATGACCTTCTTTTCAGGATACTTTATTTATCAAAATTAAGCACTTTACTCTTGTTAAAACGTAAAACGTTGCAGGTAAACTACCCCTTTCCCTTAACCGATCTTCACCAAAAACAATAGGCCTTGAGTCCTGTACAATTCATGGCTGTATGCAAAACATTATTTGATTCTGTTTGAATTTGCGGCTGCAATCGTTTGCCATATAAAAAATTCTACACATAGACACTTTTCGAAAAATTACTTTTTTTCATGTTTTGATGGTAGTACAATCAGAATCTGCCGTTATCTCGAACACGATTTTTGTTCGGCATTACCATACTTCCATTTACTTATGGAACATGGAAGTAAAAACAGATCAGAAATTTGTGAAAATTGTGAAAATCTAGCAGGGTGTGTCATACTTAAAGGAATTGTAACCCAAATCTGAATGTTTCGAATGTTTCGTGTTTATTGTGTTAGTGTTATATTACTATAGAAACAGTTGAGTAAACGTAATTTTTTGTTATTTTCCCTATACTGTAATTGGAAAATTATCTACTACCGAAATTTATTTAATAACAAACGTAGTCGTTCAAAATATTGACCGTGTTCTGCAGCTCAGGGAGCGTACTAGTATCGTGTTCCGTGGCGCTGGGCCGTGGTTTTCTGCTAACAAGCATAGAGTTTTAACTATACTTTCATCCTCCGGCGTCTGAGGATGACTACCGCGAATCGAAATGTCTGAAGTTGTTATAGCGGGAAACCACGCCCCAGCACTACGGAATAGAAATATTAATGAAATTATTTCCTGTCCCCAAAGTTGAAGTATTCTGAAGGATCTCTTGCTGATTTCTCCATAGTGGAAAATGTTTCTCCTACTGGATGATAAATCCGCAACCCCCGAATGGCAATAAGTTAAATATGTTCTGCTCATTACATGTAGGATTTTTTAAGTGCACATCTTGTCATGTAGTTAATAATAATTGCAACTACTTATTGTTTCGAATTTTAAAATACATTAGGCGAATTGAAACCGAGCTGGAGATCGTACGCGGAAGAAGCGCGCGCCGACGAAATCGAAGAAGACCGTCTGACAAGGCAGCGGGCGAAAGCCGCCGACTATGACCACGCCGTGGAGGAGGCGAACGCGTCTCTCAGACGTCACGACAAGCTGACGATGCTGGCCATCTTCAACGAGTTGATACTGTACGCCGAGCGATGGCTGTACACGGTCGGCGAACTTCCGGAACTGCCCGAGCCGGACAAAATACTGCCGCCCGAGAATCTGCTCGGCATACCTAAAGGTACGTACCTGTTGCGAGAGTAATGATGACGCAAAGTGTGAAACGGTGGTTTACACTGGGTCCGCTTCGTTCGTTAAAAATTCATTTTGTAAATATTGTACTGTTATTTTATGGAGATATTTTATTTCTGTATGCCACACGTTGTGGATGCCATTAATTGCGCTGATATTTTTTACAAGTATTGTAATTAAAATACTTAATTACAGACATTACTTTTTTCTATCTGCACATAAAAGAAAACTCTATCTCAGGGTTGATAATTACTAATTTGATTTATATTATTTAATACTGTGAATGATTTATTCTTTTCTTTAATCCGTCCCGAATAACGTTAGTGTATAAATTTTTTAATAAATAACAAGGTAATAATATCTACCATATAAATGTAAATAGTTTTAAACTGAGCTCTTCACAACTGCAACGGGTTCAATTCTCGCTGATGTTTATCATCTTAAAGGTAATGTTAAGCTTCGTGGTTTGTTCCTTCTCTGCGATTTCTTATTAGATTAAATGTTGAATTATATTTTCTTCTATGATTACTAAATTGATGCTTCTTCTGAATATCGAATTTTATTGTATTGACACTCAAACTATCTTCCAGGACAGGCTTCCACTTTTAGTTCGGCGTTCTATAAATGATATACTCAGACTTCTTAAAATATTGTTGTTTATTAAGTTGTATAAAAATTATAATTCTTTCAATGTTACAGGTTTATACTCTTGTATGTTTATTAGATTCAATATCAATGTTAACTCCCTTCCTTTAAAGGTTTCCTTTATTAAATACAAAATTAAATTCTTTTACAAGACCACTCTTAGATGTTTATGTGATTAAATATAAAAATAGACTAAACAAATTTTCTTCCATCTGAATACAATTCAAATCTAACAATTTACAATTTGCCATTTAGATACCTAACTACATTCGTCACATCTTTCCAGCATATGACTCTTAAAAATATATATAATTTTATTAATTATAATTAATTACATTTATTTGACTTTTTACATTATCCATATAATTAGTATATTTCCAATTACTATTCTATTAATCTTTCATTTTATTTGAATGTTTATTTCCAATTTAATATAATAATTGTCAACACATATTTCTTAATGCTGTTCTATATAATATTGGAGTCTACCTCTATGTTGGTCGTGACTCACAACTCAGTCTTTTTGTTTACAATTCTAACATATGTTCACCACACTATTAAATTTATACCTTTTCTCCTTTTAAAATTATTCTTTTACTCTTATGTACTGTGGTGTATTTTAACAGCAGTACAGTATGGAAGTCATTAATACAGAAAACTCATTGATAAAATCCAAAACAGGATAGCACTATGGGGTATCCTCGTTCCGAAGATTATAAAAACAGAAATATTAAGAAGGAACAATGGATTGAAGCACTGTCTGCATACCGTACATACTTAATAAGATGAACATCCCATCTTCTTTTCCTTCTTCTCTTCAAAATACTACACGCGGGGATCCCATTTTCAGTGCTGATGAGGCAAATAAAAACTAAAGCGTAAGATTATTTAAATGTAAACAGCACTAATTATACTGAAGGCTTTAACAATAGTGCTATACGGTTATTTTGGGCTATAGTGCTACATGGGTATTCCCATACCTCTTGACCGCAACTGGCGGTCCCGACTTTGCCGTGTGTCTGAGTTTTTGCTGCGACACTTCCAAGCCTCCATCAGGGTAAATGACAATGGACGTACAAATGCGAGTAGCCCCATCATATTGGATGTTAGAGTGCGTATGCAATAGAGAGAGAGAGAGAGAGAGAGGGGGGGGAGACCCATTACGCGCGGCGCACACCCACACGAAACCAACAAAACTTAATTGTTATCGTTATTATTGTTTTCTAACCAAAGTAATTGTTGTTTCAGATTAAGCTATTTGCATGTGTTAGTGCGAGAGCAGCGAGCAGTAGATTATAAATCATGAATACGACGTCTCTTATTTTTTTTTAATACGGTACACACACACACACACACAGAGTCTGTTCCTTATTTTACTGGCACAAACGGTGATAAATCATATGCTCTTATCTGCAGTTCGGATCTGGAAATCTGTAACACACACACATGACAAAACATTAATAATAATAATAATAAATTAAAACGAATTATAGAAACATAAGAAGAAAAACAGCAGGGACACAACTTAACTAAATGTAATTGTATATAATTACAAGATGGCAGTTGTATTTGTTGTTCAATGTATACTTATATCGAGTTATCATTTGTCTTTTTTTTTCTAATGAATAACGTACGTACGTAGCCTTATGTGTGGGCGTCGAAATCACGAGACGTATTTCGTTTTACTTTGGTTAACGTTCCTCGGTTTTTCGTATCTGTACATAATGTTCGTAACCTTACGTGTGGGCGTTATAATCATGGCACTTACTTCGTTTTACCTTCAGTAGATGTTCAGTTGGTTTTAATGCGGTCCTGTATCTTTACATAACGTTCATGCTCTTATGGGTGGGCGTCGAAATCATGGAACGTATTTCATTTTATTTTCGCCAAGTGTCCCGTGTATTTCAGAATGTTTCGAGTCTTTATGTGAGTGCGAACTTAATTCTTCAACTTTGTAGCGAACCCATGACGCAGTTACTGTCTGCGAAAGCTAGCTTTTCAGTCAGACCTTAATCACCCGGCTACCTTCACAAAAAATAAAATAAAAGTAATGAAAAATCAAAAATAATAATTATAAACACTAGTAGGAAACACAGCTTGACATATTAGTTGTGATGAAGAATTTGTATCGAAAATAGTAGTAGTAAGTAGTAATAATAGTAAAATATTATTATTAAAATTTGTCAGTAAAATTATTATTGATACCGTTAAAAATCCTTGATATTTTGCCGGCATAAACTAATAAATCGACTGCCCAGCGAATCGGTTATGTTTACCATTAATGCATTGGTGAACCGAAACGTTATTTTCATTATTTTCACTAATAATAATAACAACAACACGATGAGTTTTATTAATCGTTTTTAACAACAATGAAAATTTAATTTAACGTAAACAGCGTATTAAACTAGATTAATTAGCGAAATTAATGAAACGCGATTCTGTTTTTAATAGTTTCACCGAGTCGCAACAAATAAAACAGCGTTTGTGTAATTAGTATTTGGAAAACTGAAAAACTATACTAAACTCATTATTGCTGTGGCTGTGCCTGACGTTTTATTTGCTACAGACGTAATTCACAATAGATTTTAATTTAATGTAATACGTAATTAATGTTGGTTTTAACTGAACTGTTATGAATGTTTAATTGTTGGAGTTAGTATTTTCTGATTGTTAATATTTTACTACAAATACGTATACACAGTGTCATAAGACCAAAGTATTTAATCAGTGCGACTTCATGTGTTCGGTTCCGGCTCACAAGAGTGGACACTCTTACAGGGTAGACATGGACGAAATAACAACATCTCAAATAGCAATAGTATATGGTAAATTTTAAGAGAAAACATACAGAGAACGCAACTTGAAATTGGCTCTTATATATATTTATGGCAACAAATTCTTGTTACTTAGATAAACTGAAAATAGAGTAAGTGAAATTTAATGAAAGTTCCGAAATTCTTAAGAAGACATTGGAGAACGCTTACCACTAAAAAACAAATTAAAAAATGCGCAAAATGCCCAAGGTTTTCAGGTGAAGTGCAAGAAGAGGACACGTGCTATCTGAACTGACGAAAGTAGGGAGAGACATCGATCAAGAATGAAGGAGATATGGGATAGAAGGAAGAGAGAGGAGAAGAACCAGTTGAACCAAACGTAGTCCACAGTGGATCATATCCACAGGATAATTCCAGAAGAGGCAACAAAGAAAAAACTGAGTTTGACGAAGAGGAAAATCGTAGATGATGTGGACAGACGATTTGGCGATACGTCCAGAATCAACTTGGAATAGAGAGCAATGGAAGCAACTACGGAATGCTCGTGTTCAACAATGACCGAACCTAGGTTAGAAAAAGAAGAAGAAGAAGAAGAAGAAGAAGAAGAAGAAGAAGAAGAAGAAGAAGAAGAAGAAGAAGAAGAAGAAGAAGAAGAAGAAGAAGTCCTTGGATACAATTTTTGAATGGTCAATTTTAATTTCGTTAACGTAAATACTTTATCATCGAAATTTTGATATTAAAATAATATAACTTAAGGCCTTTGTTGAACATACAACATTTACCGTTGCCCCTGGTACATTTTCAAATTCTAGGTATATCACACGGCATTTTGTAACTCAGACTACTTTACGCCGTTAAGAAGGAAGTAATCCGAAGCACCGAGTCGCTGGTCAAAGGAATAATAACATTTTTTTAATTAGATAAGTTACAATTAGGCCTACTTCTTAATATGGTGACACCTCGATACCACGGACCTCGATAACACGAATTCCTTGATAACACGATTTTTTTTCAATCGGCTTGAATGTCCCTTAACAGTCAATGTTGAAAATACCTCTATAACACGAAATTCCTTAATTAAAAACCTTGATAAACCGAATTTACGTTGATTTTAAATCAAAATACTGTACTAATTAACCTTTATAACACGAATTTTTACTTAACAGAACCTCTATACCACGAATTTGACCTCTATAAGACGAATTACCCACGGCAGCGAGCTCAGTAAGCCGAATGTTATGAAGCAGGGACCTTGATATCACGAACTTTTATTTTACCTTGATAACACGAACCTCGCTTTGATGAGTTCCTCGATAACACGAATTTTTTATAATCCCCTTGACAGTCGTGTTATCGTGGTTCCACTGTAATTGTTATTATTTTTAATAACTTCTAAATTTAAAAATGTGTGATATTATTTTAAGAACACTCAAAAGGAAGGCGTAGGGGGATTCATTATTGAAACTGTATAAAGTAGTGGTTGTTCCTACCTTGTTATATAGTAATGAGGTCTGGGCGTTAAGAAAAAAATGATCATAAACGTATCTAGGCTGCAGACATGAAATTCTTCCGTTCAGTGGCAGGATATATATTAAGAGATGGTAAAGGTTAATGATGAGATAGGAAGTAATTGGCGATATTTTAAATAAATGGAAAAATATAGAGTAATGCACCAAATGGAAAGGCAATTAAAATAGGGAGCCAATTGATAATATTGCCAAAAAAACTGGGAGTATACTGTAACAGGTAAAAAAGATTTAGGACGGTCCAAAGCAAGATAGACATAACAAACTTGAGAGCCCGGCGGAACAGCCATAATCAATGAATCAGTCAACTCTGAAGTAGATATTGATTATCATCATTTTACCAGAACAAACAATTGATTAACAAAATATTCGTTCAGTATGTTAGGTCTGTCTGTAACTTGTGTATTGTGGCAGGTGTGCCAAAAGATTTCGCGGAGCGCAATTTCACGCTGGTGCCGTCCACGTTCCCGGGGCTGCCGCCGAACCTGCTGGGCGGAACCGCGTTGATAGTGGCCGGCTTCTGGATCGAGCCGGAACTGTACCTGATGGCGTACGAGGCGGCGAAACGGGCTAAAGCCAAAGGCAAAGGAGCCGAAACGAAGAAGTTGTCTGCACAGGAACTGAAAGAAAAGAAACAAGAGGTGCGTTTGATCTTATTAAGTCCTTGTATGTTTATAGTGTATACGAAATTATATGTATATAAATATATAATTTAATATATTATATATATAATTTATTTAATATTTATAAATTCTTTACCTCAAGATGTCGTATTCCCTTATTTGGTACACGTTTCGGGAAGCGTATTGTTCCCATCCCGTTCTCATCCCAAAGGCTGAGGATGGGAACAATACGCTTCCCGAAACATGTACCAAATAAGGGAATAAAATATCTTGAGGTAAAGAATTTATAAATATTAAATAAATTATATATGCATCAAGAAATAGACTGTAGCAAAAAGAGTTTAAATATATATCTATATATATAATTTTTTTTTCAAACACTTTCTGTAAAATATATGTATGATGTGTATAAAATATATTTTATAATGACTTTACCTCAAAACGTTTTCTCCCTATTTGAAACATGTTTCGGGATCCTTAGTGATCCCATCATCAGCCTTTCTAATTTTGATTCTTGTCGAGTACCTGTGTGGTGGTTGGCTGTTGTTATGGCTTCCCATTGGATTTTGGTTTTTTAAATTGTTATTACTGTGTGTGATTGTGGTGTATATGTTAGTATTTTTTTTCGTATTTTCTATGTTGAGTGCTTTGAAAATTATTGTGTCGTGTTTTGTATTGATTTGTATTTGTTCGGGTATTAGTTTGTTTTATGTTTTATTTTTGTATATTTGTAAATTTTCCAAAATGATCATTATGGTCCCTTTGTGTGGTATGTGTTTTATTAGTGTCATATTGGTTATGTCTGGGAATTCATGTCCAGCGTTTATAGCATGTGTGGCCAAATTGGATTTATATATTTCTGGTTTTTTGTATGCATTTAGGTGTTCAAAATAACGTGTTTTCAGCTGTTTTTTTGTTTGTCCTATGTAACATTTATTGCAATCTTGGCATTAATTTTTGTATATACCGTTAGTTGTTGTATTATCTTTGTTGTGTGGGTTATTTAGTTTTTGTAAATTATTTTTATTAGTTTTGTATGTTATTTTGATATCTGTGTTTTTAAATAGTTTTGTTAGCTTTGTCATTTTATTATTTATGTATGTGAATGTGGCCCATTTTTTATTGTTGTTATTATTTATGTGTTGTTCATTTTGATTAATTCTTAATTGTTCAGTTTTTATTTTATATTTTATTTTATTTTCTATTTTCTTTACAGTATTTTTATTGTATCCATTTTCATAAGCAATTTGGTATATTATATGTCTTTCTTGGTCTGTATCTTGTTTGTTTAGGGGAATTTGTACATTCTGTTAAATAGCGAATAGAATGCTGCCATTTTATGTTGTGGTGGGTGGTCAGAATGGTTAGGTATAATGATGTTAGTAGAAGTTAGTTTTCTGTATATTGCATATTGTATGTGGTTGTTGTTTCTTGTGATGGTTATGTCTAAATAGTTGATTTTGTTATGGTTCCTTTTTCTTCTGTGAATTGTATTTTAGGATGTATGTTATTGATTTGTTTTAGTATGTTCTCTGCATTTGTGTTTTTGTTATTTGATACATATAGCCCATCATCTACATATCTCATTCATATGCCATTTGGATCAAATGATTTTATAATATTTTGTATTTTGGTATCTATGTGTTGTAAGAATATTTCTGCTATTATGCTAGATAATGGAGATCTCATTGCTAAATCTTCTTGCTGTTGATAAATTTTGCTATTAAATTCAAAGTAATTTTGTTTTAGTATTAGTTGGAGGCTATTTTTTATTTCAGTTATGCGCGTATATTGTGTGTCTTCATTTTTTTCTTTAAGTTTGTTTATTATTATGTCTATTGTTTCATCTACTGGGATGTTGGTGAACATGTTTGTGATATCATATGATGTGAAAAATGTATTTTCATTTATATTTATTATTTTTAGTTTGTCTATTAATTCGTATGTATTTTTTATGTTATGATGATTATTTGTTAGATTGTTACTTTTTATTTTTTGTGCTATTATGTTTGCTACTTTGTATGTAGGTGCTTTTTTGAAGTTGATTAATGGACGTATTGGGTTGTTTAATTTGTGTATCTTTATTAGGCTATTCATTTTAGGTGGTTCTGGATTATTATATATATATATATATATTGTACTGTTATTTTTTTGCAAATATTATATTTCTATATGCCATACATTGTGGATGCCATTTAATGTGTTGATATTTTATTATTTCTATGGTATTTCTATCAGCTCATGAAAAAACTCTATCTCAGGGTTGACAATTGCTAATTTGATTTATATTATTCAATACTGTGAATTATTTATTCTTTTCTTTAATCAGGACCAAGTAACGTTAGTTCATCAATTTTTTAAAGAAATAACAAGGTAATAATATCTACCGTGTAAACATGAATAGTTTGAATCTGAGCTCTTCACAACTGCAATGGGTTCAATCCTTGCTTATGTTTATCATCTTAAATATAATGAAAGGCTTCGTGTTTTATTCCTTCTCTTTTAACCAATACATCTAATACAGGTTTTGCAGATCATTGCTTACAACACAATCACTTCATAGACACAAAAAACATAACACTACTCCACAACATACAAAAAGGTAAAAAAATGGATTTGTTAGAAATTTTAGAAATTAAAAAAGCAATAAAAAATAACAAAAATTTAACCAATGAACAGACTGAATTTTGTGTATCCCCTTTATTAAAATCTGTTATTTAGTTTAGTTTATTTTATATTATTTTGAATGTTCATCATTATTTTAAATTTTGCATTCAGTTTATATTTAGTTCAGTTAATTTTATATTTTGCATTCATGATTGTATTTAGTTTTTAAAGACACCAGACCTTCCCTTGCCTCATGCACACACTCCCCCCCTCGCCATCACAACACAGATGTTCCAGATACGCCCTAAACAGATGTTTACCACCTACATTACTCTAACATCCTGTGTTCAGTAATTTCATTCACTCGCTCTTTGACAATGGCTTAAGTTAGTCGAAACAGCTGTCAGAGTTAATTAAAAAATTTGTGAAACTTACCAAGTGTTTTTATATATTTTACAAAACCTTTGTATTAATTACATTTATTTGATTTTTTACATTGTGCATTATAATTAGTATATTTTAGATTACTATTCTATTAATCTTTCATTTTATTTTAATGTTTATTTCAAATTTAATATAATAATTGTCAACATATATTTCTTAATGCTGTTCTATATAATATTGGAGTCTACCTCTATGTTGGTCGTGACTAACAACTAAGTTTTTTTGTTTACAATTCTAACATATGTTCACAATACTATTAAATTTATATCTTTTCTTCTTTTAAAATTATTATTTTATTCTTATGTACTGTGGTGTATTTTAACAGCAGTACAATATATGTCTGCATTTTTATTGTTGAAAATGTTTTTAGTTGTTTTTATTAGTTTTATTGTTTGTTTAAGATATTTTTCTGTTGGGTCTTTATTTAGTTGTATGCATTTATTATTGTTGATGAAGTCTTCAGTTTTTCTGATGTAGTCTGTTTTGTCAATGATTACTGTTGCTTGACTTTTGTCTGCTTTAGTTAATATTAAATTATTATTCTTTACTTTATTTTTAATTTCTTTTATTGTCCTTCTTTTGTTTATATTTGTTTTTCATTTTACTAGTGATTATTTTTTAATTATGTGTGTTGCTTCTGTTCGTTCTTCTTCTTGTATATTGTCTTCTATTAGGTTAATGACAAATTCTGTTTCTACTATTAAATTTTCTAGGTTTTTGTTTGTGTTTTGAGTTAGGTTAGTTTTTGGCATATTGTTTAAATATTCTGTTTCTTTTTTGTTAAATTCTGTATTGCTTAGGTTAATGGTTCGAGGGTAAAATGTGTGTTTATTTTTGTTTTTTGTTCTTGATTTTCGTTTTGTTGTTTTAATGTTTTGAGTTTTTTGTTGATTGTAATAGTACTATTTTTTTTATTTTTTTTCTATGTTATTGTATTTATTATTCCATATAATTGGATGTAATAAACTTGTTAGCTCTTAGTATAGTTTATATATGTCTAGTGTTATGCTATTTTCCTGACTGTATAATTGATTAATTTCATTTTCTATCCATAACATTTGTGCTTGTATTATTGTTTTTTGTGCAGTCATATTTTTGTTGTTTGTGTTTATGTTAATGTATTTAGGTGTTAATTTATGTTTTTGGCATTGTCTAAAACATAATTTATGTTAAAAAATAGCCTTAAACTAATACTAAAACAAAATTACTTTGAATTTAATAGCAAAATTTATCAACAGCAAGAAGGTTTAGCAATGGGATTTCCATTATCTAGCATAATAGCAGAAATATTCTTACAACACATAGACACCAAAATACAAAATATTATAAAATCATTTGACCCTAATGGCATATGAATGAGATATGTAGTTGATGGGCTATATGTATCAAATAACAAAAACACAAATGCAGAGAACATACTAAAACAAATCAATAACATACATCCTAAAATACAATTCACAGAAGAAAAAGAAATCATAACAAAATCAACTATTTAGACATAACCATCACAAGAAACAACAACCACATACAATATGCAATATACAGAAAACTAACTTCTACTAACATCATTATACCTAACCATTCTGACCACCCACCACAACATAAAATGGCAGCATTCTATTCGCTATTTAACAGAATGTACAAATTCCCCTAAACAAACAAAATAAGACCAAGAAAGACATATAATATACCAAATTTCTTATGAAAATGGATACAATAAAAATACTGTAAAGAAAATAGAAAATAAAATAAAATATAAAATAAAAACTAAACAATTAAGAATTAATCAAAATGAACAACACATAAATAATAACAACAATAAAAAATGGGCCACATTCACATACATAAATAATAAAATGACAAAGCTAACAAAACTATTTAAAAACACAGATATCAAAATAGCATACCAAACTAATAAAAATAATTTACAAAAACTAAATAACCCACAGAACAAAGATAATACAACAACTAACGGTATATACAAAAATGAATGCCAAGATTGCAATAAATGTTACATAGGACAAACAAAAAAACAGCTGAAAACACGTTATTTTGAACACCTAAATGCATACAAAAAACCAGAAATATATAAATCCAATTTGGCCACACATGCTATAAACGCTGGACATGAATTCCCAGACATAACCAATATGACACGAATAAAACACATACCACACAAAGGGACCATAATGATCATTTTGGAAAATTTACAAATATACAAAAATAAAACATAAAACAAACTAATACCCGAACAAATACAAATCAATACAAAACACGACACAATAATTTTCAAAGCACTCAACATAGAAAATACGAAAAAAATTACTAACATATACACCACAATCACACACAGTAATAACAATTTAAAAAACCAAAATCCAATGGGAAGCCATAACAACAGCCAACCAGCACACAGGTACTACTCGACAAGAATCAAAATTAGAAAGGCTGATGATGGGATCACTAAGGATCCCGAAACATGTTTCAAATAGGGAGAAAACGTCTTGAGGTAAAGTCATTATAAAATATACATCTATATATATATATATATATATATATATATGTATATAAATATATATATATACATCTAATATATATCTATATATAAATATACACATATAAAACGTGTCTAATTCCTAAAGTACCACGGTTGTATTAGAAGGGTATAAAAGGGGTAATTAACTGATAATAACCGTAGACAGAACTTCGCAGGTAAGCTTTCGGGTTTTCGTAAATAACAACACTATTTTCCATGTGTCACGCGCTGTTTATTTCTCTTGAAAATAAACGTTTCGCCCATATATCTGAGAGTGTCTCAGTGGAGCCATTGAGGATGCCCCTCATCATAGTATGTATGGACGTAACGTCGGGTTTTAAGAGAAATAAAACGACGTGTCCCAGACCGAAAAACAGTGTTGTTATAGATAGTGTGCTGAGTCAAATGATTCAGCGCGAGTTTATTGGCTTTTTTGACGGTAAAGACAGTACCAAATTTAATGTAGTAAGGAGTGCTGCTCTCTACCCGCGGATAGGAGAGGCTACCGTTTTCGAATTTTCACCGTTTGATTGGTGTTTCCATCTGCCGAGTTTTTCCAGCAGTTTTAAACAACAGTGGTGCAGCCTGGTGAGATTTTCGTTACCCAAACGAGGGAGGCGTTCCGTTTTAGTTTGTCTCAAAATGGAAGCCTAACTCACGACATCGTAGAATATCTCTTCGGTGGAGAGTTTAGTGTGAAAATCTAGCGTCGACTTCTTTCAAATATGAGATAAGTTCCTTAATGACTGCGGTAAGTTTTGATTTCGTTATATTAATTATATACTAAATTTTTAAAGGAGAAAACGTTTTTTTTAGTAAGCTTGAGTAAGCGTGCCCACTTGTCGGAGCATGCATTGTGAGACGTAATTATTCGTAAAGTTTTTATAAACCAATAAAGCTTGATTATTGGAGTGTCAGAATCTCGGCTTTAATACCTAAAGTACAATAACCACTATATATTTAATTTTACACTTTCATTAACACCGATGTAACGAGATTCGGTTGAGCACTTAACCTGTTACACAACGTGTCGTCATTAAGTGGTATAAAGTTTTGCTACTACATCTGTAAAACTTTATACAAATATAATTGGGAACTTACTCAGGCACGTTTTAAACGTAAATCATGTCTCATTCAAAGTAATAGTATTCTCAGATTCTATGGAGTAAAAAACTATGTGTTTTAAATAAATTCTTCGCCACGTGGTAACCTCAATTTCACTCAAAGTAATAAGTTCATAAGGTGTTACAGAGCCAACATAAATTATTATATTGCAAAAGCAACTCACATTCAGTGAGGTTCAAGTTATAAAGCGTTATAAAGAATCATGGTTAGAGAACTTTTTTTTAAGTAAGGCATGTTGGCCAAAATAATGTTACCAAGTTTTATTATGTACAACATAACTAGGTGTTGTTTTTATTTATGTATTTTGGAGGGTGTCCAAACAGTGGGGGCATTTGTGTGTGGTCTCTCACTAAAGATGTAATGTGTGACAATAGGGTTCACTGAACAGAGACAAGTCCTGCTAATACTGAACGAAATGACATCTTAAAGCTCCACACTCGACACCGAAGAGAACAACAAGGCCGCAGCAACATGCCAATCATGAGATCGCCACGCTATAAATAAGAGATCATCCTTCTGGGCACATATAAGCAGGTGAAAAATATCCATTTATATTCACACGTAGAATCAACATGGCACCAAGTATACATTCATTTGGATCCCCAATTGATGGGACAGTTTAGTGTGAACACTAAGTATTAATTGTAAATTTCAATACATGTATAGTAAATTGTCAGTTCAGAGACTGACATGTCTACAACACAAAATCCAACTTAGATTTCCACTCATTTCTTTATAGTACTTTCGCTACAGATTTAAAGTCAGTTTTGTTATTAATATTTTCTCAAGTTTAATTTACTCTGCATTCAAACATATATTTTCTCTTATTTTTAAAATCAGGTTAGGTCATTTGTATAAAAGGATTACTGGGGAGGTAGGTGTTATTTTAAATTAGTTTCAACCAAGCTGTGCCTGTCGAAACACTTTTCAACTTGTTTGTCGAAACAAGGTTGTTGAAACAAATTTGTTGAGACTGGTTATAAGTTGAAGAAACATGTCCGTCTCTGACACACACACAAATGTATTTTTTTTATATAAGGTGCTAATATGGTGCAATTTTTTTCTTTACATTAACTGGCCCTATTTTAGTCTATATAAATTCTTTATATTAATCATGGTAACTGGGGGGCGTTAATTATTTTAAATAATTTTATTTCTTACCTTAATTAAGTATTTTAGCACTTAGCCACTTAGGCACTTCTTTTAAGTTTTTAATGTCCTGGGGACATTTGTATGCTATACTTTATTATACACATGACGTGCAATTAACCCACACCATGGGGGTACATTTATAGAAATAAATCTTTAATCCTAATTGGGATTCCTATAAAGAAGAAGTTTAGAATTTATATACTCCAGAAGGGTAATATAAAAAAAGGGCGTGGCAAGAGACCTTTATGTATTTGTATACTATTGTATATGTAATTTGTCTTGTGGAACGTGTTATGTCTGTATATTTCTGTGTACATTTTGGGGGATATATATATATATATAAATATTATGCATTGCTGTACTTTTGGTGGGATATAGGGATTTTATTTATTATTAGGATTTATATACACCAGTAGACGAGTATTCTATCTCAATAATCGTGGCTGATCATTTCTTTATGAAAATTAATTATTTTATTTAACAAGTATAGTAAGTGTCACCTTTAAAGTTCATTTAAATTGGATGAATAATTATTTTAATTATTAATAGTAACTGTGAATGAAATTATTTACCTTCATCAATTTATATAATGCATTTTAAAAGAAACATATGATATAAATTTTATATTTTAAGAAATAGTTTAATGGGAGTTTTATTTTGAGGTTAATGATTATTTTACATTTTCAATTCATTGATGGTGACATAGCAATTATTTTCATGGACTCAGTTAATATTTTTCAGGTGGCCTTGTTGAGAGGGTATACTTCTTTAGTTAACCATTTAAAAGGGGAATTCTAAATCACTGTTGTTTTTTTATTATTAATATTATGAGATAGAATAATAAAACCATTGTTAATTATTTAATTCTTGAGTTTTTATTGCAAGTCCCGTCTTACTGGATCCAGCGCAATTTTTAGCTTCTCTAGGCCTTAGCCTAGTTTTAATTAACTTGTAACCCCTCTTTACAAAAAGAAATATTCTTTTTGTTTTAACTACTCAAAATGAAGTAGGGGTTTCATTTGGTAGCAGAGCGTGGTTACGACAAGGGTCCTGTGGGTGTGACGGGACCCCTACTTCATTTTGAGTAGTTAAAACAAAAAGAATATTTCTTTTTGTAAAGAGGGGTTACAAGTTAATTAAAACTAGGCTAAGGCCTAGAGAAGCTAAAAATTGCGCTGGATCCAGTAAGACGGGACTTGCAATAAAAACTCAAGAATTAAATAATTAACAATGGTTTTATTATTCTATCTCATAATATTAATAATAAAAAAACAACAGTGATTTAGAATTCCCCTTTTAAATGGTTAACTAAAGAAGTATACCCTCTCAACAAGGCCACCTGAAAAATATTAACTGAGTCCATGAAAATAATTGCTATGTCACCATCAATGAATTGAAAATGTAAAATAATCATTAACCTCAAAATAAAACTCCCATTAAACTATTTCTTAAAATATAAAATTTATATCATATGTTTCTTTTAAAATGCATTATATAAATTGATGAAGGTAAATAATTTCATTCACAGTTACTATTAATAATTAAAATAATTATTCATCCAATTTAAATGAACTTTAAAGGTGACACTTACTATACTTGTTAAATAAAATAATTAATTTTCATAAAGAAATGATCAGCCACGATTATTGAGATAGAATACTCGTCTACTGGTGTATATAAATCCTAATAATAAATAAAATCCCTATATCCCACCAAAAGTACAGCAATGCATAATATTTATATATATATATATATCCCCCAAAATGTACACAGAAATATACAGACATAACACGTTCCACAAGACAAATTACATATACAATAGTATACAAATACATAAAGGTCTCTTGCCACGCCCTTTTTTTATATTACCCTTCTGGAGTATATAAATTCTAAACTTCTTCTTTATAGGAATCCCAATTAGGATTAAAGATTTATTTCTATAAATGTACCCCCATGGTGTGGGTTAATTGCACGTCATGTGTATAATAAAGTATAGCATACAAATGTCCCCAGGACATTAAAAACTTAAAAGAAGTGCCTAAGTGGCTAAGTGCTAAAATACTTAATTAAGGTAAGAAATAAAATTATTTAAAATAATTAACGCCCCCCAGTTACCATGATTAATATAAAGAATTTATATAGACTAAAATAGGGCCAGTTAATGTAAAGAAAAAAATTGCACCATATTAGCACCTTATATAAAAAAAATACATTTGTGTGTGTGTCAGAGACGGACATGTTTCTTCAACTTATAACCAGTCTCAACAAATTTGTTTCAACAACCTTGTTTCGACAAACAAGTTGAAAAGTGTTTCGACAGGCACAGCTTGGTTGAAACTAATTTAAAATAACACCTACCTCCCCAGTAATCCTTTTATACAAATGACCTAACCTGATTTTAAAAATAAGAGAAAATATATGTTTGAATGCAGAGTAAATTAAACTTGAGAAAATATTAATAACAAAACTGACTTTAAATCTGTAGCGAAAGTACTATAAAGAAATGAGTGGAAATCTAAGTTGGATTTTGTGTTGTAGACATGTCAGTCTCTGAACTGACAATTTACTATACATGTATTGAAATTTACAATTAATACTTAGTGTTCACACTAAACTGTCCCATCAATTGGGGATCCAAATGAATGTATACTTGGTGCCATGTTGATTCTACGTGTGAATATAAATGGATATTTTTCACCTGCTTATATGTGCCCAGAAGGATGATCTCTTATTTATAGCGTGGCGATCTCATGATTGGCATGTTGCTGCGGCCTTGTTGTTCTCTTCGGTGTCGAGTGTGGAGCTTTAAGATGTCATTTCGTTCAGTATTAGCAGGACTTGTCTCTGTTCAGTGAACCCTATTGTCACACATTACATCTTTAGTGAGAGACCACACACAAATGCCCCCACTGTTTGGACACCCTCCAAAATACATAAATAAAAACAACACCTAGTTATGTTGTACATAATAAAACTTGGTAACATTATTTTGGCCAACATGCCTTACTTAAAAAAAAGTTCTCTAACCATGATTCTTTATAACGCTTTATAACTTGAACCTCACTGAATGTGAGTTGCTTTTGCAATATAATAATTTATGTTGGCTCTGTAACACCTTATGAACTTATTACTTTGAGTGAAATTGATGTTACCACGTGGCGAAGAATTTATTTAAAACACATAGTTTTTTACTCCATAGAATCTGAGAATACTATTACTTTGAATGAGACATGATTTACGTTTAAAACGTGCCTGAGTAAGTTCCCAATTATATTTGTATAAAGTTTTACAGATGTAGTAGCAAAACTTTATACCACTTAATGACGACACGTTGTGTAACAGGTTAAGTGCTCAACCGAATCTCGTTACATCGGTGTTAATGAAAGTGTAAAATTAAATATATAGTGGTTATTGTACTTTAGGTATTAAAGCCGAGATTCTGACACTCCAATAATCAAGCTTTATTGGTTTATAAAAACTTTACGAATAATTACGTCTCACAATGCATGCTCCGACAAGTGGGCACGCTTACTCAAGCTTACTAAAAAAAACGTTTTCTCCTTTAAAAATTTAGTATATAATTAATATAACGAAATCAAAACTTACCGCAGTCATTAAGAAACTTATCTCATATTTGAAAGAAGTCGACGCTAGATTTTCACACTAAACTCTCCACCGAAGAGATATTCTACGATGTCGTGAGTTAGGCTTCCATTTTGAGACAAACTAAAACGGAACGCCTCCCTCGTTTGGGTAACGAAAATCTCACCAGGCTGCACCACTGTTGTTTAAAACTGCTGGAAAAACTCGGCAGATGGAAACACCAATCAAACGGTGAAAATTCGAAAACGGTAGCCTCTTCTATCCGCGGGTAGAGAGCAGCACTCCTTATTACATTAAATTTGGTACTGTCTTTACCGTCAAAAAAGCCAATAAACTCGCGCTGAATCATTTGACTCAGCACACCCTCACCCCAAAAGGGCAACATAGTTGCCCCAACGTTAAATGCCAGGAGGGTACCCTGCAGTGTACCTCTCCCCAAAAGATACCAGTGGACGTCGTGGTTGGGTTGGCTCAGCTGAGCTTGCTCTCAGGAGAACAGAATTCAAAAGGAAAACGAAAGAGACGAAAGAAGATATGTATTATGTAAGTGTGCGGGTGCTGCATGCTGACCTGATCAGAGTCCGCATACAGCACAAGAGAGAGAGCTAAAGACCAAAGAAAGATTCCTACGTACGTAGATATTCCGATCTCCTGAGGCTCGCCCCATTCGCCTGAACACGACTTCCACATTTAACAGGGACCTCCGTCCTATCTTTACGGGGACTATCCCCCTTCGAACGTTTTGGATAGCCCCCGACAACGTTTAAGTTTGGAAATGTGGCTTGTCAACAACTTTTGTTTGTCTCCCGGTACGCCCAGCCGGGCCGTCACCGGTGACGTAAATCCTATGATTCGGTATGGCCCCGACCAACGGTAGCATAGCTTCGCAGCACGTTTGTCGACGGCAGAGCTGAGTGGGTGGCTTTGGCAATAGACCCAGTCACCAATCCGGAAGGGGTTTGGAATACGCCCCTGATTATAACGCCGACGGACCCGCTCGTGCGCTCGCAGCAAATTCTTCCGAGCCATTTTCCATCTCTCCGCAGTTTTATTATTGGGCTCCCGCGGCAGAAGATCTTCGATATCCCATAGGTTGGTCAACGGGAGTGCGGGGAGAATCCAAACAAAATTTCAAAGGGCACGGCCTGATGACTGTCGTGTCTGGCCGTGTTGAAGGCTAATTGTAACCACTTCAGATTCTGATCCCAGGTGGTTTGTTGCTCAGCGTGATAAGCAATCAAGGCGGACCGGAGATTCCGATTGAATCTCTCCGCATGGGACGGTTGTGGATAATAAGGGGAAGTGGTTACGTGTTTGATGCCACTGGCGAAACACATACGCCTGAATTCGTTTGAAATAAATTGCGGACCATTGTCCGAGACAATGATGGTCGGAAGACCGAAATGCTGAAAAACGTGGTTCTGTAAAGCGTTGATGGTCAAACGAGCGGTTGCCTGCCGTAAGGGCAGTAGCCAGGCAAACTTTGAAAAAGCATCTACACAAACAAGCAGGTAAGCATTACCTAACTTGCTACGGGGGAACGGCCCCACGTAGTCAATAAATAACTTTTCCATTGGTCTGCTCGCCACCTCAGACGATAACAACCCTAGTTTGGTGTTCTGGGCAGGCTTGCTCAAGCCACACAGATGACAGTTTTTTACTCTCGTCGCGATGTCTCTATCCATGCCCTTCCAGATAAAATGTTTCCTAATACTGGAAATGGTCTTCGAAATTCCCTTGTGGCCTCCGATTGGGGAATCATGGTAATAACTGAAGACCATGGGCTCTAATTTGCTAGGCAGCACGATTTTAGGTGCTCGTCCTTTTCTTTCTCGACAGCAAAGGACTCCCTTGGACAAGAAATAAGGGGCCTGTACGTTACCCTGCTTAATATTTTGGATGACTTGACCCAGCACTTCGTCGTTTAACTGATGGGGTAACACATCAGTGAAGGCTAACGGAAAATCGAGAAGAACGGAACAGGGTTGCTCAGCTTGGGCATCACTGGGTTGGGAAAACATACGGGATAAGGCATCTGCAACCACATTCTGGGATCCCCTGATGTGTTGCACGGTGAACTTAAAGGATGAGATTTTCACCACCCATCTACCAATTTTACCCAGTTGCCGGGGATGAGCTAGAAGCCATGAGAGAGCCTGATTATCGGTCTCGAGCAGGAACTCAGCATGTTCCAGGAAACGCCTGAACTTATCTAGAGCGTATACAACAGCTAAACACTCTAGCTCGTAAACGGATGATTTACGTTCTTGCTGGGTCAACGTGCGTGAGATAAAAGCCACAGGCTGCCTAGCGTCGTCAATAACCTGGGAAAGGACCGCTCCGAGCGCAACCGAACTCGCGTCCGTCTGCAAAATGAACGGCTTAGAAAAGTCGGGCATCCGCAACACCGGTGGGGAAATGATGGCTTCCTTTAAGGTATCAAAAGCCTTCTGTTGGTTTTCCCCCCATGAAAACTTTGCCCCCTTCTTCCTCAGTTCATTCAAGGGAGCGGCAATTTCAGCGATATTCGGTATGAAACGCCGATAAAAATTTATCATACCGACGAATCTCGCTATGCCTTTCGCATCCCTTGGCGGAGGAAAGTCACGGATGCCTTGTGTCCTCTCTGGGTCTACCGTCACGCCCTTGTATGAAATTAAATGGCCCAAGAAAGAAATACTCTCTTGGGCGAAACGAACCTTTTCGGGATTGACAGTGAGGCCAGCCTCTCTTAAACGACCCAACACCTCTCTTAAATGCCGCAGATGATCCTCGAAAGTCTCACTATACACCAACAGATCGTCAAGATAATTATAGATGAAACGGAATTTGACGTCGTGAAAGACAGTGTCAAGAAGGCGAGTAAGTGTCTGGGCCCCCACAGCCAAACCCATGGGAACCCTTGTGTACTGGTACAAATTCCAGGGTACACAAAAAGCTGTGTATGGTTTACTTTCTTTGGCAAGAGGTATCTGATGATAGGCCGCGTTCAGATCGATAATGGTATAAAATCTGGCCCCACTGAACCAATCAAAGGCCGAATGTAAATCCGGGAGGGGAACAGAATCCACCTCGATATTGGCGTTCAACTTCCTGTAATCTATTACCATTCTTTGTTTGCCACCAGGCTTTGGCACTAAAAATGCTGGACTGGCATAGCTGGAATGAGAAGGTTCAATCACCCCTTGGTCCAATAATTCTTGAACCTTCTCTCGCAGAATGGTCATCTTAGGAGGGGCAAACTTGTAAGGGTGTGACCTCACTATTTTCGTATCTGTTAGACTGATTTTATATTCCAGCAGGTGTGTGAGTCCCAAAGTAGGAGTTAACACCTCGGGAAATTCCTCACACAAATGATCTAAGGCCGTCTGCTGGGATGGAGTGAGATGGTCTCGTGCAGAATCGGGACAAGCTACTTCTTGGATACCCGGCTTAGCGCCCTGGTACCCAAGGAACGGAATTAAAACCTCCCGATTAAATTTAAAAAAAACATTGGTGCGCTTGGATGTCCAGCACGAGACCACTTTTTGCGATAAAATCGGCACCAATGATACAATCCACTCCCAGAGCAGGAGAAACCAGAAAAGACCACACCCAAGAAAACCCATCAATTTTGATCTTAAAGGAAGTAACCCGGGAGATAGGCAAGATTTCACGGGATGCCGTCCAGCATATAGCAGATGACTTTTCTGACCTTATAATTAAACCCTGTTGTTCAAGGTCCGCATGTACCCGAGATGAAATGATGGATCGGGCTGAACCGGAGTCAACTAAGGCTCTGAGCTGACCCCCCTTTACCTCGAGCGACAGAAAGGGGCATACAGAAAGTTGTTGCGAGGTAGCGGACTGGACCTTGAAATTTGAAGATGGGGCTTTTAACGGCTGCCTGGAGGTCGACGGAAGTTGAACAGAATTGAAGCGGGGGGAAGACATCCTCCGAAATATCTTCCCCTGTCTACTTAGTTTTTTGGCGCTGGTCTAGACATAGGTGGTGCTGGTCGCGCGCGCCCTCGCATACAATTTCTCGCCACGTGTCCCGGGCGGTTACAATTATAACAAATCACAGTCTTTGGATTTGTTTGCTGACGATTTCGAGCTGGCTGGGCCTGTCGGGGGAAGGTAGGCTCTCTGGCCCCTTCCGATGTCTGAGGTCTTGGTTCGGCTCGTCTACTGTTTCCGCTCGCCTGGTCGGTCATCTGCATGGTCTCCGTCATAACGCAGAGTCGCTCCAGGTCGGTAAACCACTGCGGCCGCTGTGCAAAAACTAGTCGCAGACGGTCGTCGGCAGAGACGCCGTCGAGGATGTGTTGGACTACCTCTTCCTCCGACATGCCCATTCCCAGAATACGCGCTACCTGGCGCATTCGCAGCACATACTGGGCCAATGTTTCGCCCCGTGCCTGTACATTATAAAAATGCCGATGGCGCAATTGCTCCATCATTCTACTGGGTACGAACGCCCTCAGCACCACCCGGTGGAACTCATCCACACCTTCCTTACGTCGCATTACCTCCGCCACCCTGTCAGCCATGGTACCGCGACAGTAGGGGAAGATGAGTTCGAGCACCGTTCGCTCCAGCATACCCGGATAGTCCTTTAATTCAAAGACTATCTTAAAAAACGGGAGTAGTTTATCTGCTTCCAGTCCGTCCACGACTGGCAGTTGTTTAATAATATCGGCAAGTGGGTTGGGCAGGTGGTTGTACGTTGCCGCCCCCGAACCAGTCCGTACAGGCTCTACTTCTCTGTATGAAGAAGTGTTCAGCGCTGAGATCACGGACTCCTCAACAACCGGAATTGGGGTGGATGCTCTTACCGGTGGTGACCCTTGGAGGGTCGAGGTAATCTCCTGGATAATTTCTGTTATATTATATGGTGGCGGTATTATATATGGCGGTTCACTGACTTGTGCCAGTAAATTCTGCAGCCGATGAATCAAGTGCTGCATACGTTGCCGGATCCGCCGGACAACGAGAGAGCATCCCGGTCTCTCCTCCAAACTTTCGACGGATTGAGCCAACTCCTTCAGCTCACCCCACTTTTCCGTGCACCGTTCCCACTCACTCTCGGGGTCAGTGACAGTGACCCTGGAGAGCGCATCTCCCGCGGTCAGCGCTTCACGGAGCAGCCGCCGTAAGGTTTGGACATTGCCTTGGGTTTCTTTAGCCCGGGCCCGGAGCTCGAACTCAATTTCCTCCCTAACAAACAACTCAGGATTTATCGACGTCATCTCACTTCGCGGTCGGCACACTCAACAAAAACTCTAAAACTTATTCTAACTAATCAGAATCTGAAAAACCCAAGTACTGTTCTTCCAAAGAGTAGACTGCGGGTCCACCTAACGATGCGAGAACTAGCCCACTACCTGAACAGCTCACACTCGATTACACCAGACAAAAGGAACGCGACACACACAGAACACACACAACACGAAAAACAAAATACCGACCAACGAAAATTTATTTTAACCATTTCTTAGGTTACCTCCGGCTACCATTTATCGGCAGAAACCGACTGCCGATCGGGCCATACCGCCTAATCACAAAAAAACCGCAACACCTCCCCAAACATGGGTAAGGTAACTCAAACTAATTAAGCACCGACTGCGATAAGCCTTGCCCAGGGATTTCCCCTTCTAAAATTTCCTACCACGTGGCACTATTCACTATGCAAGGCGGGCAAGTACATATACATATGTTTCAAACCTTAAAACTAACAAAATATTTTCAACCTTGGGATATAGGGCCTTGAAAATTTTTCTAAGTTCTATTTACGAACTAAACATTGTGAAAATTTTAAAATATTTCCTAAGTTTGCAAGCCCCGTCACACCCACAGGACCCTTGTCGTAACCACGCTCTGCTACCAAATGAAACCCCTACTTCATTTTGAGTAGTTAAAACAAAAAGAATATTTCTTTTTGTAAAGAGGGGTTACAAGTTAATTAAAACTAGGCTAAGGCCTAGAGAAGCTAAAAATTGCGCTGGATCCAGTAAGACGGGACTTGCAATAAAAACTCAAGAATTAAATAATTAACAATGGTTTTATTATTCTATCTCATAATATTAATAATAAAAAAACAACAGTGATTTAGAATTCCCCTTTTAAATGGTTAACTAAAGAAGTATACCCTCTCAACAAGGCCACCTGAAAAATATTAACTAAGTCCATGAAAATAATTGCTATGTCACCATCAATGAATTGAAAATGTAAAATAATCATTAACCTCAAAATAAAACTCCCATTAAACTATTTCTTAAAATATAAAATTTATATCATATGTTTCTTTTAAAATGCATTATATAAATTGATGAAGGTAAATAATTTCATTCACAGTTACTATTAATAATTAAAATAATTATTCATCCAATTTAAATGAACTTTAAAGGTGACACTTACTATACTTGTTAAATAAAATAATTAATTTTCATAAAGAAATGATCAGCCACGATTATTGAGATAGAATACTCGTCTACTGGTGTATATAAATCCTAATAATAAATAAAATCCCTATATCCCACCAAAAGTACAGCAATGCATAATATTTATATATATATATATATCCCCCAAAATGTACACAGAAATATACAGACATAACACGTTCCACAAGACAAATTACATATACAATAGTATACAAATACATAAAGGTCTCTTGCCACGCCCTTTTTTTATATTACCCTTCTGGAGTATATAAATTCTAAACTTCTTCTTTATAGGAATCCCAATTAGGATTAAAGATTTATTTCTATAAATGTACCCCCATGGTGTGGGTTAATTGCACGTCATGTGTATAATAAAGTATAGCATACAAATGTCCCCAGGACATTAAAAACTTAAAAGAAGTGCCTAAGTGGCTAAGTGCTAAAATACTTAATTAAGGTAAGAAATAAAATTATTTAAAATAATTAACGCCCCCCAGTTACCATGATTAATATAAAGAATTTATATAGACTAAAATAGGGCCAGTTAATGTAAAGAAAAAAATTGCACCATATTAGCACCTTATATAAAAAAAATACATTTGTGTGTGTGTCAGAGACGGACATGTTTCTTCAACTTATAACCAGTCTCAACAAATTTGTTTCAACAACCTTGTTTCGACAAACAAGTTGAAAAGTGTTTCGACAGGCACAGCTTGGTTGAAACTAATTTAAAATAACACCTACCTCCCCAGTAATCCTTTTATACAAATGACCTAACCTGATTTTAAAAATAAGAGAAAATATATGTTTTAATGCAGAGTAAATTAAACTTGAGAAAATATTAATAACAAAACTGACTTTAAATCTGTAGCGAAAGTACTATAAAGAAATGAGTGGAAATCTAAGTTGGATTTTGTGTTGTAGACATGTCAGTCTCTGAACTGACAATTTACTATACATGTATTGAAATTTACAATTAATACTTAGTGTTCACACTAAACTGTCCCATCAATTGGGGATCCAAATGAATGTATACTTGGTGCCATGTTGATTCTACGTGTGAATATAAATGGATATTTTTCACCTGCTTATATGTGCCCAGAAGGATGATCTCTTATTTATAGCGTGGCGATCTCATGATTGGCATGTTGCTGCGGCCTTGTTGTTCTCTTCGGTGTCGAGTGTGGAGCTTTAAGATGTCATTTCGTTCAGTATTAGCAGGACTTGTCTCTGTTCAGTGAACCCTATTGTCACACATTACATCTTTAGTGAGAGACCACACACAAATGCCCCCACTGTTTGGACACCCTCCAAAATACATAAATAAAAACAACACCTAGTTATGTTGTACATAATAAAACTTGGTAACATTATTTTGGCCAACATGCCTTACTTAAAAAAAAGTTCTCTAACCATGATTCTTTATAACGCTTTATAACTTGAACCTCACTGAATGTGAGTTGCTTTTGCAATATAATAATTTATGTTGGCTCTGTAACACCTTATGAACTTATTACTTTGAGTGAAATTGATGTTACCACGTGGCGAAGAATTTATTTAAAACACATAGTTTTTTACTCCATAGAATCTGAGAATACTATTACTTTGAATGAGACATGATTTACGTTTAAAACGTGCCTGAGTAAGTTCCCAATTATATTTGTATAAAGTTTTACAGATGTAGTAGCAAAACTTTATACCACTTAATGACGACACGTTGTGTAACAGGTTAAGTGCTCAACCGAATCTCGTTACATCGGTGTTAATGAAAGTGTAAAATTAAATATATAGTGGTTATTGTACTTTATGTATTAAAGCCGAGATTCTGACACTCCAATAATCAAGCTTTATTGGTTTATAAAAACTTTACGAATAATTACGTCTCACAATGCATGCTCCGACAAGTGGGCACGCTTACTCAAGCTTACTAAAAAAAACGTTTTCTCCTTTAAAAATTTAGTATATAATTAATATAACGAAATCAAAACTTACCGCAGTCATTAAGAAACTTATCTCATATTTGAAAGAAGTCGACGCTAGATTTTCACACTAAACTCTCCACCGAAGAGATATTCTACGATGTCGTGAGTTAGGCTTCCATTTTGAGACAAACTAAAACGGAACGCCTCCCTCGTTTGGGTAACGAAAATCTCACCAGGCTGCACCACTGTTGTTTAAAACTGCTGGAAAAACTCGGCAGATGGAAACACCAATCAAACGGTGAAAATTCGAAAACGGTAGCCTCTTCTATCCGCGGGTAGAGAGCAGCACTCCTTATTACATTAAATTTGGTACTGTCTTTACCGTCAAAAAAGCCAATAAACTCGCGCTGAATCATTTGACTCAGCACACCCTCACCCCAAAAGGGCAACATAGTTGCCCCAACGTTAAATGCCAGGAGGGTACCCTGCAGTGTACCTCTCCCCAAAAGATACCAGTGGACGTCGTGGTTGGGTTGGCTCAGCTGAGCTTGCTCTCAGGAGAACAGAATTCAAAAGGAAAACGAAAGAGACGAAAGAAGATATGTATTATGTAAGTGTGCGGGTGCTGCATGCTGACCTGATCAGAGTCCGCATACAGCACAAGAGAGAGAGCTAAAGACCAAAGAAAGATTCCTACGTACGTAGATATTCCGATCTCCTGAGGCTCGCCCCATTCGCCTGAACACGACTTCCACATTTAACAGGGACCTCCGTCCTATCTTTACGGGGACTATCCCCCTTCGAACGTTTTGGATAGCCCCCGACAACGTTTAAGTTTGGAAATGTGGCTTGTCAACAACTTTTGTTTGTCTCCCGGTACGCCCAGCCGGGCCGTCACCGGTGACGTAAATCCTATGATTCGGTATGGCCCCGACCAACGGTAGCATAGCTTCGCAGCACGTTTGTCGACGGCAGAGCTGAGTGGGTGGCTTTGGCAATAGACCCAGTCACCAATCCGGAAGGGGTTTGGAATACGCCCCTGATTATAACGCCGACGGACCCGCTCGTGCGCTCGCAGCAAATTCTTCCGAGCCATTTTCCATCTCTCCGCAGTTTTATTATTGGGCTCCCGCGGCAGAAGATCTTCGATATCCCATAGGTTGGTCAACGGGAGTGCGGGCGAGAATCCAAACAAAATTTCAAAGGGCACGGCCTGATGACTGTCGTGTCTGGCCGTGTTGAAGGCTAATTGTAACCACTTCAGATTCTGATCCCAGGTGGTTTGTTGCTCAGCGTGATAAGCAATCAAGGCGGACCGGAGATTCCGATTGAATCTCTCCGCATGGGACGGTTGTGGATAATAAGGGGAAGTGGTTACGTGTTTGATGCCACTGGCGAAACACATACGCCTGAATTCGTTTGAAATAAATTGCGGACCATTGTCCGAGACAATGATGGTCGGAAGACCGAAATGCTGAAAAACGTGGTTCTGTAAAGCGTTGATGGTCAAACGAGCGGTTGCCTGCCGTAAGGGCAGTAGCCAGGCAAACTTTGAAAAAGCATCTACACAAACAAGCAGGTAAGCATTACCTAACTTGCTACGGGGGAACGGCCCCACGTAGTCAATAAATAACTTTTCCATTGGTCTGCTCGCCACCTCAGACGATAACAACCCTAGTTTGGTGTTCTGGGCAGGCTTGCTCAAGCCACACAGATGACAGTTTTTTACTCTCGTCGCGATGTCTCTATCCATGCCCTTCCAGATAAAATGTTTCCTAATACTGGAAATGGTCTTCGAAATTCCCTTGTGGCCTCCGATTGGGGAATCATGGTAATAACTGAAGACCATGGGCTCTAATTTGCTAGGCAGCACGATTTTAGGTGCTCGTCCTTTTCTTTCTCGACAGCAAAGGACTCCCTTGGACAAGAAATAAGGGGCCTGTACGTTACCCTGCTTAATATTTTGGATGACTTGACCCAGCACTTCGTCGTTTAACTGATGGGGTAACACATCAGTGAAGGCTAACGGAAAATCGAGAAGAACGGAACAGGGTTGCTCAGCTTGGGCATCACTGGGTTGGGAAAACATACGGGATAAGGCATCTGCAACCACATTCTGGGATCCCCTGATGTGTTGCACGGTGAACTTAAAGGATGAGATTTTCACCACCCATCTACCAATTTTACCCAGTTGCCGGGGATGAGCTAGAAGCCATGAGAGAGCCTGATTATCGGTCTCGAGCAGGAACTCAGCATGTTCCAGGAAACGCCTGAACTTATCTAGAGCGTATACAACAGCTAAACACTCTAGCTCGTAAACGGATGATTTACGTTCTTGCTGGGTCAACGTGCGTGAGATAAAAGCCACAGGCTGCCTAGCGTCGTCAATAACCTGGGAAAGGACCGCTCCGAGCGCAACCGAACTCGCGTCCGTCTGCAAAATGAACGGCTTAGAAAAGTCGGGCATCCGCAACACCGGTGGGGAAATGATGGCTTCCTTTAAGGTATCAAAAGCCTTCTGTTGGTTTTCCCCCCATGAAAACTTTGCCCCCTTCTTCCTCAGTTCATTCAAGGGAGCGGCAATTTCAGCGATATTCGGTATGAAACGCCGATAAAAATTTATCATACCGACGAATCTCGCTATGCCTTTCGCATCCCTTGGCGGAGGAAAGTCACGGATGCCTTGTGTCCTCTCTGGGTCTACCGTCACGCCCTTGTATGAAATTAAATGGCCCAAGAAAGAAATACTCTCTTGGGCGAAACGAACCTTTTCGGGATTGACAGTGAGGCCAGCCTCTCTTAAACGACCCAACACCTCTCTTAAATGCCGCAGATGATCCTCGAAAGTCTCACTATACACCAACAGATCGTCAAGATAATTATAGATGAAACGGAATTTGACGTCGTGAAAGACAGTGTCAAGAAGGCGAGTAAGTGTCTGGGCCCCCACAGCCAAACCCATGGGAACCCTTGTGTACTGGTACAAATTCCAGGGTACACAAAAAGCTGTGTATGGTTTACTTTCTTTGGCAAGAGGTATCTGATGATAGGCCGCGTTCAGATCGATAATGGTATAAAATCTGGCCCCACTGAACCAATCAAAGGCCGAATGTAAATCCGGGAGGGGAACAGAATCCACCTCGATATTGGCGTTCAACTTCCTGTAATCTATTACCATTCTTTGTTTGCCACCAGGCTTTGGCACTAAAAATGCTGGACTGGCATAGCTGGAATGAGAAGGTTCAATCACCCCTTGGTCCAATAATTCTTGAACCTTCTCTCGCAGAATGGTCATCTTAGGAGGGGCAAACTTGTAAGGGTGTGACCTCACTATTTTCGTATCTGTTAGACTGATTTTATATTCCAGCAGGTGTGTGAGTCCCAAAGTAGGAGTTAACACCTCGGGAAATTCCTCACACAAATGATCTAAGGCCGTCTGCTGGGATGGAGTGAGATGGTCTCGTGCAGAATCGGGACAAGCTACTTCTTGGATACCCGGCTTAGCGCCCTGGTACCCAAGGAACGGAATTAAAACCTCCCGATTAAATTTAAAAAAAACATTGGTGCGCTTGGATGTCCAGCACGAGACCACTTTTTGCGATAAAATCGGCACCAATGATACAATCCACTCCCAGAGCAGGAGAAACCAGAAAAGACCACACCCAAGAAAACCCATCAATTTTGATCTTAAAGGAAGTAACCCGGGAGATAGGCAAGATTTCACGGGATGCCGTCCAGCATATAGCAGATGACTTTTCTGACCTTATAATTAAACCCTGTTGTTCAAGGTCCGCATGTACCCGAGATGAAATGATGGATCGGGCTGAACCGGAGTCAACTAAGGCTCTGAGCTGACCCCCCTTTACCTCGAGCGACAGAAAGGGGCATACAGAAAGTTGTTGCGAGGTAGCGGACTGGACCTTGAAATTTGAAGATGGGGCTTTTAACGGCTGCCTGGAGGTCGACGGAAGTTGAACAGAATTGAAGCGGGGGGAAGACATCCTCCGAAATATCTTCCCCTGTCTACTTAGTTTTTTGGCGCTGGTCTAGACATAGGTGGTGCTGGTCGCGCGCGCCCTCGCATACAATTTCTCGCCACGTGTCCCGGGCGGTTACAATTATAACAAATCACAGTCTTTGGATTTGTTTGCTGACGATTTCAAGCTGGCTGGGCCTGTCGGGGGAAGGTAGGCTCTCTGGCCCCTTCCGATGTCTGAGGTCTTGGTTCGGCTCGTCTACTGTTTCCGCTCGCCTGGTCGGTCATCTGCATGGTCTCCGTCATAACGCAGAGTCGCTCCAGGTCGGTAAACCACTGCGGCCGCTGTGCAAAAACTAGTCGCAGACGGTCGTCGGCAGAGACGCCGTCGAGGATGTGTTGGACTACCTCTTCCTCCGACATGCCCATTCCCAGAATACGAGCTACCTGGCGCATTCGCAGCACATACTGGGCCAATGTTTCGCCCCGTGCCTGTACATTATAAAAATGCCGATGGCGCAATTGCTCCATCATTCTACTGGGTACGAACGCCCTCAGCACCACCCGGTGGAACTCATCCACACCTTCCTTACGTCGCATTACCTCCGCCACCCTGTCAGCCATGGTACCGCGACAGTAGGGGAAGATGAGTTCGAGCACCGTTCGCTCCAGCATACCCGGATAGTCCTTTAATTCAAAGACTATCTTAAAAAACGGGAGTAGTTTATCTGCTTCCAGTCCGTCCACGACTGGCAGTTGTTTAATAATATCGGCAAGTGGGTTGGGCAGGTGGTTGTACGTTGCCGCCCCCAAACCAGTCCGTACAGGCTCTACTTCTCTGTATGAAGAAGTGTTCAGCGCTGAGATCACGGACTCCTCAACAACCGGAATTGGGGTGGATGCTCTTACCGGTGGTGACCCTTGGAGGGTCGAGGTAATCTCCTGGATAATTTCTGTTATATTATATGGTGGCGGTATTATATATGGCGGTTCACTGACTTGTGCCAGTAAATTCTGCAGCCGATGAATCAAGTGCTGCATACGTTGCCGGATCCGCCGGACAACGAGAGAGCATCCCGGTCTCTCCTCCAAACTTTCGACGGATTGAGCCAACTCCTTCAGCTCACCCCACTTTTCCGTGCACCGTTCCCACTCACTCTCGGGGTCAGTGACAGTGACCCTGGAGAGCGCATCTCCCGCGGTCAGCGCTTCACGGAGCAACCGCCGTAAGGTTTGGACATTGCCTTGGGTTTCTTTAGCCCGGGCCCGGAGCTCGAACTCAATTTCCTCCCTAACAAACAACTCAGGATTTATCGACGTCATCTCACTTCGCGGTCGGCACACTCAACAAAAACTCTAAAACTTATTCTAACTAATCAGAATCTGAAAAACCCAAGTACTGTTCTTCCAAAGAGTAGACTGCGGGTCCACCTAACGATGCGAGAACTAGCCCACTACCTGAACAGCTCACACTCGATTACACCAGACAAAAGGAACGCGACACACACAGAACACACACAACACGAAAAACAAAATACCGACCAACGAAAATTTATTTTAACCATTTCTTAGGTTACCTCCGGCTACCATTTATCGGCAGAAACCGACTGCCGATCGGGCCATACCGCCTAATCACAAAAAAACCGCAACACCTCCCCAAACATGGGTAAGGTAAACTCAAACTAATTAAGCACCGACTGCGATAAGTCTTGCCCAGGGATTTCCCCTTCTAAAATTTCCTACCACGTGGCACTATTCACTATGCAAGGCGGGCAAGTACATATACATATGTTTCAAACCTTAAAACTAACAAAATATTTTCAACCTTGGGATATAGGGCCTTGAAAATTTTTCTAAGTTCTATTTACGAACTAAACATTGTGAAAATTTTAAAATATTTCCTAAGTTTGCAAGCCCCGTCACACCCACAGGACCCTTGTCGTAACCACGCTCTGCTACCAAATGAAACCCCTACTTCATTTTGAGTAGTTAAAACAAAAAGAATATTTCTTTTTGTAAAGAGGGGTTACAAGTTAATTAAAACTAGGCTAAGGCCTAGAGAAGCTAAAAATTGCGCTGGATCCAGTAAGACGGGACTTGCAATAAAAACTCAAGAATTAAATAATTAACAATGGTTTTATTATTCTATCTCATAATATTAATAATAAAAAAACAACAGTGATTTAGAATTCCCCTTTTAAATGGTTAACTAAAGAAGTATACCCTCTCAACAAGGCCACCTGAAAAATATTAACTGAGTCCATGAAAATAATTGCTATGTCACCATCAATGAATTGAAAATGTAAAATAATCATTAACCTCAAAATAAAACTCCCATTAAACTATTTCTTAAAATATAAAATTTATATCATATGTTTCTTTTAAAATGCATTATATAAATTGATGAAGGTAAATAATTTCATTCACAGTTACTATTAATAATTAAAATAATTATTCATCCAATTTAAATGAACTTTAAAGGTGACACTTACTATACTTGTTAAATAAAATAATTAATTTTCATAAAGAAATGATCAGCCACGATTATTGAGATAGAATACTCGTCTACTGGTGTATATAAATCCTAATAATAAATAAAATCCCTATATCCCACCAAAAGTACAGCAATGCATAATATTTATATATATATATATATCCCCCAAAATGTACACAGAAATATACAGACATAACACGTTCCACAAGACAAATTACATATACAATAGTATACAAATACATAAAGGTCTCTTGCCACGCCCTTTTTTTATATTACCCTTCTGGAGTATATAAATTCTAAACTTCTTCTTTATAGGAATCCCAATTAGGATTAAAGATTTATTTCTATAAATGTACCCCCATGGTGTGGGTTAATTGCACGTCATGTGTATAATAAAGTATAGCATACAAATGTCCCCAGGACATTAAAAACTTAAAAGAAGTGCCTAAGTGGCTAAGTGCTAAAATACTTAATTAAGGTAAGAAATAAAATTATTTAAAATAATTAACGCCCCCCAGTTACCATGATTAATATAAAGAATTTATATAGACTAAAATAGGGCCAGTTAATGTAAAGAAAAAAATTGCACCATATTAGCACCTTATATAAAAAAAATACATTTGTGTGTGTGTCAGAGACGGACATGTTTCTTCAACTTATAACCAGTCTCAACAAATTTGTTTCAACAACCTTGTTTCGACAAACAAGTTGAAAAGTGTTTCGACAGGCACAGCTTGGTTGAAACTAATTTAAAATAACACCTACCTCCCCAGTAATCCTTTTATACAAATGACCTAACCTGATTTTAAAAATAAGAGAAAATATATGTTTTAATGCAGAGTAAATTAAACTTGAGAAAATATTAATAACAAAACTGACTTTAAATCTGTAGCGAAAGTACTATAAAGAAATGAGTGGAAATCTAAGTTGGATTTTGTGTTGTAGACATGTCAGTCTCTGAACTGACAATTTACTATACATGTATTGAAATTTACAATTAATACTTAGTGTTCACACTAAACTGTCCCATCAATTGGGGATCCAAATGAATGTATACTTGGTGCCATGTTGATTCTACGTGTGAATATAAATGGATATTTTTCACCTGCTTATATGTGCCCAGAAGGATGATCTCTTATTTATAGCGTGGCGATCTCATGATTGGCATGTTGCTGCGGCCTTGTTGTTCTCTTCGGTGTCGAGTGTGGAGCTTTAAGATGTCATTTCGTTCAGTATTAGCAGGACTTGTCTCTGTTCAGTGAACCCTATTGTCACACATTACATCTTTAGTGAGAGACCACACACAAATGCCCCCACTGTTTGGACACCCTCCAAAATACATAAATAAAAACAACACCTAGTTATGTTGTACATAATAAAACTTGGTAACATTATTTTGGCCAACATGCCTTACTTAAAAAAAAGTTCTCTAACCATGATTCTTTATAACGCTTTATAACTTGAACCTCACTGAATGTGAGTTGCTTTTGCAATATAATAATTTATGTTGGCTCTATAACACCTTATGAACTTATTACTTTGAGTGAAATTGAGGTTACCACGTGGCGAAGAATTTATTTAAAACACATAGTTTTTTACTCCATAGAATCTGAGAATACTATTACTTTGAATGAGACATGATTTACGTTTAAAACGTGCCTGAGTAAGTTCCCAATTATATTTGTATAAAGTTTTACAGATGTAGCAGCAAAACTTTATACCACTCAATGACGACACGTTGTGTAACAGGTTAAGTGCTCAACCGAATCTCGTTACATCGGTGTTAATGAAAGTGTAAAATTAAATATATAGTGGTTATTGTACTTTAGGTATTAAAGCCGAGATTCTGACACTCCAATAATCAAGCTTTGTTGGTTTATAAAAACTTTACGAATAATTACGTCTCACAATGCATGCTCCGACAAGTGGGCACGCTTACTCAAGCTTACTAAAAAAAACGTTTTCTCCTTTAACAATTTAGTATATAATTAATATAACGAAATCAAAACTTACCGCAGTCATTAAGAAACTTATCTCATATTTGAAAGAAGTCGACGCTAGATTTTCACACTAAACTCTCCACCGAAGAGATATTCTACGATGTCGTGAGTTAGGCTTCCATTTTGAGACAAACTAAAACGGAACGCCTCCCTCGTTTGGGTAACGAAAATCTCACCAGGCTGCACCACTGTTGTTTAAAACTGCTGGAAAAACTCGGCAGATGGAAACACCAATCAAACGGTGAAAATTCGAAAACGGTAGCCTCTTCTATCCGCGGGTAGAGAGCAGCACTCCTTATTACATTAAATTTGGTACTGTCTTTACCGTCAAAAAAGCCAATAAACTCGCGCTGAATCATTTGACTCAGCACACCCTCACCCCAAAAGGGCAACATAGTTGCCCCAACGTTAAATGCCAGGAGGGTACCCTGCAGTGTACCTCTCCCCAAAAGATACCAGTGGACGTCGTGGTTGGGTTGGCTCAGCTGAGCTTGCTCTCAGGAGAACAGAATTCAAAAGGAAAACGAAAGAGACGAAAGAAGATATGTATTATGTAAGTGTGCGGGTGCTGCATGCTGACCTGATCAGAGTCCGCATACAGCACAAGAGAGAGAGCTAAAGACCAAAGAAAGATTCCTACGTACGTAGATATTCCGATCTCCTGAGGCTCGCCCCATTCGCCTGAACACGACTTCCACATTTAACAGGGACCTCCGTCCTATCTTTACGGGGACTATCCCCCTTCGAACGTTTTGGATAGCCCCCGACAACGTTTAAGTTTGGAAATGTGGCTTGTCAACAACTTTTGTTTGTCTCCCGGTACGCCCAGCCGGGCCGTCACCGGTGACGTAAATCCTATGATTCGGTATGGCCCCGACCAACGGTAGCATAGCTTCGCAGCACGTTTGTCGACGGCAGAGCTGAGTGGGTGGCTTTGGCAATAGACCCAGTCACCAATCCGGAAGGGGTTTGGAATACGCCCCTGATTATAACGCCGACGGACCCGCTCGTGCGCTCGCAGCAAATTCTTCCGAGCCATTTTCCATCTCTCCGCAGTTTTATTATTGGGCTCCCGCGGCAGAAGATCTTCGATATCCCATAGGTTGGTCAACGGGAGTGCGGGGAGAATCCAAACAAAATTTCAAAGGGCACGGCCTGATGACTGTCGTGTCTGGCCGTGTTGAAGGCTAATTGTAACCACTTCAGATTCTGATCCCAGGTGGTTTGTTGCTCAGCGTGATAAGCAATCAAGGCGGACCGGAGATTCCGATTGAATCTCTCCGCATGGGACGGTTGTGGATAATAAGGGGAAGTGGTTACGTGTTTGATGCCACTGGCGAAACACATACGCCTGAATTCGTTTGAAATAAATTGCGGACCATTGTCCGAGACAATGATGGTCGGAAGACCGAAATGCTGAAAAACGTGGTTCTGTAAAGCGTTGATGGTCAAACGAGCGGTTGCCTGCCGTAAGGGCAGTAGCCAGGCAAACTTTGAAAAAGCATCTACACAAACAAGCAGGTAAGCATTACCTAACTTGCTACGGGGGAACGGCCCCACGTAGTCAATAAATAACTTTTCCATTGGTCTGCTCGCCACCTCAGACGATAACAACCCTAGTTTGGTGTTCTGGGCAGGCTTGCTCAAGCCACACAGATGACAGTTTTTTACTCTCGTCGCGATGTCTCTATCCATGCCCTTCCAGATAAAATGTTTCCTAATACTGGAAATGGTCTTCGAAATTCCCTTGTGGCCTCCGATTGGGGAATCATGGTAATAACTGAAGACCATGGGCTCTAATTTGCTAGGCAGCACGATTTTAGGTGCTCGTCCTTTTCTTTCTCGACAGCAAAGGACTCCCTTGGACAAGAAATAAGGGGCCTGTACGTTACCCTGCTTAATATTTTGGATGACTTGACCCAGCACTTCGTCGTTTAACTGATGGGGTAACACATCAGTGAAGGCTAACGGAAAATCGAGAAGAACGGAACAGGGTTGCTCAGCTTGGGCATCACTGGGTTGGGAAAACATACGGGATAAGGCATCTGCAACCACATTCTGGGATCCCCTGATGTGTTGCACGGTGAACTTAAAGGATGAGATTTTCACCACCCATCTACCAATTTTACCCAGTTGCCGGGGATGAGCTAGAAGCCATGAGAGAGCCTGATTATCGGTCTCGAGCAGGAACTCAGCATGTTCCAGGAAACGCCTGAACTTATCTAGAGCGTATACAACAGCTAAACACTCTAGCTCGTAAACGGATGATTTACGTTCTTGCTGGGTCAACGTGCGTGAGATAAAAGCCACAGGCTGCCTAGCGTCGTCAATAACCTGGGAAAGGACCGCTCCGAGCGCAACCGAACTCGCGTCCGTCTGCAAAATGAACGGCTTAGAAAAGTCGGGCATCCGCAACACCGGTGGGGAAATGATGGCTTCCTTTAAGGTATCAAAAGCCTTCTGTTGGTTTTCCCCCCATGAAAACTTTGCCCCCTTCTTCCTCAGTTCATTCAAGGGAGCGGCAATTTCAGCGATATTCGGTATGAAACGCCGATAAAAATTTATCATACCGACGAATCTCGCTATGCCTTTCGCATCCCTTGGCGGAGGAAAGTCACGGATGCCTTGTGTCCTCTCTGGGTCTACCGTCACGCCCTTGTATGAAATTAAATGGCCCAAGAAAGAAATACTCTCTTGGGCGAAACGAACCTTTTCGGGATTGACAGTGAGGCCAGCCTCTCTTAAACGACCCAACACCTCTCTTAAATGCCGCAGATGATCCTCGAAAGTCTCACTATACACCAACAGATCGTCAAGATAATTATAGATGAAACGGAATTTGACGTCGTGAAAGACAGTGTCAAGAAGGCGAGTAAGTGTCTGGGCCCCCACAGCCAAACCCATGGGAACCCTTGTGTACTGGTACAAATTCCAGGGTACACAAAAAGCTGTGTATGGTTTACTTTCTTTGGCAAGAGGTATCTGATGATAGGCCGCGTTCAGATCGATAATGGTATAAAATCTGGCCCCACTGAACCAATCAAAGGCCGAATGTAAATCCGGGAGGGGAACAGAATCCACCTCGATATTGGCGTTCAACTTCCTGTAATCTATTACCATTCTTTGTTTGCCACCAGGCTTTGGCACTAAAAATGCTGGACTGGCATAGCTGGAATGAGAAGGTTCAATCACCCCTTGGTCCAATAATTCTTGAACCTTCTCTCGCAGAATGGTCATCTTAGGAGGGGCAAACTTGTAAGGGTGTGACCTCACTATTTTCGTATCTGTTAGACTGATTTTATATTCCAGCAGGTGTGTGAGTCCCAAAGTAGGAGTTAACACCTCGGGAAATTCCTCACACAAATGATCTAAGGCCGTCTGCTGGGATGGAGTGAGATGGTCTCGTGCAGAATCGGGACAAGCTACTTCTTGGATACCCGGCTTAGCGCCCTGGTACCCAAGGAACGGAATTAAAACCTCCCGATTAAATTTAAAAAAAACATTGGTGCGCTTGGATGTCCAGCACGAGACCACTTTTTGCGATAAAATCGGCACCAATGATACAATCCACTCCCAGAGCAGGAGAAACCAGAAAAGACCACACCCAAGAAAACCCATCAATTTTGATCTTAAAGGAAGTAACCCGGGAGATAGGCAAGATTTCACGGGATGCCGTCCAGCATATAGCAGATGACTTTTCTGACCTTATAATTAAACCCTGTTGTTCAAGGTCCGCATGTACCCGAGATGAAATGATGGATCGGGCTGAACCGGAGTCAACTAAGGCTCTGAGCTGACCCCCCTTTACCTCGAGCGACAGAAAGGGGCATACAGAAAGTTGTTGCGAGGTAGCGGACTGGACCTTGAAATTTGAAGATGGGGCTTTTAACGGCTGCCTGGAGGTCGACGGAAGTTGAACAGAATTGAAGCGGGGGGAAGACATCCTCCGAAATATCTTCCCCTGTCTACTTAGTTTTTTGGCGCTGGTCTAGACATAGGTGGTGCTGGTCGCGCGCGCCCTCGCATACAATTTCTCGCCACGTGTCCCGGGCGGTTACAATTATAACAAATCACAGTCTTTGGATTTGTTTGCTGACGATTTCGAGCTGGCTGGGCCTGTCGGGGGAAGGTAGGCTCTCTGGCCCCTTCCGATGTCTGAGGTCTTGGTTCGGCTCGTCTACTGTTTCCGCTCGCCTGGTCGGTCATCTGCATGGTCTCCGTCATAACGCAGAGTCGCTCCAGGTCGGTAAACCACTGCGGCCGCTGTGCAAAAACTAGTCGCAGACGGTCGTCGGCAGAGACGCCGTCGAGGATGTGTTGGACTACCTCTTCCTCCGACATGCCCATTCCCAGAATACGCGCTACCTGGCGCATTCGCAGCACATACTGGGCCAATGTTTCGCCCCGTGCCTGTACATTATAAAAATGCCGATGGCGCAATTGCTCCATCATTCTACTGGGTACGAACGCCCTCAGCACCACCCGGTGGAACTCATCCACACCTTCCTTACGTCGCATTACCTCCGCCACCCTGTCAGCCATGGTACCGCGACAGTAGGGGAAGATGAGTTCGAGCACCGTTCGCTCCAGCATACCCGGATAGTCCTTTAATTCAAAGACTATCTTAAAAAACGGGAGTAGTTTATCTGCTTCCAGTCCGTCCACGACTGGCAGTTGTTTAATAATATCGGCAAGTGGGTTGGGCAGGTGGTTGTACGTTGCCGCCCCCGAACCAGTCCGTACAGGCTCTACTTCTCTGTATGAAGAAGTGTTCAGCGCTGAGATCACGGACTCCTCAACAACCGGAATTGGGGTGGATGCTCTTACCGGTGGTGACCCTTGGAGGGTCGAGGTAATCTCCTGGATAATTTCTGTTATATTATATGGTGGCGGTATTATATATGGCGGTTCACTGACTTGTGCCAGTAAATTCTGCAGCCGATGAATCAAGTGCTGCATACGTTGCCGGATCCGCCGGACAACGAGAGAGCATCCCGGTCTCTCCTCCAAACTTTCGACGGATTGAGCCAACTCCTTCAGCTCACCCCACTTTTCCGTGCACCGTTCCCACTCACTCTCGGGGTCAGTGACAGTGACCCTGGAGAGCGCATCTCCCGCGGTCAGCGCTTCACGGAGCAGCCGCCGTAAGGTTTGGACATTGCCTTGGGTTTCTTTAGCCCGGGCCCGGAGCTCGAACTCAATTTCCTCCCTAACAAACAACTCAGGATTTATCGACGTCATCTCACTTCGCGGTCGGCACACTCAACAAAAACTCTAAAACTTATTCTAACTAATCAGAATCTGAAAAACCCAAGTACTGTTCTTCCAAAGAGTAGACTGCGGGTCCACCTAACGATGCGAGAACTAGCCCACTACCTGAACAGCTCACACTCGATTACACCAGACAAAAGGAACGCGACACACACAGAACACACACAACACGAAAAACAAAATACCGACCAACGAAAATTTATTTTAACCATTTCTTAGGTTACCTCCGGCTACCATTTATCGGCAGAAACCGACTGCCGATCGGGCCATACCGCCTAATCACAAAAAAACCGCAACACCTCCCCAAACATGGGTAAGGTAAACTCAAACTAATTAAGCACCGACTGCGATAAGTCTTGCCCAGGGATTTCCCCTTCTAAAATTTCCTACCACGTGGCACTATTCACTATGCAAGGCGGGCAAGTACATATACATATGTTTCAAACCTTAAAACTAACAAAATATTTTCAACCTTGGGATATAGGGCCTTGAAAATTTTTCTAAGTTCTATTTACGAACTAAACATTGTGAAAATTTTAAAATATTTCCTAAGTTTGCAAGCCCCGTCACACCCACAGGACCCTTGTCGTAACCACGCTCTGCTACCAAATGAAACCCCTACTTCATTTTGAGTAGTTAAAACAAAAAGAATATTTCTTTTTGTAAAGAGGGGTTACAAGTTAATTAAAACTAGGCTAAGGCCTAGAGAAGCTAAAAATTGCGCTGGATCCAGTAAGACGGGACTTGCAATAAAAACTCAAGAATTAAATAATTAACAATGGTTTTATTATTCTATCTCATAATATTAATAATAAAAAAACAACAGTGATTTAGAATTCCCCTTTTAAATGGTTAACTAAAGAAGTATACCCTCTCAACAAGGCCACCTGAAAAATATTAACTGAGTCCATGAAAATAATTGCTATGTCACCATCAATGAATTGAAAATGTAAAATAATCATTAACCTCAAAATAAAACTCCCATTAAACTATTTCTTAAAATATAAAATTTATATCATATGTTTCTTTTAAAATGCATTATATAAATTGATGAAGGTAAATAATTTCATTCACAGTTACTATTAATAATTAAAATAATTATTCATCCAATTTAAATGAACTTTAAAGGTGACACTTACTATACTTGTTAAATAAAATAATTAATTTTCATAAAGAAATGATCAGCCACGATTATTGAGATAGAATACTCGTCTACTGGTGTATATAAATCCTAATAATAAATAAAATCCCTATATCCCACCAAAAGTACAGCAATGCATAATATTTATATATATATATATCCCCCAAAATGTACACAGAAATATACAGACATAACACGTTCCACAAGACAAATTACATATACAATAGTATACAAATACATAAAGGTCTCTTGCCACGCCCTTTTTTTATATTACCCTTCTGGAGTATATAAATTCTAAACTTCTTCTTTATAGGAATCCCAATTAGGATTAAAGATTTATTTCTATAAATGTACCCCCATGGTGTGGGTTAATTGCACGTCATGTGTATAATAAAGTATAGCATACAAATGTCCCCAGGACATTAAAAACTTAAAAGAAGTGCCTAAGTGGCTAAGTGCTAAAATACTTAATTAAGGTAAGAAATAAAATTATTTAAAATAATTAACGCCCCCCAGTTACCATGATTAATATAAAGAATTTATATAGACTAAAATAGGGCCAGTTAATGTAAAGAAAAAAATTGCACCATATTAGCACCTTATATAAAAAAAATACATTTGTGTGTGTGTCAGAGACGGACATGTTTCTTCAACTTATAACCAGTCTCAACAAATTTGTTTCAACAACCTTGTTTCGACAAACAAGTTGAAAAGTGTTTCGACAGGCACAGCTTGGTTGAAACTAATTTAAAATAACACCTACCTCCCCAGTAATCCTTTTATACAAATGACCTAACCTGATTTTAAAAATAAGAGAAAATATATGTTTTAATGCAGAGTAAATTAAACTTGAGAAAATATTAATAACAAAACTGACTTTAAATCTGTAGCGAAAGTACTATAAAGAAATGAGTGGAAATCTAAGTTGGATTTTGTGTTGTAGACATGTCAGTCTCTGAACTGACAATTTACTATACATGTATTGAAATTTACAATTAATACTTAGTGTTCACACTAAACTGTCCCATCAATTGGGGATCCAAATGAATGTATACTTGGTGCCATGTTGATTCTACGTGTGAATATAAATGGATATTTTTCACCTGCTTATATGTGCCCAGAAGGATGATCTCTTATTTATAGCGTGGCGATCTCATGATTGGCATGTTGCTGCGGCCTTGTTGTTCTCTTCGGTGTCGAGTGTGGAGCTTTAAGATGTCATTTCGTTCAGTATTAGCAGGACTTGTCTCTGTTCAGTGAACCCTATTGTCACACATTACATCTTTAGTGAGAGACCACACACAAATGCCCCCACTGTTTGGACACCCTCCAAAATACATAAATAAAAACAACACCTAGTTATGTTGTACATAATAAAACTTGGTAACATTATTTTGGCCAACATGCCTTACTTAAAAAAAAGTTCTCTAACCATGATTCTTTATAACGCTTTATAACTTGAACCTCACTGAATGTGAGTTGCTTTTGCAATATAATAATTTATGTTGGCTCTGTAACACCTTATGAACTTATTACTTTGAGTGAAATTGAGGTTACCACGTGGCGAAGAATTTATTTAAAACACATAGTTTTTTACTCCATAGAATCTGAGAATACTATTACTTTGAATGAGACATGATTTACGTTTAAAACGTGCCTGAGTAAGTTCCCAATTATATTTGTATAAAGTTTTACAGATGTAGTAGCAAAACTTTATACCACTTAATGACGACACGTTGTGTAACAGGTTAAGTGCTCAACCGAATCTCGTTACATCGGTGTTAATGAAAGTGTAAAATTAAATATATAGTGGTTATTGTACTTTAGGTATTAAAGCCGAGATTCTGACACTCCAATAATCAAGCTTTATTGGTTTATAAAAACTTTACGAATAATTACGTCTCACAATGCATGCTCCGACAAGTGGGCACGCTTACTCAAGCTTACTGAAAAAAACGTTTTCTCCTTTAAAAATTTAGTATATAATTAATATAACGAAATCAAAACTTACCGCAGTCATTAAGAAACTTATCTCATATTTGAAAGAAGTCGACGCTAGATTTTCACACTAAACTCTCCACCGAAGAGATATTCTACGATGTCGTGAGTTAGGCTTCCATTTTGAGACAAACTAAAACGGAACGCCTCCCTCGTTTGGGTAACGAAAATCTCACCAGGCTGCACCACTGTTGTTTAAAACTGCTGGAAAAACTCGGCAGATGGAAACACCAATCAAACGGTGAAAATTCGAAAACGGTAGCCTCTTCTATCCGCGGGTAGAGAGCAGCACTCCTTATTACATTAAATTTGGTACTGTCTTTACCGTCAAAAAAGCCAATAAACTCGCGCTGAATCATTTGACTCAGCACACCCTCACCCCAAAAGGGCAACATAGTTGCCCCAACGTTAAATGCCAGGAGGGTACCCTGCAGTGTACCTCTCCCCAAAAGATACCAGTGGACGTCGTGGTTGGGTTGGCTCAGCTGAGCTTGCTCTCAGGAGAACAGAATTCAAAAGGAAAACGAAAGAGACGAAAGAAGATATGTATTATGTAAGTGTGCGGGTGCTGCATGCTGACCTGATCAGAGTCCGCATACAGCACAAGAGAGAGAGCTAAAGACCAAAGAAAGATTCCTACGTACGTAGATATTCCGATCTCCTGAGGCTCGCCCCATTCGCCTGAACACGACTTCCACATTTAACAGGGACCTCCGTCCTATCTTTACGGGGACTATCCCCCTTCGAACGTTTTGGATAGCCCCCGACAACGTTTAAGTTTGGAAATGTGGCTTGTCAACAACTTTTGTTTGTCTCCCGGTACGCCCAGCCGGGCCGTCACCGGTGACGTAAATCCTATGATTCGGTATGGCCCCGACCAACGGTAGCATAGCTTCGCAGCACGTTTGTCGACGGCAGAGCTGAGTGGGTGGCTTTGGCAATAGACCCAGTCACCAATCCGGAAGGGGTTTGGAATACGCCCCTGATTATAACGCCGACGGACCCGCTCGTGCGCTCGCAGCAAATTCTTCCGAGCCATTTTCCATCTCTCCGCAGTTTTATTATTGGGCTCCCGCGGCAGAAGATCTTCGATATCCCATAGGTTGGTCAACGGGAGTGCGGGCGAGAATCCAAACAAAATTTCAAAGGGCACGGCCTGATGACTGTCGTGTCTGGCCGTGTTGAAGGCTAATTGTAACCACTTCAGATTCTGATCCCAGGTGGTTTGTTGCTCAGCGTGATAAGCAATCAAGGCGGACCGGAGATTCCGATTGAATCTCTCCGCATGGGACGGTTGTGGATAATAAGGGGAAGTGGTTACGTGTTTGATGCCACTGGCGAAACACATACGCCTGAATTCGTTTGAAATAAATTGCGGACCATTGTCCGAGACAATGATGGTCGGAAGACCGAAATGCTGAAAAACGTGGTTCTGTAAAGCGTTGATGGTCAAACGAGCGGTTGCCTGCCGTAAGGGCAGTAGCCAGGCAAACTTTGAAAAAGCATCTACACAAACAAGCAGGTAAGCATTACCTAACTTGCTACGGGGGAACGGCCCCACGTAGTCAATAAATAACTTTTCCATTGGTCTGCTCGCCACCTCAGACGATAACAACCCTAGTTTGGTGTTCTGGGCAGGCTTGCTCAAGCCACACAGATGACAGTTTTTTACTCTCGTCGCGATGTCTCTATCCATGCCCTTCCAGATAAAATGTTTCCTAATACTGGAAATGGTCTTCGAAATTTCCCTTGTGGCCTCCGATTGGGAATCATGGTAATAACTGAAGACCATGGGCTCTAATTTGCTAGGCAGCACGATTTTAGGTGCTCGTCCTTTTCTTTCTCGACAGCAAAGGACTCCCTTGGACAAGAAATAAGGGGCCTGTACGTTACCCTGCTTAATATTTTGGATGACTTGACCCAGCACTTCGTCGTTTAACTGATGGGGTAACACATCAGTGAAGGCTAACGGAAAATCGAGAAGAACGGAACAGGGTTGCTCAGCTTGGGCATCACTGGGTTGGGAAAACATACGGGATAAGGCATCTGCAACCACATTCTGGGATCCCCTGATGTGTTGCACGGTGAACTTAAAGGATGAGATTTTCACCACCCATCTACCAATTTTACCCAGTTGCCGGGGATGAGCTAGAAGCCATGAGAGAGCCTGATTATCGGTCTCGAGCAGGAACTCAGCATGTTCCAGGAAACGCCTGAACTTATCTAGAGCGTATACAACAGCTAAACACTCTAGCTCGTAAACGGATGATTTACGTTCTTGCTGGGTCAACGTGCGTGAGATAAAAGCCACAGGCTGCCTAGCGTCGTCAATAACCTGGGAAAGGACCGCTCCGAGCGCAACCGAACTCGCGTCCGTCTGCAAAATGAACGGCTTAGAAAAGTCGGGCATCCGCAACACCGGTGGGGAAATGATGGCTTCCTTTAAGGTATCAAAAGCCTTCTGTTGGTTTTCCCCCCATGAAAACTTTGCCCCCTTCTTCCTCAGTTCATTCAAGGGAGCGGCAATTTCAGCGATATTCGGTATGAAACGCCGATAAAAATTTATCATACCGACGAATCTCGCTATGCCTTTCGCATCCCTTGGCGGAGGAAAGTCACGGATGCCTTGTGTCCTCTCTGGGTCTACCGTCACGCCCTTGTATGAAATTAAATGGCCCAAGAAAGAAATACTCTCTTGGGCGAAACGAACCTTTTCGGGATTGACAGTGAGGCCAGCCTCTCTTAAACGACCCAACACCTCTCTTAAATGCCGCAGATGATCCTCGAAAGTCTCACTATACACCAACAGATCGTCAAGATAATTATAGATGAAACGGAATTTGACGTCGTGAAAGACAGTGTCAAGAAGGCGAGTAAGTGTCTGGGCCCCCACAGCCAAACCCATGGGAACCCTTGTGTACTGGTACAAATTCCAGGGTACACAAAAAGCTGTGTATGGTTTACTTTCTTTGGCAAGAGGTATCTGATGATAGGCCGCGTTCAGATCGATAATGGTATAAAATCTGGCCCCACTGAACCAATCAAAGGCCGAATGTAAATCCGGGAGGGGAACAGAATCCACCTCGATATTGGCGTTCAACTTCCTGTAATCTATTACCATTCTTTGTTTGCCACCAGGCTTTGGCACTAAAAATGCTGGACTGGCATAGCTGGAATGAGAAGGTTCAATCACCCCTTGGTCCAATAATTCTTGAACCTTCTCTCGCAGAATGGTCATCTTAGGAGGGGCAAACTTGTAAGGGTGTGACCTCACTATTTTCGTATCTGTTAGACTGATTTTATATTCCAGCAGGTGTGTGAGTCCCAAAGTAGGAGTTAACACCTCGGGAAATTCCTCACACAAATGATCTAAGGCCGTCTGCTGGGATGGAGTGAGATGGTCTCGTGCAGAATCGGGACAAGCTACTTCTTGGATACCCGGCTTAGCGCCCTGGTACCCACGATTAAACCTCCCGATTAATAAAAAACATTGGTCCAGCGCTTGCCGGTATCCATTGTCCAGCCACGAGACCACTTTTTGCGATAAAATCGGCACCAATGATACAATCCACTCCCAGAGCAGGAGAAACCAGAAAAGACCACACCCAAGAAAACCCATCAATTTTGATCTTAAAGGAAGTAACCCGGGAGATAGGCAAGATTTCACGGGATGCCGTCCAGCATATAGCAGATGACTTTTCTGACCTTATAATTAAACCCTGTTGTTCAAGGTCCGCATGTACCCGAGATGAAATGATGGATCGGGCTGAACCGGAGTCAACTAAGGCTCTGAGCTGACCCCCCTTTACCTCGAGCGACAGAAAGGGGCATACAGAAAGTTGTTGCGAGGTAGCGGACTGGACCTTGAAATTTGAAGATGGGGCTTTTAACGGCTGCCTGGAGGTCGACGGAAGTTGAACAGAATTGAAGCGGGGGGAAGACATCCTCCGAAATATCTTCCCCTGTCTACTTAGTTTTTTGGCGCTGGTCTAGACATAGGTGGTGCTGGTCGCGCGCGCCCTCGCATACAATTTCTCGCCACGTGTCCCGGGCGGTTACAATTATAACAAATCACAGTCTTTGGATTTGTTTGCTGACGATTTCGAGCTGGCTGGGCCTGTCGGGGGAAGGTAGGCTCTCTGGCCCCTTCCGATGTCTGAGGTCTTGGTTCGGCTCGTCTACTGTTTCCGCTCGCCTGGTCGGTCATCTGCATGGTCTCCGTCATAACGCAGAGTCGCTCCAGGTCGGTAAACCACTGCGGCCGCTGTGCAAAAACTAGTCGCAGACGGTCGTCGGCAGAGACGCCGTCGAGGATGTGTTGGACTACCTCTTCCTCCGACATGCCCATTCCCAGAATACGCGCTACCTGGCGCATTCGCAGCACATACTGGGCCAATGTTTCGCCCCGTGCCTGTACATTATAAAAATGCCGATGGCGCAATTGCTCCATCATTCTACTGGGTACGAACGCCCTCAGCACCACCCGGTGGAACTCATCCACACCTTCCTTACGTCGCATTACCTCCGCCACCCTGTCAGCCATGGTACCGCGACAGTAGGGGAAGATGAGTTCGAGCACCGTTCGCTCCAGCATACCCGGATAGTCCTTTAATTCAAAGACTATCTTAAAAAACGGGAGTAGTTTATCTGCTTCCAGTCCGTCCACGACTGGCAGTTGTTTAATAATATCGGCAAGTGGGTTGGGCAGGTGGTTGTACGTTGCCGCCCCCGAACCAGTCCGTACAGGCTCTACTTCTCTGTATGAAGAAGTGTTCAGCGCTGAGATCACGGACTCCTCAACAACCGGAATTGGGGTGGATGCTCTTACCGGTGGTGACCCTTGGAGGGTCGAGGTAATCTCCTGGATAATTTCTGTTATATTATATGGTGGCGGTATTATATATGGCGGTTCACTGACTTGTGCCAGTAAATTCTGCAGCCGATGAATCAAGTGCTGCATACGTTGCCGGATCCGCCGGACAACGAGAGAGCATCCCGGTCTCTCCTCCAAACTTTCGACGGATTGAGCCAACTCCTTCAGCTCACCCCACTTTTCCGTGCACCGTTCCCACTCACTCTCGGGGTCAGTGACAGTGACCCTGGAGAGCGCATCTCCCGCGGTCAGCGCTTCACGGAGCAGCCGCCGTAAGGTTTGGACATTGCCTTGGGTTTCTTTAGCCCGGGCCCGGAGCTCGAACTCAATTTCCTCCCTAACAAACAACTCAGGATTTATCGACGTCATCTCACTTCGCGGTCGGCACACTCAACAAAAACTCTAAAACTTATTCTAACTAATCAGAATCTGAAAAACCCAAGTACTGTTCTTCCAAAGAGTAGACTGCGGGTCCACCTAACGATGCGAGAACTAGCCCACTACCTGAACAGCTCACACTCGATTACACCAGACAAAAGGAACGCGACACACACAGAACACACACAACACGAAAAACAAAATACCGACCAACGAAAATTTATTTTAACCATTTCTTAGGTTACCTCCGGCTACCATTTATCGGCAGAAACCGACTGCCGATCGGGCCATACCGCCTAATCACAAAAAAACCGCAACACCTCCCCAAACATGGGTAAGGTAAACTCAAACTAATTAAGCACCGACTGCGATAAGTCTTGCCCAGGGATTTCCCCTTCTAAAATTTCCTACCACGTGGCACTATTCACTATGCAAGGCGGGCAAGTACATATACATATGTTTCAAACCTTAAAACTAACAAAATATTTTCAACCTTGGGATATAGGGCCTTGAAAATTTTTCTAAGTTCTATTTACGAACTAAACATTGTGAAAATTTTAAAATATTTCCTAAGTTTGCAAGCCCCGTCACACCCACAGGACCCTTGTCGTAACCACGCTCTGCTACCAAATGAAACCCCTACTTCATTTTGAGTAGTTAAAACAAAAAGAATATTTCTTTTTGTAAAGAGGGGTTACAAGTTAATTAAAACTAGGCTAAGGCCTAGAGAAGCTAAAAATTGCGCTGGATCCAGTAAGACGGGACTTGCAATAAAAACTCAAGAATTAAATAATTAACAATGGTTTTATTATTCTATCTCATAATATTAATAATAAAAAAACAACAGTGATTTAGAATTCCCCTTTTAAATGGTTAACTAAAGAAGTATACCCTCTCAACAAGGCCACCTGAAAAATATTAACTGAGTCCATGAAAATAATTGCTATGTCACCATCAATGAATTGAAAATGTAAAATAATCATTAACCTCAAAATAAAACTCCCATTAAACTATTTCTTAAAATATAAAATTTATATCATATGTTTCTTTTAAAATGCATTATATAAATTGATGAAGGTAAATAATTTCATTCACAGTTACTATTAATAATTAAAATAATTATTCATCCAATTTAAATGAACTTTAAAGGTGACACTTACTATACTTGTTAAATAAAATAATTAATTTTCATAAAGAAATGATCAGCCACGATTATTGAGATAGAATACTCGTCTACTGGTGTATATAAATCCTAATAATAAATAAAATCCCTATATCCCACCAAAAGTACAGCAATGCATAATATTTATATATATATATATCCCCCAAAATGTACACAGAAATATACAGACATAACACGTTCCACAAGACAAATTACATATACAATAGTATACAAATACATAAAGGTCTCTTGCCACGCCCTTTTTTTATATTACCCTTCTGGAGTATATAAATTCTAAACTTCTTCTTTATAGGAATCCCAATTAGGATTAAAGATTTATTTCTATAAATGTACCCCCATGGTGTGGGTTAATTGCACGTCATGTGTATAATAAAGTATAGCATACAAATGTCCCCAGGACATTAAAAACTTAAAAGAAGTGCCTAAGTGGCTAAGTGCTAAAATACTTAATTAAGGTAAGAAATAAAATTATTTAAAATAATTAACGCCCCCCAGTTACCATGATTAATATAAAGAATTTATATAGACTAAAATAGGGCCAGTTAATGTAAAGAAAAAAATTGCACCATATTAGCACCTTATATAAAAAAAATACATTTGTGTGTGTGTCAGAGACGGACATGTTTCTTCAACTTATAACCAGTCTCAACAAATTTGTTTCAACAACCTTGTTTCGACAAACAAGTTGAAAAGTGTTTCGACAGGCACAGCTTGGTTGAAACTAATTTAAAATAACACCTACCTCCCCAGTAATCCTTTTATACAAATGACCTAACCTGATTTTAAAAATAAGAGAAAATATATGTTTTAATGCAGAGTAAATTAAACTTGAGAAAATATTAATAACAAAACTGACTTTAAATCTGTAGCGAAAGTACTATAAAGAAATGAGTGGAAATCTAAGTTGGATTTTGTGTTGTAGACATGTCAGTCTCTGAACTGACAATTTACTATACATGTATTGAAATTTACAATTAATACTTAGTGTTCACACTAAACTGTCCCATCAATTGGGGATCCAAATGAATGTATACTTGGTGCCATGTTGATTCTACGTGTGAATATAAATGGATATTTTTCACCTGCTTATATGTGCCCAGAAGGATGATCTCTTATTTATAGCGTGGCGATCTCATGATTGGCATGTTGCTGCGGCCTTGTTGTTCTCTTCGGTGTCGAGTGTGGAGCTTTAAGATGTCATTTCGTTCAGTATTAGCAGGACTTGTCTCTGTTCAGTGAACCCTATTGTCACACATTACATCTTTAGTGAGAGACCACACACAAATGCCCCCACTGTTTGGACACCCTCCAAAATACATAAATAAAAACAACACCTAGTTATGTTGTACATAATAAAACTTGGTAACATTATTTTGGCCAACATGCCTTACTTAAAAAAAAGTTCTCTAACCATGATTCTTTATAACGCTTTATAACTTGAACCTCACTGAATGTGAGTTGCTTTTGCAATATAATAATTTATGTTGGCTCTGTAACACCTTATGAACTTATTACTTTGAGTGAAATTGAGGTTACCACGTGGCGAAGAATTTATTTAAAACACATAGTTTTTTACTCCATAGAATCTGAGAATACTATTACTTTGAATGAGACATGATTTACGTTTAAAACGTGCCTGAGTAAGTTCCCAATTATATTTGTATAAAGTTTTACAGATGTAGTAGCAAAACTTTATACCACTTAATGACGACACGTTGTGTAACAGGTTAAGTGCTCAACCGAATCTCGTTACATCGGTGTTAATGAAAGTGTAAAATTAAATATATAGTGGTTATTGTACTTTAGGTATTAAAGCCGAGATTCTGACACTCCAATAATCAAGCTTTATTGGTTTATAAAAACTTTACGAATAATTACGTCTCACAATGCATGCTCCGACAAGTGGGCACGCTTACTCAAGCTTACTGAAAAAAACGTTTTCTCCTTTAAAAATTTAGTATATAATTAATATAACGAAATCAAAACTTACCGCAGTCATTAAGAAACTTATCTCATATTTGAAAGAAGTCGACGCTAGATTTTCACACTAAACTCTCCACCGAAGAGATATTCTACGATGTCGTGAGTTAGGCTTCCATTTTGAGACAAACTAAAACGGAACGCCTCCCTCGTTTGGGTAACGAAAATCTCACCAGGCTGCACCACTGTTGTTTAAAACTGCTGGAAAAACTCGGCAGATGGAAACACCAATCAAACGGTGAAAATTCGAAAACGGTAGCCTCTTCTATCCGCGGGTAGAGAGCAGCACTCCTTATTACATTAAATTTGGTACTGTCTTTACCGTCAAAAAAGCCAATAAACTCGCGCTGAATCATTTGACTCAGCACACCCTCACCCCAAAAGGGCAACATAGTTGCCCCAACGTTAAATGCCAGGAGGGTACCCTGCAGTGTACCTCTCCCCAAAAGATACCAGTGGACGTCGTGGTTGGGTTGGCTCAGCTGAGCTTGCTCTCAGGAGAACAGAATTCAAAAGGAAAACGAAAGAGACGAAAGAAGATATGTATTATGTAAGTGTGCGGGTGCTGCATGCTGACCTGATCAGAGTCCGCATACAGCACAAGAGAGAGAGCTAAAGACCAAAGAAAGATTCCTACGTACGTAGATATTCCGATCTCCTGAGGCTCGCCCCATTCGCCTGAACACGACTTCCACATTTAACAGGGACCTCCGTCCTATCTTTACGGGGACTATCCCCCTTCGAACGTTTTGGATAGCCCCCGACAACGTTTAAGTTTGGAAATGTGGCTTGTCAACAACTTTTGTTTGTCTCCCGGTACGCCCAGCCGGGCCGTCACCGGTGACGTAAATCCTATGATTCGGTATGGCCCCGACCAACGGTAGCATAGCTTCGCAGCACGTTTGTCGACGGCAGAGCTGAGTGGGTGGCTTTGGCAATAGACCCAGTCACCAATCCGGAAGGGGTTTGGAATACGCCCCTGATTATAACGCCGACGGACCCGCTCGTGCGCTCGCAGCAAATTCTTCCGAGCCATTTTCCATCTCTCCGCAGTTTTATTATTGGGCTCCCGCGGCAGAAGATCTTCGATATCCCATAGGTTGGTCAACGGGAGTGCGGGCGAGAATCCAAACAAAATTTCAAAGGGCACGGCCTGATGACTGTCGTGTCTGGCCGTGTTGAAGGCTAATTGTAACCACTTCAGATTCTGATCCCAGGTGGTTTGTTGCTCAGCGTGATAAGCAATCAAGGCGGACCGGAGATTCCGATTGAATCTCTCCGCATGGGACGGTTGTGGATAATAAGGGGAAGTGGTTACGTGTTTGATGCCACTGGCGAAACACATACGCCTGAATTCGTTTGAAATAAATTGCGGACCATTGTCCGAGACAATGATGGTCGGAAGACCGAAATGCTGAAAAACGTGGTTCTGTAAAGCGTTGATGGTCAAACGAGCGGTTGCCTGCCGTAAGGGCAGTAGCCAGGCAAACTTTGAAAAAGCATCTACACAAACAAGCAGGTAAGCATTACCTAACTTGCTACGGGGGAACGGCCCCACGTAGTCAATAAATAACTTTTCCATTGGTCTGCTCGCCACCTCAGACGATAACAACCCTAGTTTGGTGTTCTGGGCAGGCTTGCTCAAGCCACACAGATGACAGTTTTTTACTCTCGTCGCGATGTCTCTATCCATGCCCTTCCAGATAAAATGTTTCCTAATACTGGAAATGGTCTTCGAAATTCCCTTGTGGCCTCCGATTGGGGAATCATGGTAATAACTGAAGACCATGGGCTCTAATTTGCTAGGCAGCACGATTTTAGGTGCTCGTCCTTTTCTTTCTCGACAGCAAAGGACTCCCTTGGACAAGAAATAAGGGGCCTGTACGTTACCCTGCTTAATATTTTGGATGACTTGACCCAGCACTTCGTCGTTTAACTGATGGGGTAACACATCAGTGAAGGCTAACGGAAAATCGAGAAGAACGGAACAGGGTTGCTCAGCTTGGGCATCACTGGGTTGGGAAAACATACGGGATAAGGCATCTGCAACCACATTCTGGGATCCCCTGATGTGTTGCACGGTGAACTTAAAGGATGAGATTTTCACCACCCATCTACCAATTTTACCCAGTTGCCGGGGATGAGCTAGAAGCCATGAGAGAGCCTGATTATCGGTCTCGAGCAGGAACTCAGCATGTTCCAGGAAACGCCTGAACTTATCTAGAGCGTATACAACAGCTAAACACTCTAGCTCGTAAACGGATGATTTACGTTCTTGCTGGGTCAACGTGCGTGAGATAAAAGCCACAGGCTGCCTAGCGTCGTCAATAACCTGGGAAAGGACCGCTCCGAGCGCAACCGAACTCGCGTCCGTCTGCAAAATGAACGGCTTAGAAAAGTCGGGCATCCGCAACACCGGTGGGGAAATGATGGCTTCCTTTAAGGTATCAAAAGCCTTCTGTTGGTTTTCCCCCCATGAAAACTTTGCCCCCTTCTTCCTCAGTTCATTCAAGGGAGCGGCAATTTCAGCGATATTCGGTATGAAACGCCGATAAAAATTTATCATACCGACGAATCTCGCTATGCCTTTCGCATCCCTTGGCGGAGGAAAGTCACGGATGCCTTGTGTCCTCTCTGGGTCTACCGTCACGCCCTTGTATGAAATTAAATGGCCCAAGAAAGAAATACTCTCTTGGGCGAAACGAACCTTTTCGGGATTGACAGTGAGGCCAGCCTCTCTTAAACGACCCAACACCTCTCTTAAATGCCGCAGATGATCCTCGAAAGTCTCACTATACACCAACAGATCGTCAAGATAATTATAGATGAAACGGAATTTGACGTCGTGAAAGACAGTGTCAAGAAGGCGAGTAAGTGTCTGGGCCCCCACAGCCAAACCCATGGGAACCCTTGTGTACTGGTACAAATTCCAGGGTACACAAAAAGCTGTGTATGGTTTACTTTCTTTGGCAAGAGGTATCTGATGATAGGCCGCGTTCAGATCGATAATGGTATAAAATCTGGCCCCACTGAACCAATCAAAGGCCGAATGTAAATCCGGGAGGGGAACAGAATCCACCTCGATATTGGCGTTCAACTTCCTGTAATCTATTACCATTCTTTGTTTGCCACCAGGCTTTGGCACTAAAAATGCTGGACTGGCATAGCTGGAATGAGAAGGTTCAATCACCCCTTGGTCCAATAATTCTTGAACCTTCTCTCGCAGAATGGTCATCTTAGGAGGGGCAAACTTGTAAGGGTGTGACCTCACTATTTTCGTATCTGTTAGACTGATTTTATATTCCAGCAGGTGTGTGAGTCCCAAAGTAGGAGTTAACACCTCGGGAAATTCCTCACACAAATGATCTAAGGCCGTCTGCTGGGATGGAGTGAGATGGTCTCGTGCAGAATCGGGACAAGCTACTTCTTGGATACCCGGCTTAGCGCCCTGGTACCCAAGGAACGGAATTAAAACCTCCCGATTAAATTTAAAAAAAACATTGGTGCGCTTGGATGTCCAGCACGAGACCACTTTTTGCGATAAAATCGGCACCAATGATACAATCCACTCCCAGAGCAGGAGAAACCAGAAAAGACCACACCCAAGAAAACCCATCAATTTTGATCTTAAAGGAAGTAACCCGGGAGATAGGCAAGATTTCACGGGATGCCGTCCAGCATATAGCAGATGACTTTTCTGACCTTATAATTAAACCCTGTTGTTCAAGGTCCGCATGTACCCGAGATGAAATGATGGATCGGGCTGAACCGGAGTCAACTAAGGCTCTGAGCTGACCCCCCTTTACCTCGAGCGACAGAAAGGGGCATACAGAAAGTTGTTGCGAGGTAGCGGACTGGACCTTGAAATTTGAAGATGGGGCTTTTAACGGCTGCCTGGAGGTCGACGGAAGTTGAACAGAATTGAAGCGGGGGGAAGACATCCTCCGAAATATCTTCCCCTGTCTACTTAGTTTTTTGGCGCTGGTCTAGACATAGGTGGTGCTGGTCGCGCGCGCCCTCGCATACAATTTCTCGCCACGTGTCCCGGGCGGTTACAATTATAACAAATCACAGTCTTTGGATTTGTTTGCTGACGATTTCGAGCTGGCTGGGCCTGTCGGGGGAAGGTAGGCTCTCTGGCCCCTTCCGATGTCTGAGGTCTTGGTTCGGCTCGTCTACTGTTTCCGCTCGCCTGGTCGGTCATCTGCATGGTCTCCGTCATAACGCAGAGTCGCTCCAGGTCGGTAAACCACTGCGGCCGCTGTGCAAAAACTAGTCGCAGACGGTCGTCGGCAGAGACGCCGTCGAGGATGTGTTGGACTACCTCTTCCTCCGACATGCCCATTCCCAGAATACGCGCTACCTGGCGCATTCGCAGCACATACTGGGCCAATGTTTCGCCCCGTGCCTGTACATTATAAAAATGCCGATGGCGCAATTGCTCCATCATTCTACTGGGTACGAACGCCCTCAGCACCACCCGGTGGAACTCATCCACACCTTCCTTACGTCGCATTACCTCCGCCACCCTGTCAGCCATGGTACCGCGACAGTAGGGGAAGATGAGTTCGAGCACCGTTCGCTCCAGCATACCCGGATAGTCCTTTAATTCAAAGACTATCTTAAAAAACGGGAGTAGTTTATCTGCTTCCAGTCCGTCCACGACTGGCAGTTGTTTAATAATATCGGCAAGTGGGTTGGGCAGGTGGTTGTACGTTGCCGCCCCCGAACCAGTCCGTACAGGCTCTACTTCTCTGTATGAAGAAGTGTTCAGCGCTGAGATGACGGACTCCTCAACAACCGGAATTGGGGTGGATGCTCTTACCGGTGGTGACCCTTGGAGGGTCGAGGTAATCTCCTGGATAATTTCTGTTATATTATATGGTGGCGGTATTATATATGGCGGTTCACTGACTTGTGCCAGTAAATTCTGCAGCCGATGAATCAAGTGCTGCATACGTTGCCGGATCCGCCGGACAACGAGAGAGCATCCCGGTCTCTCCTCCAAACTTTCGACGGATTGAGCCAACTCCTTCAGCTCACCCCACTTTTCCGTGCACCGTTCCCACTCACTCTCGGGGTCAGTGACAGTGACCCTGGAGAGCGCATCTCCCGCGGTCAGCGCTTCACGGAGCAGCCGCCGTAAGGTTTGGACATTGCCTTGGGTTTCTTTAGCCCGGGCCCGGAGCTCGAACTCAATTTCCTCCCTAACAAACAACTCAGGATTTATCGACGTCATCTCACTTCGCGGTCGGCACACTCAACAAAAACTCTAAAACTTATTCTAACTAATCAGAATCTGAAAAACCCAAGTACTGTTCTTCCAAAGAGTAGACTGCGGGTCCACCTAACGATGCGAGAACTAGCCCACTACCTGAACAGCTCACACTCGATTACACCAGACAAAAGGAACGCGACACACACAGAACACACACAACACGAAAAACAAAATACCGACCAACGAAAATTTATTTTAACCATTTCTTAGGTTACCTCCGGCTACCATTTATCGGCAGAAACCGACTGCCGATCGGGCCATACCGCCTAATCACAAAAAAACCGCAACACCTCCCCAAACATGGGTAAGGTAAACTCAAACTAATTAAGCACCGACTGCGATAAGTCTTGCCCAGGGATTTCCCCTTCTAAAATTTCCTACCACGTGGCACTATTCACTATGCAAGGCGGGCAAGTACATATACATATGTTTCAAACCTTAAAACTAACAAAATATTTTCAACCTTGGGATATAGGGCCTTGAAAATTTTTCTAAGTTCTATTTACGAACTAAACATTGTGAAAATTTTAAAATATTTCCTAAGTTTGCAAGCCCCGTCACACCCACAGGACCCTTGTCGTAACCACGCTCTGCTACCAAATGAAACCCCTACTTCATTTTGAGTAGTTAAAACAAAAAGAATATTTCTTTTTGTAAAGAGGGGTTACAAGTTAATTAAAACTAGGCTAAGGCCTAGAGAAGCTAAAAATTGCGCTGGATCCAGTAAGACGGGACTTGCAATAAAAACTCAAGAATTAAATAATTAACAATGGTTTTATTATTCTATCTCATAATATTAATAATAAAAAAACAACAGTGATTTAGAATTCCCCTTTTAAATGGTTAACTAAAGAAGTATACCCTCTCAACAAGGCCACCTGAAAAATATTAACTGAGTCCATGAAAATAATTGCTATGTCACCATCAATGAATTGAAAATGTAAAATAATCATTAACCTCAAAATAAAACTCCCATTAAACTATTTCTTAAAATATAAAATTTATATCATATGTTTCTTTTAAAATGCATTATATAAATTGATGAAGGTAAATAATTTCATTCACAGTTACTATTAATAATTAAAATAATTATTCATCCAATTTAAATGAACTTTAAAGGTGACACTTACTATACTTGTTAAATAAAATAATTAATTTTCATAAAGAAATGATCAGCCACGATTATTGAGATAGAATACTCGTCTACTGGTGTATATAAATCCTAATAATAAATAAAATCCCTATATCCCACCAAAAGTACAGCAATGCATAATATTTATATATATATATATCCCCCAAAGTGTACACAGAAATATACAGACATAACACGTTCCACAAGACAAATTACATATACAATAGTATACAAATACATAAAGGTCTCTTGCCACGCCCTTTTTTTATATTACCCTTCTGGAGTATATAAATTCTAAACTTCTTCTTTATAGGAATCCCAATTAGGATTAAAGATTTATTTCTATAAATGTACCCCCATGGTGTGGGTTAATTGCACGTCATGTGTATAATAAAGTATAGCATACAAATGTCCCCAGGACATTAAAAACTTAAAAGAAGTGCCTAAGTGGCTAAGTGCTAAAATACTTAATTAAGGTAAGAAATAAAATTATTTAAAATAATTAACGCCCCCCAGTTACCATGATTAATATAAAGAATTTATATAGACTAAAATAGGGCCAGTTAATGTAAAGAAAAAAATTGCACCATATTAGCACCTTATATAAAAAAAATACATTTGTGTGTGTGTCAGAGACGGACATGTTTCTTCAACTTATAACCAGTCTCAACAAATTTGTTTCAACAACCTTGTTTCGACAAACAAGTTGAAAAGTGTTTCGACAGGCACAGCTTGGTTGAAACTAATTTAAAATAACACCTACCTCCCCAGTAATCCTTTTATACAAATGACCTAACCTGATTTTAAAAATAAGAGAAAATATATGTTTTAATGCAGAGTAAATTAAACTTGAGAAAATATTAATAACAAAACTGACTTTAAATCTGTAGCGAAAGTACTATAAAGAAATGAGTGGAAATCTAAGTTGGATTTTGTGTTGTAGACATGTCAGTCTCTGAACTGACAATTTACTATACATGTATTGAAATTTACAATTAATACTTAGTGTTCACACTAAACTGTCCCATCAATTGGGGATCCAAATGAATGTATACTTGGTGCCATGTTGATTCTACGTGTGAATATAAATGGATATTTTTCACCTGCTTATATGTGCCCAGAAGGATGATCTCTTATTTATAGCGTGGCGATCTCATGATTGGCATGTTGCTGCGGCCTTGTTGTTCTCTTCGGTGTCGAGTGTGGAGCTTTAAGATGTCATTTCGTTCAGTATTAGCAGGACTTGTCTCTGTTCAGTGAACCCTATTGTCACACATTACATCTTTAGTGAGAGACCACACACAAATGCCCCCACTGTTTGGACACCCTCCAAAATACATAAATAAAAACAACACCTAGTTATGTTGTACATAATAAAACTTGGTAACATTATTTTGGCCAACATGCCTTACTTAAAAAAAAGTTCTCTAACCATGATTCTTTATAACGCTTTATAACTTGAACCTCACTGAATGTGAGTTGCTTTTGCAATATAATAATTTATGTTGGCTCTGTAACACCTTATGAACTTATTACTTTGAGTGAAATTGAGGTTACCACGTGGCGAAGAATTTATTTAAAACACATAGTTTTTTACTCCATAGAATCTGAGAATACTATTACTTTGAATGAGACATGATTTACGTTTAAAACGTGCCTGAGTAAGTTCCCAATTATATTTGTATAAAGTTTTACAGATGTAGTAGCAAAACTTTATACCACTTAATGACGACACGTTGTGTAACAGGTTAAGTGCTCAACCGAATCTCGTTACATCGGTGTTAATGAAAGTGTAAAATTAAATATATAGTGGTTATTGTACTTTAGGTATTAAAGCCGAGATTCTGACACTCCAATAATCAAGCTTTATTGGTTTATAAAAACTTTACGAATAATTACGTCTCACAATGCATGCTCCGACAAGTGGGCACGCTTACTCAAGCTTACTGAAAAAAACGTTTTCTCCTTTAAAAATTTAGTATATAATTAATATAACGAAATCAAAACTTACCGCAGTCATTAAGAAACTTATCTCATATTTGAAAGAAGTCGACGCTAGATTTTCACACTAAACTCTCCACCGAAGAGATATTCTACGATGTCGTGAGTTAGGCTTCCATTTTGAGACAAACTAAAACGGAACGCCTCCCTCGTTTGGGTAACGAAAATCTCACCAGGCTGCACCACTGTTGTTTAAAACTGCTGGAAAAACTCGGCAGATGGAAACACCAATCAAACGGTGAAAATTCGAAAACGGTAGCCTCTTCTATCCGCGGGTAGAGAGCAGCACTCCTTATTACATTAAATTTGGTACTGTCTTTACCGTCAAAAAAGCCAATAAACTCGCGCTGAATCATTTGACTCAGCACACCCTCACCCCAAAAGGGCAACATAGTTGCCCCAACGTTAAATGCCAGGAGGGTACCCTGCAGTGTACCTCTCCCCAAAAGATACCAGTGGACGTCGTGGTTGGGTTGGCTCAGCTGAGCTTGCTCTCAGGAGAACAGAATTCAAAAGGAAAACGAAAGAGACGAAAGAAGATATGTATTATGTAAGTGTGCGGGTGCTGCATGCTGACCTGATCGGAGTCCGCATACAGCACAAGAGAGAGAGCTAAAGACCAAAGAAAGATTCCTACGTACGTAGATATTCCGATCTCCTGAGGCTCGCCCCATTCGCCTGAACACGACTTCCACATTTAACAGGGACCTCCGTCCTATCTTTACGGGGACTATCCCCCTTCGAACGTTTTGGATAGCCCCCGACAACGTTTAAGTTTGGAAATGTGGCTTGTCAACAACTTTTGTTTGTCTCCCGGTACGCCCAGCCGGGCCGTCACCGGTGACGTAAATCCTATGATTCGGTATGGCCCCGACCAACGGTAGCATAGCTTCGCAGCACGTTTGTCGACGGCAGAGCTGAGTGGGTGGTTTTGGCAATAGACCCAGTCACCAATCCGGAAGGGGTTTGGAATACGCCCCTGATTATAACGCCGACGGACCCGCTCGTGCGCTCGCAGCAAATTCTTCCGAGCCATTTTCCATCTCTCCGCAGTTTTATTATTGGGCTCCCGCGGCAGAAGATCTTCGATATCCCATAGGTTGGTCAACGGGAGTGCGGGCGAGAATCCAAACAAAATTTCAAAGGGCACGGCCTGATGACTGTCGTGTCTGGCCGTGTTGAAGGCTAATTGTAACCACTTCAGATTCTGATCCCAGGTGGTTTGTTGCTCAGCGTGATAAGCAATCAAGGCGGACCGGAGATTCCGATTGAATCTCTCCGCATGGGACGGTTGTGGATAATAAGGGGAAGTGGTTACGTGTTTGATGCCACTGGCGAAACACATACGCCTGAATTCGTTTGAAATAAATTGCGGACCATTGTCCGAGACAATGATGGTCGGAAGACCGAAATGCTGAAAAACGTGGTTCTGTAAAGCGTTGATGGTCAAACGAGCGGTTGCCTGCCGTAAGGGCAGTAGCCAGGCAAACTTTGAAAAAGCATCTACACAAACAAGCAGGTAAGCATTACCTAACTTGCTACGGGGGAACGGCCCCACGTAGTCAATAAATAACTTTTCCATTGGTCTGCTCGCCACCTCAGACGATAACAACCCTAGTTTGGTGTTCTGGGCAGGCTTGCTCAAGCCACACAGATGACAGTTTTTTACTCTCGTCGCGATGTCTCTATCCATGCCCTTCCAGATAAAATGTTTCCTAATACTGGAAATGGTCTTCGAAATTCCCTTGTGGCCTCCGATTGGGGAATCATGGTAATAACTGAAGACCATGGGCTCTAATTTGCTAGGCAGCACGATTTTAGGTGCTCGTCCTTTTCTTTCTCGACAGCAAAGGACTCCCTTGGACAAGAAATAAGGGGCCTGTACGTTACCCTGCTTAATATTTTGGATGACTTGACCCAGCACTTCGTCGTTTAACTGATGGGGTAACACATCAGTGAAGGCTAACGGAAAATCGAGAAGAACGGAACAGGGTTGCTCAGCTTGGGCATCACTGGGTTGGGAAAACATACGGGATAAGGCATCTGCAACCACATTCTGGGATCCCCTGATGTGTTGCACGGTGAACTTAAAGGATGAGATTTTCACCACCCATCTACCAATTTTACCCAGTTGCCGGGGATGAGCTAGAAGCCATGAGAGAGCCTGATTATCGGTCTCGATCAGGAACTCAGCATGTTCCAGGAAACGCCTGAACTTATCTAGAGCGTATACAACAGCTAAACACTCTAGCTCGTAAACGGATGATTTACGTTCTTGCTGGGTCAACGTGCGTGAGATAAAAGCCACAGGCTGCCTAGCGTCGTCAATAACCTGGGAAAGGACCGCTCCGAGCGCAACCGAACTCGCGTCCGTCTGCAAAATGAACGGCTTAGAAAAGTCGGGCATCCGCAACACCGGTGGGGAAATTATGGCTTCCTTTAAGGTATCAAAAGCCTTCTGTTGGTTTTCCCCCCATGAAAACTTTGCCCCCTTCTTCCTCAGTTCATTCAAGGGAGCGGCAATTTCAGCGATATTCGGTATGAAACGCCGATAAAAATTTATCATACCGACGAATCTCGCTATGCCTTTCGCATCCCTTGGCGGAGGAAAGTCACGGATGCCTTGTGTCCTCTCTGGGTCTACCGTCACGCCCTTGTATGAAATTAAATGGCCCAAGAAAGAAATACTCTCTTGGGCGAAACGAACCTTTTCGGGATTGACAGTGAGGCCAGCCTCTCTTAAACGACCCAACACCTCTCTTAAATGCCGCAGATGATCCTCGAAAGTCTCACTATACACCAACAGATCGTCAAGATAATTATAGATGAAACGGAATTTGACGTCGTGAAAGACAGTGTCAAGAAGGCGAGTAAGTGTCTGGGCCCCCACAGCCAAACCCATGGGAACCCTTGTGTACTGGTACAAATTCCAGGGTACACAAAAAGCTGTGTATGGTTTACTTTCTTTGGCAAGAGGTATCTGATGATAGGCCGCGTTCAGATCGATAATGGTATAAAATCTGGCCCCACTGAACCAATCAAAGGCCGAATGTAAATCCGGGAGGGGAACAGAATCCACCTCGATATTGGCGTTCAACTTCCTGTAATCTATTACCATTCTTTGTTTGCCACCAGGCTTTGGCACTAAAAATGCTGGACTGGCATAGCTGGAATGAGAAGGTTCAATCACCCCTTGGTCCAATAATTCTTGAACCTTCTCTCGCAGAATGGTCATCTTAGGAGGGGCAAACTTGTAAGGGTGTGACCTCACTATTTTCGTATCTGTTAGACTGATTTTATATTCCAGCAGGTGTGTGAGTCCCAAAGTAGGAGTTAACACCTCGGGAAATTCCTCACACAAATGATCTAAGGCCGTCTGCTGGGATGGAGTGAGATGGTCTCGTGCAGAATCGGGACAAGCTACTTCTTGGATACCCGGCTTAGCGCCCTGGTACCCAAGGAACGGAATTAAAACCTCCCGATTAAATTAAAAAAAAACATTGGTGCGCTTGGATGTCCAGCACGAGACCACTTTTTGCGATAAAATCGGCACCAATGATACAATCCACTCCCAGAGCAGGAGAAACCAGAAAAGACCACACCCAAGAAAACCCATCAATTTTGATCTTAAAGGAAGTAACCCGGGAGATAGGCAAGATTTCACGGGATGCCGTCCAGCATATAGCAGATGACTTTTCTGACCTTATAATTAAACCCTGTTGTTCAAGGTCCGCATGTACCCGAGATGAAATGATGGATCGGGCTGAACCGGAGTCAACTAAGGCTCTGAGCTGACCCCCCTTTACCTCGAGCGACAGAAAGGGGCATACAGAAAGTTGTTGCGAGGTAGCGGACTGGACCTTGAAATTTGAAGATGGGGCTTTTAACGGCTGCCTGGAGGTCGACGGAAGTTGAACAGAATTGAAGCGGGGGGAAGACATCCTCCGAAATATCTTCCCCTGTCTACTTAGTTTTTTGGCGCTGGTCTAGACATAGGTGGTGCTGGTCGCGCGCGCCCTCGCATACAATTTCTCGCCACGTGTCCCGGGCGGTTACAATTATAACAAATCACAGTCTTTGGATTTGTTTGCTGACGATTTCGAGCTGGCTGGGCCTGTCGGGGGAAGGTAGGCTCTCTGGCCCCTTCCGATGTCTGAGGTCTTGGTTCGGCTCGTCTACTGTTTCCGCTCGCCTGGTCGGTCATCTGCATGGTCTCCGTCATAACGCAGAGTCGCTCCAGGTCGGTAAACCACTGCGGCCGCTGTGCAAAAACTAGTCGCAGACGGTCGTCGGCAGAGACGCCGTCGAGGATGTGTTGGACTACCTCTTCCTCCGACATGCCCATTCCCAGAATACGCGCTACCTGGCGCATTCGCAGCACATACTGGGCCAATGTTTCGCCCCGTGCCTGTACATTATAAAAATGCCGATGGCGCAATTGCTCCATCATTCTACTGGGTACGAACGCCCTCAGCACCACCCGGTGGAACTCATCCACACCTTCCTTACGTCGCATTACCTCCGCCACCCTGTCAGCCATGGTACCGCGACAGTAGGGGAAGATGAGTTCGAGCACCGTTCGCTCCAGCATACCCGGATAGTCCTTTAATTCAAAGACTATCTTAAAAAACGGGAGTAGTTTATCTGCTTCCAGTCCGTCCACGACTGGCAGTTGTTTAATAATATCGGCAAGTGGGTTGGGCAGGTGGTTGTACGTTGCCGCCCCCGAACCAGTCCGTACAGGCTCTACTTCTCTGTATGAAGAAGTGTTCAGCGCTGAGATGACGGACTCCTCAACAACCGGAATTGGGGTGGATGCTCTTACCGGTGGTGACCCTTGGAGGGTCGAGGTAATCTCCTGGATAATTTCTGTTATATTATATGGTGGCGGTATTATATATGGCGGTTCACTGACTTGTGCCAGTAAATTCTGCAGCCGATGAATCAAGTGCTGCATACGTTGCCGGATCCGCCGGACAACGAGAGAGCATCCCGGTCTCTCCTCCAAACTTTCGACGGATTGAGCCAACTCCTTCAGCTCACCCCACTTTTCCGTGCACCGTTCCCACTCACTCTCGGGGTCAGTGACAGTGACCCTGGAGAGCGCATCTCCCGCGGTCAGCGCTTCACGGAGCAGCCGCCGTAAGGTTTGGACATTGCCTTGGGTTTCTTTAGCCCGGGCCCGGAGCTCGAACTCAATTTCCTCCCTAACAAACAACTCAGGATTTATCGACGTCATCTCACTTCGCGGTCGGCACACTCAACAAAAATTCTAAAACTTATTCTAACTAATCAGAATCTGAAAAACCCAAGTACTGTTCTTCCAAAGAGTAGACTGCGGGTCCACCTAACGATGCGAGAACTAGCCCACTACCTGAACAGCTCACACTCGATTACACCAGACAAAAGGAACGCGACACACACAGAACACACACAACACGAAAAACAAAATACCGACCAACGAAAATTTATTTTAACCATTTCTTAGGTTACCTCCGGCTACCATTTATCGGCAGAAACCGACTGCCGATCGGGCCATACCGCCTAATCACAAAAAAACCGCAACACCTCCCCAAACATGGGTAAGGTAAACTCAAACTAATTAAGCACCGACTGCGATAAGTCTTGCCCAGGGATTTCCCCTTCTAAAATTTCCTACCACGTGGCACTATTCACTATGCAAGGCGGGCAAGTACATATACATATGTTTCAAACCTTAAAACTAACAAAATATTTTCAACCTTGGGATATAGGGCCTTGAAAATTTTTCTAAGTTCTATTTACGAACTAAACATTGTGAAAATTTTAAAATATTTCCTAAGTTTGCAAGCCCCGTCACACCCACAGGACCCTTGTCGTAACCACGCTCTGCTACCAAATGAAACCCCTACTTCATTTTGAGTAGTTAAAACAAAAAGAATATTTCTTTTTGTAAAGAGGGGTTACAAGTTAATTAAAACTAGGCTAAGGCCTAGAGAAGCTAAAAATTGCGCTGGATCCAGTAAGACGGGACTTGCAATAAAAACTCAAGAATTAAATAATTAACAATGGTTTTATTATTCTATCTCATAATATTAATAATAAAAAAACAACAGTGATTTAGAATTCCCCTTTTAAATGGTTAACTAAAGAAGTATACCCTCTCAACAAGGCCACCTGAAAAATATTAACTGAGTCCATGAAAATAATTGCTATGTCACCATCAATGAATTGAAAATGTAAAATAATCATTAACCTCAAAATAAAACTCCCATTAAACTATTTCTTAAAATATAAAATTTATATCATATGTTGCTTTTAAAATGCATTATATAAATTGATGAAGGTAAATAATTTCATTCACAGTTACTATTAATAATTAAAATAATTATTCATCCAATTTAAATGAACTTTAAAGGTGACACTTACTATACTTGTTAAATAAAATAATTAATTTTCATAAAGAAATGATCAGCCACGATTATTGAGATAGAATACTCGTCTACTGGTGTATATAAATCCTAATAATAAATAAAATCCCTATATCCCACCAAAAGTACAGCAATGCATAATATTTATATATATATATATCCCCCAAAATGTACACAGAAATATACAGACATAACACGTTCCACAAGACAAATTACATATACAATAGTATACAAATACATAAAGGTCTCTTGCCACGCCCTTTTTTTATATTACCCTTCTGGAGTATATAAATTCTAAACTTCTTCTTTATAGGAATCCCAATTAGGATTAAAGATTTATTTCTATAAATTTACCCCCATGGTGTGGGTTAATTGCACGTCATGTGTATAATAAAGTATAGCATACAAATGTCCCCAGGACATTAAAAACTTAAAAGAAGTGCCTAAGTGGCTAAGTGCTAAAATACTTAATTAAGGTAAGAAATAAAATTATTTAAAATAATTAACGCCCCCCAGTTACCATGATTAATATAAAGAATTTATATAGACTAAAATAGGGCCAGTTAATGTAAAGAAAAAAATTGCACCATATTAGCACCTTATATAAAAAAAATACATTTGTGTGTGTGTCAGAGACGGACATGTTTCTTCAACTTATAACCAGTCTCAACAAATTTGTTTCAACAACCTTGTTTCGACAAACAAGTTGAAAAGTGTTTCGACAGGCACAGCTTGGTTGAAACTAATTTAAAATAACACCTACCTCCCCAGTAATCCTTTTATACAAATGACCTAACCTGATTTTAAAAATAAGAGAAAATATATGTTTTAATGCAGAGTAAATTAAACTTGAGAAAATATTAATAACAAAACTGACTTTAAATCTGTAGCGAAAGTACTATAAAGAAATGAGTGGAAATCTAAGTTGGATTTTGTGTTGTAGACATGTCAGTCTCTGAACTGACAATTTACTATACATGTATTGAAATTTACAATTAATACTTAGTGTTCACACTAAACTGTCCCATCAATTGGGGATCCAAATGAATGTATACTTGGTGCCATGTTGATTCTACGTGTGAATATAAATGGATATTTTTCACCTGCTTATATGTGCCCAGAAGGATGATCTCTTATTTATAGCGTGGCGATCTCATGATTGGCATGTTGCTGCGGCCTTGTTGTTCTCTTCGGTGTCGAGTGTGGAGCTTTAAGATGTCATTTCGTTCAGTATTAGCAGGACTTGTCTCTGTTCAGTGAACCCTATTGTCACACATTACATCTTTAGTGAGAGACCACACACAAATGCCCCCACTGTTTGGACACCCTCCAAAATACATAAATAAAAACAACACCTAGTTATGTTGTACATAATAAAACTTGGTAACATTATTTTGGCCAACATGCCTTACTTAAAAAAAAGTTCTCTAACCATGATTCTTTATAACGCTTTATAACTTGAACCTCACTGAATGTGAGTTGCTTTTGCAATATAATAATTTATGTTGGCTCTGTAACACCTTATGAACTTATTACTTTGAGTGAAATTGAGGTTACCACGTGGCGAAGAATTTATTTAAAACACATAGTTTTTTACTCCATAGAATCTGAGAATACTATTACTTTGAATGAGACATGATTTACGTTTAAAACGTGCCTGAGTAAGTTCCCAATTATATTTGTATAAAGTTTTACAGATGTAGTAGCAAAACTTTATACCACTTAATGACGACACGTTGTGTAACAGGTTAAGTGCTCAACCGAATCTCGTTACATCGGTGTTAATGAAAGTGTAAAATTAAATATATAGTGGTTATTGTACTTTAGGTATTAAAGCCGAGATTCTGACACTCCAATAATCAAGCTTTATTGGTTTATAAAAACTTTACGAATAATTACGTCTCACAATGCATGCTCCGACAAGTGGGCACGCTTACTCAAGCTTACTAAAAAAAAGGTTTTCTCCTTTAAAAATTTAGTATATAATTAATATAACGAAATCAAAACTTACCGCAGTCATTAAGAAACTTATCTCATATTTGAAAGAAGTCGACGCTAGATTTTCACACTAAACTCTCCACCGAAGAGATATTCTACGATGTCGTGAGTTAGGCTTCCATTTTGAGACAAACTAAAACGGAACGCCTCCCTCGTTTGGGTAACGAAAATCTCACCAGGCTGCACCACTGTTGTTTAAAACTGCTGGAAAAACTCGGCAGATGGAAACACCAATCAAACGGTGAACATTCGAAAACGGTAGCCTCTCCTATCCGCGGGTAGAGAGCAGCACTCCTTATTACATTAAATTTGGTACTGTCTTTACCGTCAAAAAAGCCAATAAACTCGCGCTGAATCATTTGACTCAGCACAATAGAAACTGTTTAGTTAAACGAGCAAAAGGATTTCGCAGTTTTAACTCGACCGTTTGGAATTTGTCTAGCTGTCTATTTGACGGATGTCCAGGAGAAGTTTTGAACCTGTCAACAGACATGCGAATTTAACATGCATGTATTTAACATGCGAATGCACACTCTTACCCCACAGGGCACTACTGGTTGTTTTTTGTTTTTTTTTTAAAAGAGGCACAGTGGCGTATTTACAGGGGAGGGCGGATAGACCGGACCCCCTCGTCACAGGGTCGAAAAAGTTGAATTTTTTTTATTTCATAATTTTTAGGCTGTTTACGCTAATGTAGTAGTAGGCCTAACTATTTTTTAATGTACAGATTTATAACACAGTATCAGCGTATACACGTTTGAAATATAGGAAAATCAATTCAGTAAATATATCTTGTAAACAATGTTTCAAGAATGCGTATTTTCAGGTGTTATTGCGGTTTACTTTAATGCGACTGATTTCAGCCACTTTAAGGATAGTAATGTTGATCAGTCTTAATTTGTTTTTTCTTTTGTATGAAGCCGACCAACCCCGGACCCTCCCCCAAGACCAAATTCTAGATATGCCACTGAGGAGGCAAGAATAAAAAGGGATCATAATTTTGAAAAACACAGCGATCCTGGCCTCCCACGCAGATACTGCCTGCGCCTCACGTAACCTACAGATCAACCTTAATGAAATCCATCAATGGTTAAAGAAGTGGCGGTTAAAGACGAACGGAACTAAATCATCACACGTTACCTTCACTATGAGACGTGACAGCTGCCCGCCGGTAACACTCGATAACTGCCAACTACCGCAAAAGGAAGATGTAAAATACCTCGGTATATATCTGGACCGCCGCCTTACCTGGCGAAAGCACATAATTACCAAAAACAAACAGCTCAGACTACAGTACAGGCAAATCTATTGGCTACTCGGAAGGAGATCCCCTGTGACTCTGGAAAGCAAACCTCCTTATCTACAAAGCCATACTTAAGCCAACCTGGACATATGGCATCCAGCTGTGGGGGACAGCGAGTACTTCAAATATCGAGATTTTACAACGATTCCAGAATGTGGTGCTCCGAGCTATGGTCAACGCTCCTTGGTACGTACCGAATAATGTCATCGAGAACGACCTCCAAGTGACTTCTGTCCGTCATGAAATCAAACGATTCTTCGTTAACTACAGTAAGAGACTAGCAGCGCACCCCAACGAACTAGCTCAAAAGCTCATGGAAGACGCAGGCACCAACACAAGAAGACTCAAACGCCACAAACAAGTGGACATTCCGGCTAGATTTATGTAATATTAGTGCTTAAGGAGGAGTGATCAATGGACCACCCTCTACATGTCATATATATATATTACTTTAATATTTATAACTAAATTTACCTCAAGATATACTTTTTTCCTTGAGGTAAATTTAGTTATAAATATTAAAGTATTATATACATCAAGAAACGAACTGTAGCAGAAAGTGATTGAAATATATATATATTGTCACCAATTTTGCTAAATGTTTATTTTGTAAACAGATTGCAAAAATAAAATAAATAAATAAAAAAATTTTTTTTTTGAAAAACCGCAAAACTCCTCGTGGCTATCAAATTAAAGAGAATCTTAACCGAAATCTGAATAGAGTGTCCAGTTTTAGAGATTTTGTGACACCTTGCTCTATCAAGTTCGTGAAATGTTGTAATAACTGTACAAATCATGCCACGTATCGGTTAAAGGGTTAGATTACCGTCGTTAGAATTTTACCAAACAACGTTTCGACCACTAACAATGTGTGGTCGGCTTCAGCTGTAAGTGAAACTAGTACATTAAATAAAAACTTAGTTCTAATCGAGATTCATTCATCCATTCATTCATTCACTAACAAGCGTGAAGCGTAACAAGAGAACAAACCTCTACCAACCTACAAAGTTAAACACAAGAATAGGAAAAGAAGCACCGCTGCTTACCCTGTGGTAAAATTCTAATAATTGTAATAGTCCAACCTGACATTCCTGATAATGAAGAAAGTTGTGTCAGTGGTTAAAATCACAAGCAGAATTATCACTGTTGCACACCACTATATAAAAATTATTCCGATTAGCGCTTTCAAGCTTCACAGCTCATCGTCAGATCGGAAATGAGCAAACAGACATGAAAACACACTTTGTTTTCATGTCTGTTTGTTCATTTCCGATCTGACGATGAGCTGTGAAGCTTGAAAGCGCTAATCGGAATAATTTTTATATAGTGGTGTGCAACAGTGATAATTCTATTTCTGATAATGTCCACAAACCATCGAAAGTTAGTTTTAAAGTTAGAGTAAAGAGAATTGTAACCCAAATCAGAACACAGTGTTTACTTTGAAAATGTGTTAACTTTAGAGGAACCATGGTTAAAAAAATAGAAGTCATTTTTTTTTTAATATTGAAAATATATAAAAGTCCGTATTGGGGGTCAAATTGTGGGGGGGGGTACTTTCATTTTAAAAACGAAATATTTAAAATACTGAGCTAGTCCTGCAAATCAGGGAGCTTAACCGTTAATAAACATTTCGTAACATGGGGAATCATTACAATATACTGTGCAGTATGTTTTTACCTGCTTTGTTTCGTGACTCCAGACTAAGCATAGAGGGTAGTCACACACACACAAACACACACATACATTAGTATCCAAATAAGTCGCAGAGACTATCAGAATTAAATTAACCTAACACACTGCAAATTAGGAAAAAGAGAAACGTCTGAAAGAGAAAGAAGAAAGGCGACGAGAGCTGGAAGAACGGAAGAAGATCGGTTACGTGCCGGGCGAGACGAAACTATTGGATCCGCTGCAAGCGGAGTTTGAGGTGTCGCGCGTCAAGTGGCAACCGTTGTCCGCCGACGGCGACGTCAAACAGAACCCGCACGGGAGACACAGAGACGACCTCCTGAAGGACGCGCTGGTCCACGTACGGCACATGGAACTGAGAGAGGTGTGCGACGAACTGATGCGCATCGAACTGGAACGGCTGCAAATGGAACTGGACAAACTGCAGAAAAGTGAGTTGTTAACGTAACCTAGATGTGTATAGATGTGTGTAGATGCGTGTGTACTAAACTAGGGAGCGATACTATAATGTAGGCTTTCACGGCCGGGATATAATTAATTACAATTATCCGTGCTGTTAGACTGTAGTTTAAAGTTAGAGCTCTTCATTATCATCTTCAGCAAGGATTAAACCAAAAATGGTTTGTTCCGGTCCCAACCAGATATAAAGACTAGAGCTCATCACTCCAGTGCTTCTTCGAACACCCCACACCTCTCCGTCCTTTTCGTCTTAGGTATAATTCAATAGTTGTTTGAGATGGATGCGGCAGCCATCCATTCGATTTAAATGTCCCAACCAGGGATGCCCACAGGGGGGGGGGATCATAGCCCAAGTTGCGCATTGAGAATTTTGGGGGGGGATTTTTTGGGTGTATTTTAAGGATTTGGGGGGGATTTTTTCAAGAATAACATTTTAAATCCAACATTGATGGAAATTTTTACCGTCTTTGTGCAACAAACTAAGCTATTAGTAGAAAACTAAAGCAATTGCATATCTTTATGATTGTTTTAACGAACTGGCGGCATAAATGTCTCTACTAGTAGTAAATTTTGTTTTGGAATTTGGAAAACTGACCCTGGCAGCCTGCAGCAACATCCTGTCAATGAGTCAGAGGGTTCGTGAATGTAAATTTTCAATTGGGGGAGTGGTGAGACTTTTGGGGAGGATTTGCGCATTGGGCCTTGGGGGAATGGGCACCCCTGGTTCCAACCATTTTAGCAGATACTGGGTGGCCCCAGTATTCTTTTGCACTCATAATATTCAGTTCCTGCCGTACACCGGTATTCTTTTGCGATATTGAACAGTGTACCCTACTACGTGGTGAGAAATATCATTTCGGCCTCTTGAATATGACTGCCTGGTCCCAAGCCGATAGACTACAGCTGGTCACTGCAACGATTCGTCGGACGTCCCACCCCTCTCCGTCCTATCGGCTTATAATTCAATAGTTGTTTGGGGATGCGGCAATTTATCCATTCCGTTAAGATGTTCCAACCGATTTAGCCGATGTTGGACTGACAAATACCATTTCTGCCTCTTGAATATGACTGGCCTAGGATTTTCTTAAAGTCCAATTCTCAGACGCATAGAGAAGTGTGGGGAGGCCCATCACCTTGTAAAATTTCAGGTATATTTCTTTACTCGTTGATTTTAGAGTCCTCCTGATGGTGCCATACGTATGGTTGAACTTGTACAGCTTCTTCACCATTTCATTGTTTGTAATGTAATACATATAGTAGCTAGTGGCGAAATTACATGGAGGCAATGCCTACCCTAAAAATTCTGTAGAATAAAAATTATAAATACGTATGAATTACGTAACTGTTACTGTTACTGTGGCTGTCGAATTTATTAAGCCGAAATGTGCTTTACTGAGCGACCGCTAGACGGTGACAGGTGAGATTCGGCATAAAGCGAATGAGGCAACGTGAACTTGCCTCAGTTTGTTTGTATACATCGTATGTAAGCAATGTGCTGGCGCGAATGGGAAGTGCGGGGGAAGGGGATTGTCCCGTGCTGTACACATAGAGCGTTGAGGCATGTCTCACTTCTATGGTGCAAAAAAGTTAAGTTAAAGCACGCTGGGTTGTTTCTAGATGTTTATTTTATGCGGTTATTAAAAGTGTTCCTGTTATACCGCTGAACTAACAGATGATCAAGATTGTTATTTGAATTATTTGTGACATTAAACATATAAGTATAGAAACTATTCAAGTTTAAAAATTTGCAGTTCAATCAGTTGTATTATTGTGTATGATTTATACAAGGATTGTTCAATAAAAACACGTTTAGGGCTGTAAAGCATTTTTTATTCAACGATTTTAAAAGAAGTCTCCATTAACATTAAGACATTTGTCCCACTGTTGCAATAATCTGTAGATTCTCTCCTAGTAAAATTTTTACGGCTGTTTGCGGAACCATTCGCTAACAGCAAACTCAGCGTCCGATTTGAACCACCGTCCTTTTAGTGATTCCTTAAAAAATATTTAAGGTAAAATTTTTGCCTACCCATTCGTTAACTACTAGCTTCGCCACTGATAGTAGCCCAGATATTCAAAATTACTAACTTGGTAGGTTAGAGTTACAATAATAATTATTATTGAAGATGGAAGTCAAAATAATAACAGTCAATAAAGTATTAAAAAACTTAAAACAAAACCAGACGGTTTGGCCATCCATACGACGGCCTTCTTCAGTGGTTAGGTTAGGTTAGGTTAGGTTAGGAAGAAAAAGTTAACAAACCCTGCGTAAGACTGGAGAGTATGACGTAAGAGGGACGGAAACTACTAGTGAGTATGTTACACTCTATCCTCTAACGCGGGGTCTGCTAACTTTTGCACGCACCACTGAAGAAATCCGTCGCGGGGACGGGCGATACGTCTGGTTTTGTTAAGTTTATTGTTAAGTTTGTTAACGGTTTAATGAATGTTATTATTATAACTTCCACTTCCAATAATCTTCTTCGTCTTCAGCGCTACAGCCCAATGTGAGCCGTGGCTTCCAACACCAATCTTCTCCAAATTCTTCTGTCCATTGCCATCTCAGTGTAACCACTCACAGCCATTCTTCTGCGATCTTCCAGCACATCGTCCAGCCATCTTGTCCTAGATCGGCCCCTCTTTCTGCTTTTATAGACCTGCGCCCTCAGAATTTTCTTTGGCATACGCTGATCATCCATCCGCTCTACCTGACCTAACCATTGTATTCGTTGAGCCTGTATGAATCTTACAATGTCTTCATGATTCAACAACTCATCCATCTCCTGATTATTTCTTATTCTCCATTCGTCGTCTTCCTGAACTGGGCCATAAACCGTCTCATGATCTTTCTTTGAAACCTTCTTACTGTTTCTCATTGCTTGTTTCTTTGTTTAGAGTCAAAGTTGTACTTTGTTATAAGTGTATCAACTTGCAAGTAGATGGTTTTCCGCTGTCTGACGATTTTTAACAGTTTGACAGCTAACAGAAACATATGGTCAAAACTTAAGAGACGAATAATTGAGTCTCTAATGTGTTTGTTCCATTTTAAGTTACTATTGTGTAGAACATTCTTCTTAGATATAGCAAAACATACGAGAAAATCATAATTCATTTAGTTCCAAACAAGGAATAATTAAACTACGAATTTAAAAGAGTTTAAAATAGATAATTATATATATATATATATATATATATATATTTATACATTTATAATAGACGTTAACAACTTTCTTTTATGTACATATTGACAAAAAGGCGTTTGTACTTTTTAGAGAAAAGAAAGGGTAAGAAGAAAAAGAAGAAAGGCAAGAAGGGTAAGAAAGGTAAAGATCCGACCAAAGACAGAACTTCTGAGTCACTGTTTGAAGAACTGGTGGAGACGGGCATTATAAAGAAGTACAGCACAGAGGCGAGCGTGGACGACTTCTTTGGCGAACCGGTGTGGAACGGTTACGAACTACAACGGACGCCGTGGTTCCAAGACCCCCTCTACGGCCTGGGCGACGTCAGACAGGTGATCGATTATGTATCCGTTTTCGTGACTTATTTTACAGACATTTAAATCGTGTGTTCGAGAACCGAGAACGGCTTGTGTTCTTTTCAGGCGAGGTGTCTGAGCTGAGGTGAAGAAAGGAATCCTTGCAAAACTAACAGTATTTTTCAACATGTTGAGCGTTCTCAACAACTTATGTCCCACTGCAAATAGAAAATACGACTAAAGTGAGTAAATTTCATTATTGCAGCGAGATGTTGTAAGTGAGTGCTATGGTGCCCCAGCTGTGGTCTATAGTGTTCAGAGGAGTTAGATTGGCAACAGTTGATGCTAACTTAGCCTTTTAGTAGTTTATGAATAATATACACGAATAACACATTACCATTGGAATAATATGGTAATACTATACCATCTGGTATAGTATGGTAGGCCGACATGACAGTTCTGCCTTGTCAAGGCCGGAGGCAAGCCTCTCCGATGTGCTGGAGCGTGTACACAGACCTTCATCGATTTTTGCGTTACGTAAAAAAAGAAAAGGGCATCAAAATCTTTACTTGAAGGCAAATATAAGCTTAATAAGGTTGATAAGAGAGTTGGTCAAAAAGTTCATACAAATTGTGTTTATTTGTAAAATAATATTTGTATTGAACTATATTATAGGCGTATATCGTTCCCTTCAAAGTAATATCCACTGAATATAATACAATCATGCTAACATTTATTTGGGCCTTCGAAAGGTTTTTGGAATCCACTGTTCACATAGCCGTAAGCTCGCTATGCATAGGGATTAGCGAAGACTTTGTCCTCTTCGGTGAAGAATTTAGGCGTTCGGCTAGACCGCCATCTTAGCTTCAACGCGCACGTGACTGACACCCTCAACAAGGCTCGCGGCGTCCAAGCCAAACTGTCTCCCATGCTCTCGTGCCGCAACCGCCTAGCTCTGCGCACTATCTCTTGATTCTTCGGTCATCGCTTACCTGTGCTGCTTCCGCCTGGTGATCACTCTTATCGACCACTAACATGTATCAGCTGGGAACGATTTCAGTCCAGGACCCTCCGTTCGTTTTCGGGGTCTCCTTGGTTCGTCAGAAATTATGTAATTCGTGGAGGCCTTCGAGTTCCTCCTCTTGCTGCATTTGTCCGGTAGCTCGCCGAAACTCATTTTGCTCCCGCAGCGACCTCTTTCTTCCCCTACCTTAGAATCATTAGTACGTCTGCACCGTCTCCCCCTATCAGACAAAAACCCTCGGGCTATTCTTGATGTAAGCCCCCCTATGTAAGCGTCGCCACGAAATTCGAAATAGCCCCAAGAATCGTCGTTTCCTTTATGATTCACCTTGCCTCCTCAGGGTAGTCCATCCCCAAGCATGTCTCTAGCACGCTTCTTCGTCCTGTTACCATTTGCCACCGGCACGGAGGATCTCTACCTCGCGGAGAACAACCGACGCCTCAAGATGTCTGCCTACTGTGTCCAAGGCGGGCGGCACCTGCCTCCCGCATCGCTACCGACCAGAGACAATGCCTACCAGAGACAATGCTATTAAGCATAAAATCTGTTCAAAATTCCGGTGCCATCTTGCGGATAACCGTGTTGGCATGTCCCTTCCCAGCTTTTAGGTACCCTTTCAATGAAAGTCCAGCACTGTTTTCATCTGGCAGTCATTGGGCACGTCCCGGAAACTGCAGTTAAGCCATGGGTTCAATGACGCCCCACTGCCAAGTGCAAAGTAAAGCTTTGTCCCCTGTGTCTCAGTCGAGCCAATGAGCATGCGTCATCGAAGCACAAGGAAAACATTTGGTTTTAACCAAATGTTCAACCGAAAAACAGTGTTATTATTAATGAAACCCAAGAACGTTTACGAGCAAGGTTACCTTAATTAGTTGTTAAACTGTGTATCCAAACATGAGTAAAAGTTTAGACTGTACCAGAGACTGACATATCAACGTCACGTGAAAACAGTATTTCAACCGGGCGCTTTTAGACGGGGAAATTCATAAATTACATGAACTTTTTTATAAAATCTCGTATATCTGTACTAGATGCCCGAGATTGCAAAATAATTTGACCTCACTTGTAAAATTTCGTAGCTTAGAATATGAACATTGTTTTGGATATAATACTTGTTTTCGTTGACACAAAACATTTTTTACACATTAGAACGAGGCTTTGTTAAAGACTGAGAAAACCAACAAACAAAAACAACACCCCTGTTACAGTCTACTATATAAATAGGGGTGCGGTCAGTAATACTACTCGGACATCAGTGGATATTCCTGATTATATTGTGATTTTAATAAAATGTAATAAAGCAATTGTTAGATAACTGTTAAAGAAAAGAGTTAATACAGCAGAAAAGCGAAGGAGGTCAAAATAATAGGTAAATAACAGTTTCTCCTCAAGCGTAACCAAAAAGAGAACATTCATTTTATCCGGCACTAAGCGATTAGAATTTTTAATTTATGTAAGGTAATTCAACTTTTCATTTTTGTTTTCTATGGTAACAATCAGCTGGTAAAGGAGTTCTGCATACTGGGTCTCGGCTCCGAGTACGTGCACAACAACGCGCCGCTGGTCCGTTCCGTGCTGCTTTTGGGCGGTGCCGACAGTCTGCACAGACGGCTCGTCGACGCCGTTTGCAATCAAGCAGGCGCTGTCTTGTTCGACCTCACCGCTGCCAACATTGTCAAAAAATACGCCGGCAGAAAGCAAATCAACTTCTTGATGCATCTGGTTTCCAAGGTGATACCTTCAACCTTGTTTTTTTTTTTGGTAACAAAATCCTGCTACGATAATTCTATGATTATCTCTGATAAATACACATTAGAATTTATCAAATTATAAATCTCTATTAATTGTAATAACCATTAAAATTCATAATCGCTAATAACTAACTATAATAATGATAAATAAGAAATATCCTCTACTCTAAAATGTGGATTGACACACGAGTAAAAGACAGATACTTTGGTAAGCACGCTGACCGAACAAATTATTTACATAGTTATATGTAAGTTGATTGTGATTCGTGTGTGTGTGTGTGTGTGTGTGTGTGTGTGTGTGTGTGTGTGTGTGTGTGTGTGTGTGTGTGTGTGTGTGTGTGTGTGTGTGTGTGTGTGTGTGTGTGTGTGTGTAAAATTTATCGATTTTTATTCGACAGAACCTACTTATGATACGATACTTAAGGAATATTTAATTATTTAATTCTCTTCGAAATTATAGGGTTGGAGTCAAGTATCTAATTAAAATTTTCTTAAGCATACTTAAATTATATTATGGACGGGAAATTAACTTCCTAATATATAAGCTATGCATACATAAATAATACGCACTAATTATTGGAACTCGCTTTGTTAATAATCTTTCTGGTGAAACAAGTGTGAATTGTTTAAATGCGTACACAATATTTTTGTTTTAAATAATTTTATGATTTTGACTGTTTAAACTGTATTTCAATATAATTACTGTGATATCGGAAACTATTTTTTTTTTTTTTTTTGAAATTCTAAACATCATCTTGAACTGTTTGGTTAAAGATCATATACCGTTTTACCAAGACAATATAATCACTTACTTACTCCACGACGCTACTCCATGAAGAACTCTGGCCTCCAGAACGACATGTCTCCACTCCTCTCTATCCTGTGCGACTCTTCGCTACCATCTGACCCCCAGTCTTCTCAAGTCTTCATCTACATCGTCCACTCATCTTCTTCTTGGCCTCCCTCTTGCTCTTCTTCCTTCTAGACCTTCAGTGAATACTTTTTTCACTGCCCTTTCCTGTGTCATTCTTTGCACGTGACCTGCCCACCTAATTCTACCTTGTTTTATTACTGTGACGATATCCGGTTCCTTGTGTAGTTCGTACAAATCGGCATTCGTCCTCATACGCCACATTCCTGTATCTAGTACACCTCCATATGTCCTCCTCAGATTCTTTCTTTCCCATCTTCTGATCATATCTTCTTGGGCTGAGGTCATGGTCCAGGCTTGTGACGCATACAGTAATAATGCCCGCAATACGGTTTTGTAAATCTGGACTTTGGAGGTTCTAGAAATGTTTCTGAACTTTAGGACAGGGAGCAAAGAAAAGTAGCGTCTATTTCCCATTGCCATTTGTTTCAAATTTCCATTACCATCTGATTTCTTGACGTCAAGACGGACCCAAGATATCTAAAACTATTCACCCTCTCAAATGCACTGTCATTAACTTTAATTTTTGGGTTTTTTTTCTTCTCGGACATTCTTCTTCATCGGCATATATTTTGTCTTTTGGCTGTTCACTTGCAGCCCAAGGTTGGTCGAACCATGCTCCAGAGAGGTGTACGCCTCCTCCAGTTCCTGTTTGTTTCTTGTTACGAGAACAATATCGTCAACATATGCAATGCACTGCGACCTTCTATTCATAATTGTGCAAATATTGAAAAGGAGGGTAGATAAGACATCCCCTTGCTTCACTACTCTTCGAACTTGGAAATTCTCTGTTAATTCTTCTTTCACTTTTCCTTTGCTTCTTGTACCTTTCAGGGTTACCAAGGCAACATGAATCTTAAAACTAGGACTCCATGGCAGGCTGTTATTATTAGGCCTACTAATATTATTATTATTATTTATTATATTATTAATATTACACATTATAATATTTCGTATATTAGCCATCGTCTTTAGTAACAATTATAAACACAACGTTTCGAACTCTATAAAACTAAAATCGTCTTCAGGTTAAATAATATTTTACATCATTATATCTATCAAACAAAATAAATTACTTAAGTCTTAGAAAAAATAATAATTTTTTTTTTGCGTACGAAGAATGCCTGTCTTAGGAGGAATATTATATATTAATATTTTTTATATAATAATGGTAAATGTATTAACTACGGGTGCGGGTTGCTGTCAGATGTCCCGTATCCTGCAGCCGTCGGTAGTGTACATAGACGGCGGAGAGAAACCGTTCTACAAGAAGGTGCCGAAGCCGGAGAAGGCGGACAACCCGAAGGCGCTGGCCAAGGCGCTGCCCAAGTTTGTGAAGGCGATCAGCGCCAACGACCGCGTCCTGCTGCTGGCCACCGCTGAACAGCCCTGGCTGGCCAAGGGCAGACCTATGGTAATGTCACTGACGATATACAGCATAATACTATTCTTATTAGTAGTAGGTATTTTTAATTTATACGGTGTTCCAAGTCGCATGGCACCTGAGAGATTAGGAGACCCTTTCAACACACAAACGCAGCTGGCCCGCACACCTGGGGGTATGAATCATCTACTGGGCGTCCACTAAGTAACTGTAACTTTTATTATATGAATTTTTTTAACAAACGAGCTTAGCATATATTTGTAATCTCCTTAAAATTTTAAAGAAACCCGACGTGGTTGTGATATAGTTTAGATGTACAACTAAGTCTAATTTAATATTCATTTTGGCTAGAAATTAGTATTTTGCAAACGTCATTTAATTTGCAAAATATTCATATTTATCGCAATTGTTTGTCGTTTGGACTCATTTTTCTCACAGTTTCACGGAGATTACAAAAATTATAGTTGAATTTGGATTTTAAGCTAAACCAAAAACTTTATAGTCTTGAATTGGACCGTATACTTATACCTGAACCGCCCGGGTCGTGCCTGGCCTGGCCGAGCCAAGACCTCACTATACTACTGGCCGGAGTCACCCCCTCCACTCCACGCGCCACGTCACAGTAGGCGCCGGACCGTTTCGCGCCACCAGCCCAATGCTTTTTTAGTCAGTATACACTTACACACGTGTTTCTATTCGTATACGAAGTTTTGCTGCAACTGTTTTTCATTCCGTACATTGTGATAATAATATTAAAACGTGCCAACTTCATGCTGCGTACCAGGATGCAAAAGCAATTATAACACAGATAGTTCAGTGACTGTTTTTAGCGTAAAACATATGTACAAGGTAGTTAAATTTAATGACGAAAACTTTAAACCAATCCAGTCTGATACTAATTTTGTTTTTTTGAAGTCTTTTAGTAAATGGTTAGTTAAATGGGATGAACTTGTTGTTCAAGGGGAGGAGTTGACAAAAGCTAAAAGGAGAGGAAAATTAACCAATGAAACACATGTAGGATTGGTACATACTGTTAACACTTTAATGGAGATTATTTCGTTTCTCTTAGGAGACATGAAATTGTCATATGTTTTACTTGGCAAATTTCAGACCGATCCGTTAGAGGCCAGATTTAGCCAGTATAGAGAGATGAGTGGTGCATGTTACCATGTATCAGTCAAGCAGGTTTTGGAATCAGAAAAAAACTAAAAACTTTGAGTTTGATTGATATTTACTCCTCTGGATACAGTAAGTATGTATCAAAGAGTTATTTATTTCCACAGCAGACTGTGAAGAAAGCGATAGTAATGATATGTATGACAACAGTAATCAAATTTTTGATGACCTGCAGGTAGACATAACTGATGTTACCTTATCAGAAAATGACAGTTTAGGCCTTGTTTATATTGGTGGTTACTTGGTACACAGTATTTTAAAAAATAACTTGCACTGGGTGTACAGATTTCTTTACTACAACAAATACCGAGTCTACAGTTATACCACAAAAGGACAATTACTATTTTAATGTTATTAATAGAGAATCTTTAAAATACCCTTCAGATTATGTGATGGAAGTACTAAATTTAGCTTTCAAAGTGTTTACATTAATTGTATCTGACAGATACGAAACACAGTTTTTATTGTCCACTAATCAGAGAGTAGCGCTAAAATCCACTGTTTTAGGTTTTATTGACATCCATCATCCACAGAGAAATTGTAATATATGTAAAATTAATTTTAACAAACTTATCGATAAATGTTTATTTTCCATTTGTAAAATCTTATTAAACAATTATTCAAAATCTCGTAATGACAAATTCAATAAAAAAAGGAAAGATGCTCAGAATGATGTCAAATCGAACAAAAAGAGAAAAATACACAAATTTTATTCAAGTTCAGCGGTAACTTAAATAAATGTTAGAAACAGAATGTTAAGTTAGTCTAAATAACTTTATTGTAAGTAGATTTTAAATTACATGTAAATATGTTAGACATAAGGCAATACGAGACTGTAATGCATCATCTTCAAATGATCAAATATTGTTGTAAATAAATAATGAGCAGTTAGTAATCGGTTATTTCTTTAATTTTCCTGCTTACCCCGCTTCTGGTACTACTTATCATACATGATATAAAAACATATAAACATAACATAAAAACATATAGGACATGTTTAGGTAAACCATTACAGGTGTGTGTAGGAAAGGTTATTTGAGCACGCGACACAGTAAACAGCATTAGCAGCTGTGTTTCGTTTCGGCGCCTAGTGTGACGTCACGTTTCCAGCACTCCGGCCAGTAGTATAGTGTGGCCTTGGCCGGGCCGGTTGTGACTGCGCATGCGAGAGTAAGGGTCTTCCAATCCCTTAGATCCCATCCGGTTTGGAACACCGTATAGTTTAGGATCTATAAATTTAGAAAATTTGTAAAATTAATGAATTTACAAAAGACTTCCCTTGAACTTTTCATACAAATGAGGAAGAAAAGCTTAAAACTTTATGGACATTTATTTTCAAAATAATTAGAAAGTTGGGCCGTGGTCGGTTGCACCCCGTCGGCAACGTTTCGAATCCCACCCTCGGGTACCTTCTTCAAGTCGAAAAAAACGACAGTGTTGTGAGGCGGTTCTTGTCGAACGATATCCGACAACTTTATTCGTAATAAATTACCTTATTTGAAATCCGTCCTGTGACTTCGTTGCGTTGTTTTTGTTGTTACGCGTTTCGGGAACTATGTCCCATCATCAGACGTATCACTCGGGAAGAGATCGTCAAATATTAAAATTCATAAAAGTACATTATTTAAATACACGTGTTCGACTCGGTGCGCACCGTGCAACGTTCGGTCGGATACTGAATTCTTGGACTTCGAGTTATTGCCAAGTTGTTTATCTCAAGCAAATGCAACGCGGTGTCGTACAGTGGGTTGGATTTAAAATTCAATTTATCATTCAGTATGCCATCATGGTTGTTCGTGCTGTCATAACTTTTGTATATTTCAAACTCCTCTAATGCGTCCATGTAGCGACCCTTGTTACAGTAATGTAAAGGTATAAGATTAGACCTTAAATCCGTGTAAGTATGGTTGTTTGAAATCAAATGGCGTGCGTAATTTGACTTAATGTTTTCAAGTGAATATATGTTATTTAAATTTTTGCGTGGTGTGTGTTCTTGAAATCTTTTGACGAAAGGTCTCCCTGTCTGGCCAATATAGAAACTATCACAGTCGTTACATATTAGTTTATATATGCCCGTTTTTATCTCCAAGTGGGTTTGAATATTTGGGCGAACTAATTCCCATAGACTATTATTAGTTTTGAAAGTAGTAGTAATACTGATTTTATTTAATGTGGATGTTAAAATTCTGGGCATTATATTGGTGTAAGTGGTTGAAATGAATGTGGTCTTAGCATTTTTAGCTGGTTCAGGTTTGGACTTTTTATATTTGTGCTTTCTGAGGATGTGCAATAAGGTAATTAATTTATTATCAAAAACGTGACTTGGACCATAATCAACAATGTTTAAACTTTATTCGGTTCCTTCGGCAAGAGCAACTTCGGCCAACTTCGGGTATCGTTTAGCAAACATCCCCGTAACTGTTCCACAATACTCTGTCGCTTTTTACGACTTGAAGAAGATACCCGAGGCTAAGATTCGAAACGTTGGCGGCGGGGTGTCGCTGTTGTTTACCAACCGACCACGGGCCAACGGCCCGGTTTCTTAATCATTTTGATAATATTGACAACGGCCGTGTGAGCTCACGACAAACATTTATGGACATTTATTACGAATGGAATGTAAAAATTAAAGAAAGAGACATCTGGATATTCTTTCAAAGAATGCTTTCAACAAACGTGAAAACAAAATTTTTATGGCACAAAGAAGTACAGAAACGTTAAAAACAGATGTCAAATATAGACGACAAACAATGTAGGACAGGGGTAAGTACAGAAAAATAATAAGAGGAATTCAAGCTGGAAGAAAGATCAACACACAAGGAGGGGGGCGAGGTGGAATCACAGAAGGAGAGAGAAAGATCGGAAGTGAAAGAATGAAAACATTACAGTTCTTTCAAGTTCACAAAGAACTTCACGATTATAGGCTTTATAAAACATTAAATTTATATATCAGAAGTAAAAAAAAAAAACTTATCTGAACAGATGAAAAAGAGTTTTGTCCAAGCTAGAAAGATACAATCCCCTAGTTTAGATGGTGTCCGATGATAGCTTTCGAGTGTTAGATTAGACGAAATGTTATTTTTCGGTTGGACGATCTCATGTCATTCTCGAAAATGAGAAGAGAACAAAAATGTACAACGCGGGCCGAAGTGGCTTTAAAAAAAAAAGTAATCTATTAATAAAGGAAAAATGTAAATTTTTTTGTAAAATTTACTTTATCTGAATTATTTTTTAATTAATGTTTTACTTATTTGGTGATGTGTATTTGTGTGCGTTTCCAATGGTTCAATTTTTGGCCACTGGGATTGTATATAATAAGGTATATTTTCCAAATTTGTTCTTCTCTTCTTCTTCCATTAGCTGTAACAGGCGAATCACCTCTTCCGCTCCCAAGAGAATATATACACTTCACCAACACTTTCGTCAACGCTTTTACCTAAAGTCGTTCCATGTCCGTAACCATTATTTCCATCCGATTTGTTCCTTTGCGACTTTCGAGTAGGATAAGTGTCCTCTACGGACGTTCACCAGTAACACCAGTGGTAGGAGTGCTGCCTTTCAGCCTCTAGATGCGCTCTGGGTATCTTTCGGTGATCCACCTCCAAGGTTCTTCCGCCTCTGGGACCGTTGATCATTTGCCAACTTTAACTCTGGCCAAGCCCTTACCGGGTAGCATGAAAGAAAAACAAGAAAACAATAATTACAGAGTAAAGCCGATGAACGAAGAAATGGAAGACTCCCTAGCCGTCGAACGGTATTATCGTCAGGATCGAAAAGATCAAGAGTTAGTCAAGAGAGATTATACAGGAAAGATTGAAGAAAGGGGTTCTACCAAAGACAGGTTGAAATAAAGGGAGAATCCAGCTCAGGGGTACATCGGCTGTGCTAAACCCGTATCTACCAAGTATGGATCCCTGATGAATCAACTTTTTTCATCATCATCATCTCCACCACACAACATAGGCTAGGTGCTGACTGTTTCGCCTTCAAAGATCGTCTAGCCATCTCTTCTTGAGTCTGACCTCACACCTGTGTCCTGTAGGTTTGTATTGCCAGGGTAAAATTTTAATTTTTCATTCGAGTTATAAAACTTGTAACACTTCTCTCATGTCCTCGTAGTAAAACTTGTAACACTTCTCTCATGGCCTCGTAGTAAAACTTGTAAACTTTTCTCATGGCCTCGTAGTAAAACTTGTAACACTTCCTCATGGCCTCGTAGTAAAACTTGTAACGCTTCTCTCGTGGCCTCGTAGTAAAACTTGTAACACTTCCGTCGTGGCCTCGTAGTAAAACTTGTAACACTTCTCTCGTGGCCTCGTAGTAAAACTTGTAACACTTCTCTCATGGACTCGTAGTAAAACTTGTAACACTTCTCTCACGGCCTCGTAGTAAAACTTGTAACGCTTGTCTCATGGCCTCGTAGTAAAACTTGTAACGCTTCTCTCATGGCCTCGTAGTAAAATTTGTAACACTTCCCTCGTGGCCTCGTAGTAAAACTTGTAACACTTCTCTCGTGGCCTCGTAGTAAAACTTGTAACGCTTCTCTCGTGGCCTCGTAGTAAAACTTGTAACACTTCTCTCACGGCCTCGTAGTAAAACTTGTAACACTTCTCTCATGGCCTCGTAGTAAAACTTGTAACGCTTCCTCATGGCCTCGTAGTAAAACTTGTAACGCTTCTCTCACGGCCTCGTAGTAAAACTTGTAACGCTTCTCTCACGGCCTCGTAGTAAAACTTGTAACACTTCTCTCATGGCCTCGTAGTTTTAGTTTAGAACACTCTTAACTCCTCTTAAGAACGCCATTTCCGAGGCCTGTGTTTTTACTGTCTAGTTTCTTGTTTGTTGTCCATAATTCACACACATAGGACAGTACAGAGAATGCCATAACTTTACAGAACTATAATTTTGTATCTCGTCGTACCTTGACGGTGGTTGACTGTCCCACAGATCGTCTGGAACTCACCTAACATGTTTTGTACAAAATGTTACGAACATTTTACAAAATGTTTATTAGTTTTTACAGAACTAATAATTATTAAATTCTTAATTTCATAGTCACCGTCCATCAATGAATTTTAACGATGAAGGGTTTGCGAGGATCGGTCAAAAAAGTATAACAAGAAAACACAAAAGAGTTTAAAATTTAAGACATAAAGACGCAAAGAGTATGATTACAGGGTCCTTCAGTCTTTCGACTGGTTTGTACCCTCTCCGCATATACCCGTGGTGCGTGTGTTACGGAGTCTCTCACAGGTATAATATGGGACCTACAGTTTAACACCGGTTCCGAACGGCATAGTTGGGTAGGACTTATACTAGGCAGGATACCTGTCGCTGGTTTGCCATTGCCTTGCGAGGGGAAACAGTCGTAACAAAGAGTATAGACACAAAGAATGTATTTGTGTTATACTTTATTGCCGATCCTCGCAAACCTTCATCGTTAAAATTCAATAATTATTAAACCTATTTCCTCGTTTTTACAGTTTAGTAAGCTAAAACGTAATTTTCTATTGGAATTTTGAAAGAGTACTGAAATTGACTCTTCTAAAGATTCTATTAATATGTCGAGATAATAAATTTCAGACGAAAACGTTCAACAAAATCGTGCTAGTACCGGCGCCCGACTACGCGACAAGCGGTCAATACTGGCACTCCAAACTGATGGCGTACCACGGTGTCGACAGAGAATTTCCGTGGTCGTGTCTGACGGAGTGCGCCGTCGGCTACCCGCTGCCCACCATCGACAGGGTGATACAGCAGGTGATGACGCCGTTGCGCGTCATACAGCTGAAGCACAGACCGCTGCGGCCGATGGAATTCATGGACGCGCTCGTGCACGAGAAACAGATCACGCCCGAGGAAAGCGCCAAAATGCTGAACTGGTACCGTAACAATTATCCGATAGCGAAGCGGCGCACTCTCAAGCTAGACGAGGAAGCGGAGACACGGCGCAAACTGGCCGAACTGGAAGCGAAAAAGAAAAAGAACCAAAAGAAATGACAGTCGACTTATTTGTATTTCATTAACTGAACTTTTCGCTAATAATAAAATTTTTTTATGATCTGAATATACACGAGACATTTAGTATAGCCGTGTTATTTTAAACCTAGTGAGAGAGGGAGGAGAGAGGGAGAGGTGAGAGAGGGAGAGGGGGGAGAGAGAGAGAGCGTGTGGGTGTGTCGGATGGTTTATCAACATCATCATATTCAAGGAGTAAACCAAGGATGGTTTGTTCCGGTCTCAAACAGGCAAAGATTAGAGCTGGTCAGTCCAGCGCTTCCTCGGACGTCCCCTCGGCTTATAGTTCCATAGTTGTTTGGGGATGTGGCAGTCATCCATCGGCAAAGATGTTCCCACCAATTCAGCCGATAGGCCTACTAGGCAATCTTGTCGAGTAATATCCTGATCCTTCCTGTGTTTCTTCTATGATCATGGAGAGTATACCCTGCCACGTGCCTGAGAAATATCATTTCAGCCGCTTGTATACGACTGGCCTGGCCTTTCGTTAAAGTCCAATTCTCAGACCCATAAAGAAGTGTGCGAAGGAACATCACCTTGTAGAATATATTACAGACGAATACATGACATTCTGTTGCTGGCTGCAATTCTCTTTCCTGTAACCGCGACCTCTTTCTTCTCCTACCTGCGAATGATCAGCACTTCAGAACCCCAGCTCCCCTATAAAGGTCAAACGCCCTCCTGCGAATCTACTTGAGCCGCGATAAATCCGTCCAACTTCTGGTTAGGACCCCCTGGTAGTTACCTTCCAAAAGCTGATCGCTCACTCTCTTCAGAGACTTCCGTCCTATCACGTCTGGGCCCGGTGTATCCCACCAGCACGGAGGCGCTCTGCCTCTTGGGGACTGACGGCTTCTGCTAACTGTGTCACGATACAAAGCCACCATCCTCCGCCATCTAGCGAATAACCGCGTTGGCGACATACCACACGAAACCTGTCGACTGTCCAGTATAGTAGCCTCGCTGAATGTGTTTCCAGGCGGCATCAAAGACCAGTTAAATAGCCCAATTAGCGAAGGCACCCCCTTCTGCTGATAGCTGTGAACATAGCTAGCCGCTTCTGAAACATCTCCAATGATGCCAAACTTATTTTGAACTTGAATGCAATATGGACCAGTCTTTGCGCGACGTCGGAAGTGCCCGCTTGTCTGAATTTCGAGTCCGTTGCCAAAGAAACCACTGCTTTAGGAATTATTAATTTGTTACCTTCTTACAGCACATAGTATTTTACATAGTATATTTATATTTAAATATCACAGTAATACTGCTTTACTTTATTTATAGTTGTAATTTTCGGTTCCGTGTTGTTCCGTGTTCACGTGTTTAAAATGTGGAGATCTTGGCAGAGAGAACAACCATATCCTCAGCACGCTGATAATGAAGAAGGGAGTCATCGTCATAGTGATAGTGAAGAAATCGTTGTTGATGTAGTTAGCAACAGTGATAGTGGTGATATAAGTGACAATAATGGGGAGTTTTCGAACGACGGGGAAATCTCGGCCACTCCAGGCACTAGTAGGCCAATCAAAAATTCGATTAGAACAATTTCGAAACAGAGCCAAACTATAGTGTGTAACGTGCATGAATATGTTGTAAATAACAAAGTAGGTAAGGGTTCAATTACTGAAACAGCCAAAATTGTGAAATTAAGCCGCCCGACTGTTCGTAAAATTGTTTCTAGAGGTCCCGTGACTCCCAAGAAGCCAGGTAACAAAAAAGCGCGTTTTAATAAAATTGATAATTTTGTTTGCGACATTATCCGCCAAGAAATTTACAAATTTTACAAGAAAGGACAGCCACCCACAATTTCCGAACTACTCCAGCATCTTCAGAACATTTCAAGTTTTCCTTATAAAGAAACAATGCTAAGATCCCTTGTGAAGAAGCTCGACTTTCGATTTCGGACACTTAATAAGAGGCGTGTTATAATGGAGTCAGCAAGAATTGTGTTTTGGAGATACAAATACCTCCATAGACTACACCAACTGCGCTCACAGGGTTATGATGTTGTGTATCTAGACGAAACTTGGTTCGACACACGTGACACCGTGAAGAAGGGATGGGATGATGGAACATGTGGTTGCGCTATTAACGTCCCTGTATCTAGAGGGAAGCGCATCATGGTGCTACATGCTGGTGGAGGTGAGGGGTGGGCTCCTAATTGTCTTTATTTGTCTGCCAAAAATATTTCAGATGCTAAAGCTGACAGCCACGATGAGATGAATGCTACAGTTTTTGAGAATTGGTTTAAAAATTCGTTACTGCAAAATCTTAGAAAAGACAGGAAGTATGTCATAGTTTTAGACAATGCGAGTTACCATTCTAGACAGCTTATCAAAATTCCAACTAAATCGTCAAACAAGTCCGAAATTATTGAATTTATGAAGAAATTTGATTTACCAGTACCGGACCCAGTCCCCATTAAATTAATCTTGCTCGAAAGAATAAAAGCGACGAATATAAACAAAATGTACGCAGTTGATGAGATGGCTCGAAAGGCAGGTCATGAAGTGTTACGACTTCCCCCTTATTACTGCATATTAAATCCAATCGAATTAGTCTGGGCACGGTTAAAGTCTAACGTCAGGAAGAGCAACATAACTCCTCAGTTAAGTGCAAGTGTCTGTGAAGCCCTAAGGAACTGTACTGAGAACATAGATGCCGAATACTGGAGGAAACGTGTGGAAAAAACTATGAAGGTAGAACGGGGATATTATGCAGACCTGTGGGAAGAAGAAGACCGCCTCATCATTCATGTTGCAGACGACAGTGATGATGACTCAGACCGCGACTCCAACTAAACGGTGAGTAGTTTACTACCAGGCTATGTATTAATTATTTGCGATTTTGTCTTGTTTTACTCAGGTTTATTAATTTCTGATATTATTATTATTATTATAGCATTCCTTCTGATATTGCAGGGATTTGCTTATCCCAAAGCTTTGTGATATTTTAATAATGAAAATCATTTTGAAAGTTATGTCGAAAAGGTATAGACCTATATTTTGTCGGTTTTGTTGTATTTTTATTCTTTATAGATAATGTAAACGTCAGGTTCACTTACTTAAAACTGAAACTTCTGAGAAGTCCTGAGTTGTAGCCTATTATTATTATTATTATTACTATGAATTAATCATACGTATAATAATAATAACAATGAAGAGGAGAATCATTTCACGCTAAGTTTCACTATAGGTGGGAGAAGAACTTGGCAACTTTGTCAGCTTGTTTTGAGTGACACTAGGGACAAGACCATCGGTTTCCTTTGAGTGAGAATCAAAGCGTTCCGCCTGGAAACGCTTTGAGCGCGGCTACTATACTGTTATCTTCTGGCAGCCGTCCGTCTTGATCCGGACGCTGCAACATTGTGACGGGTGCGAATACATCCCGATCAAACAACGCAACGCCATTCTGTTATTCTAATCTCTACCTGTCGCGGCTTTGATCCTCTTAAAGACTGACGTGACATTTCAGTATTTCAATTCCACGGCCATCGGATATACCGTAAATCTACGGAGTGTTTGATCATAGTTCATAATGGAGTCCATTGGCGTAACTATAAGGGGGGAATCAGGGGGATGAAACCTACGTCCAAAGCTATTAGAAATTTCTGTTTAACGTAATTCTATTTCTGTACCGATTGCGTGTATTAAAATAAGGTTTATAAATAATTGTGAAAAGTAAAAGGGATTACAGCATTTGTAGATTAATAAAATAGAATTTTCATAATTGTGTGACACGTTGACCCGGACTGTTAGGACGTGGGTCAATATTCACATTTCCTTAATCCTAAGATGTACTGACGTTCTGGTGTTTCAAGAAATGTGTATATAGCAGTTTCTTGACTTTAATTTGAAAAAGTGTGATTTTTACATACAAAATAACGTACTTTAACGGAAACTTTAAGTTTCTTAAAACATTCTTGGGTCAACATCCTTCAGTTTTAAACTGCGAATGGTTAATACAACCGAATTTTTTTTTAATATCTCCGCGAAGAGTCGTCACAAAATTTATTAAAAATAAAAATTTAGAATTGCTATGGCAGAAAATTTTGCTATTTTCCACAAGATGGAAAGGGCATATGGCATAACTAAAGATATTTACAATAAAAAGTGCAAGTCTAAAAATGCGAAAATAAGGCATTACAATACAGTAGTGAAGCCAGAATGCCTGTATGGAAGTGAATGTCTAGCATTGAGTTATAATTTAGACAAACTAGAAATATTGGAAAGACAAATTATTAGGAAAATATTAGGCCCACGAAAAACTTCAGAAGGTTTAGAAATTAAGAAGTAATGATGAAATATATCAAAGTAATGAAAGTGTAACAGAAACAATGAGAAAAAGAAGACTTTTATTTTTTGGACATTTATATAGAGTGGACGACAATAGGTTAACAAAGCAGGTCTTCAAATATCTGTGAGGGAAGAAGTCAACATCAAGTTGGATTAAAGAAGTCCAAAAGGATTTAGAAAAAAATAATATACACGCAGAAGAAGCAATTGAAACAGACGTTTTTCGGGAAAAGTGTTAAAAATGAAAGGAGTTCAGAGTAGGAGAGAGAGAAACGCAGGTTCAAAGTGGACTGAAGACAGGAAGAAAAGACACAGTCAAAAGATGAAAGAAAAAGAAATATTGAGAAAAATAAAAGAACAAAGAATAAAGAATTGAAATTGGCATGTGGTCTTTAGATGGCCGAAAAAAAAAATTAGAATTTTTTAATAAGTGGTTACTAATGACTTGATATTTGTTACCTTTATTTTGAGTTAATCAAGATAGAATATTTGGAAATCAGCGCTTTTCCTTATTTGTTTCAACTCTTATACATTCACGTTGGTTTACTCAAAAACTTAGAAACGCAAATAATTTCTAAAATAAATTTATAAAATTTATGGGAAAATCCTGAATTTCTCATTTGTCCTGAGGAAAATGGTCGGGGCTGGGTCAAACTTTCAAGCTGGTCTCACCCCATCCCCCAGGAGCGACTCCTAGTTCCTGGTGAAGAAGACCTGTCGCTGTTGGAAACGTTTAGTAGTCGTGGTTTCGGCCGAGTGTTTTATCTTGCACACGTTTCGCAGATTGATTGGTTCCGCATCATCAGAAACTACGATGTAGATCTATATGTATATTAACGAACAATCGATTTGTGTTGTAATACAGAATCGTTTTATTGTAAAAATTTACAGGCATTGCACAAATCCAATGTACAGAGAAGGGCATTGAAAATGCTTCAATAAATCTAAAAAAAATATATATATATATATTACTATAATACTTATAACTATTTTACCTCAAGATGTATTTTTTCTTTAGGGACATGTTTCGGGAGATCCTGTTCTCCCATCTTCAACCTTCGCCATCTTGCTTCTGGTGCAGTATTTGTGTGTTGGCTTCTGGATGTTATTATGGTGGTTTGTTGGTCTTTGGTCCTTCAATGTTGCATTATTGTGTGTGGTTGTGGTATCTGTTTTTGTATTTTGTGTATTTTTGATGTTGAGTGCTTTGAATATTGTGTCATGTTTTGTATTGATTTGTATTTGTTCTGGTATTAATTTGTTTTGTGTTTTATGTTTGTAAATCTGTAAATTTTCCCAAATGTTCATTATGGTGCCTTTGTGTGGTATATGTTTTATTAGTGTTACATTGGTTATGTCTGGGAATTCATGTCCTGTGTTTATTGCATGTGTGGCTAAATTGGATTTATATATGTTTGGTTTTTTGTATGCATTTAGGTGTTCAAAATAACGTTTTTTCAGCTGTTTTTTTGTTTGTCCTATATAACATTTATTGCAATCTTGGCATTCAATTTTGTATATACCGTTGGTTGTTGTATTATCTTTGTTGTGTGAGTTATTTAGATTTTGTAATTTATTTTTATTAGTTTTGTATGCTATTTTTATATCTGTGTTTTTAAATAGTTTTGTTAGTTTTGACATTTTATTATTTATATATGTGAATGTGGCCCATTTTTTGTTGTTGTTATTATTTATGTGTTGTTCAGTTTGATTAATTCTTAATTGTTCAGTTTTTATTTTGTATTTGATTTTATTTTCTATTTTGATCATAGTATTTTTATTGTATCCATTTGCATAACCAATTTGGTGTATTATATTTCTTTCTTTGTCAGTTTCTTGTTTGTTTAGGGGTATTTTGTACATTCTGTTAAATAACGAATAAAATGCTGCCATTTTATGTTGTGGTGGGTGGTCAGAATGGTTAGGTATAATGATGTTAGTGGAAGTTGGTTTTCTATATATTGCATATTGTATGTGTTTGTTGTATCTTGTGATGGTTATGTCTAAATAGTTGATTTTGTTATGTTTTTCTTTTTCTTCTGTGAATTGTATTTTGGGATGTATGTTATTGATTTGTTTCAGTATGTTCTCTGTATTTGTGTTTTTGTTATTTGATACATATAGTCCATCATCTACATATCTTATCCATATGCCATCTGGGTCATGTGTTTTTATGATATTTTGTATTTTGGTGTCTATATGTTGTAGGAATATTTCTGCTATTATGCTTGATAATGGTGATCCCATTGCTAAACCTTCTTTCTGTTGATAAATTTTGCTATTAAATTCAAAGTAATTTTGTTTTAGTATTAGTTGGAGACTATTTTTTATTTCGGTTATATATTGTTTGTTTTCATTTTGTTCTATAAGTTTGTTTATTATTATGTCAATTGTTTCTTCTACTGGGATATTAGTGTACATGTTTGTTATGTCATATGATGTGAAAAATGTATTTTCATTTATATTTATTATTTTTAGTTTGTCTATTAATTCGTATGTATTTTTTATGTTATGATGGTTATTTGTTAGTTGGTTATTTTTTAGTTTTTGTGCTATTATTCTTGCTATTTTGTATGTAGGAGCTTTTTTGAAATTGATTAATGGACGTATTGGGTTGTTTAATTTGTGTATTTTTATTAGGCTGTTCATTTTAGGTGGTTCTGGATTATTGTTTATATATATGTCTATGTTTTTATTGTTGAAAATGTTTTTATTTGTTTTTATTAGTTTTATTGTTTGTTTAAGATAGTTTTCTGTTGGCTTTTTATCTAGTTGTACGCATTTATTATTGTTGATGAAGTCTTCGGTTTTTTTGATGTAGTCTGTTTTATCAATGATTACTGTTGCTTGACTTTTGTCTGCTTTAGTTATTATTAAATTATTGTTCTTTACTTTATTTTTAATTTCTTTTATTGTTTTATTGTTTTTCTTTTGTTTATCTTTGTTTTTCATTTCACTAGTGATTATTTTTTTAATTATATGTGCTGCTTCTGTTCTTTTTTCTTCTTGTATATTGTCTTTTATTAGGTTAATGGCAAATTCTGTTTCTACTATTAAATTTTCTAGATTTTTGTTTGCATTTTGGGTTATGTTAGTTTTTGACATATTGTTTAAATATTCTGTTTCTTTTTTGTTAAATTCTGTATTGCTGAGGTTAATGGTTCGAGGGTAAAATGTGTGTTTATTTTTGTTTTTTTGTTCTTGATTTTTGTTTTGTTGTTTTAATGTGTTAAGTTTTTTGTTGATTGTATAAGTCTTTTTGTTTTTCTCAAATCTTATTTTATTTTCTATGTTATTGTATTTATTGTTCCAAGTGATTGGATGTAATAAATTTGTTAGCTCTAAGTGTAGTTTGTATATGTCTAGTGTTATGCTATTTTTCTTACTGTATAATTGATTAATTTCGTTTTGTATCCATAGCCTTTGTGCTTGTTTTATAGTTTTTTGTGCAGTCATATTTTTGTTGTTTGTGTTTATGTTGATGTATTTAGGTGTTAAATTATGTTTTTGGCATTGTCTATTGAAGTATATGTTTATGTTTGTGATCATTAGTTGTTTTTTTCGTGTTTGGAATTTGTTTAACAATTTGGTAATGTGGTTATATGGAATTGTGGTTATGTTGTTTGTGTACATGTTAATGTATATTTATGTGAGAGATGATTTGTTATCTGTTATTTGGTAGTTGATTTCACTTATTTGCTATTCACTTCACTATTTTTTCTTCACTATACACTTTTGTTTTTGCTTTGTTTTATAACCTCACTTTTCGTTTTTTCACTGTAGGCTTATTTACCTTGTATGGTTATATTATTTCATTCACTTTCTGCTACAGTCCGTTTCTTGATGTATATAATACTATAATACTTATAACTATTTTACCTCAAGATGTATTTTTTCTTTAGGGACATGTTTCGGGAGATCCTGTTCTCCCATCTTCAACCTTCGCCATCTTGCTTCTGGTGCAGTATTTGTGTGTTGGCTTCTGGATGTTATTATGGTGGTTTGTTGGTCTTTGGTCCTTCAATGTTGCATTATTGTGTGTGGTTGTGGTATCTGTTTTTGTATTTTGTGTATTTTCGATGTTGAGTGCTTTGAATATTGTGTCATGTTTTGTATTGATTTGTATTTGTTCTGGTATTAATTTGTTTTGTGTTTTATGTTTGTAAATCTGTAAATTTTCCCAAATGTTCATTATGGTGCCTTTGTGTGGTATATGTTTTATTAGTGTTACATTGGTTATGTCTGGGAATTCATGTCCTGTGTTTATTGCATGTGTGGCTAAATTGGATTTATATATGTTTGGTTTTTTGTATGCATTTAGGTGTTCAAAATAACGTTTTTTCAGCTGTTTTTTTGTTTGTCCTATATAACATTTATTGCAATCTTGGCATTCAATTTTGTATATACCGTTGGTTGTCGTATTATCTTTGTTGTGTGAGTTATTTATATTTTGCAATTTATTTTTATTAGTTTTGTATGCTATTTTTATATCTGTGTTTTTAAATAGTTTTGTTAGTTTTGACATTTTATAATTTATATATGTGAATGTGGCCCATTTTTTGTTGTTGTTATTATTTATGTGTTGTTCAGTTTGATTAATTCTTAATTGTTCAGTTTTTATTTTGTATTTGATTTTATTTTCTATTTTGATCATAGTATTTTTATTGTATCCATTTGCATAACCAATTTGGTGTATTATATTTCTTTCTTTGTCAGTTTCTTGTTTGTTTAGGGGTATTTTGTACATTCTGTTAAATAACGAATAAAATGCTGCCATTTTATGTTGTGGTGGGTGGTCAGAATGGTTAGGTATAATGATGTTAGTGGAAGTTGGTTTTCTATATATTGCATATTGTATGTGTTTGTTGTATCTTGTGATGGTTATGTCTAAATAGTTGATTTTGTTATGTTTTTCTTTTTCTTCTGTGAATTGTATTTTGGGATGTATGTTATTGATTTGTTTCAGTATGTTCTCTGTATTTGTGTTTTTGTTATTTGATACATATAGTCCATCATCTACATATCTTATCCATATGCCATCTGGGTCATGTGTTTTTATGATATTTTGTATTTTGGTGTCTATATGTTGTAGGAATATTTCTGCTATTATGCTTGATAATGGTGATCCCATTGCTAAACCTTCTTTCTGTTGATAAATTTTGCTATTAAATTCAAAGTAATTTTGTTTTAGTATTAGTTGGAGACTATTTTTTATTTCGGTTATATATTGTTTGTTTTCATTTTGTTCTATAAGTTTGTTTATTATTATGTCAATTGTTTCTTCTACTGGGATATTAGTGTACATGTTTGTTATGTCATATGATGTGAAAAATGTATTTTCATTTATATTTATTATTTTTAGTTTGTCTATTAATTCGTATGTATTTTTTATGTTATGATGGTTATTTGTTAGTTGGTTATTTTTTAGTTTTTGTGCTATTATTCTTGCTATTTTGTATGTAGGAGCTTTTTTGAAATTGATTAATGGACGTATTGGGTTGTTTAATTTGTGTATTTTTATTAGGCTGTTCATTTTAGGTGGTTCTGGATTATTGTTTATATATATGTCTATGTTTTTATTGTTGAAAATGTTTTTATTTGTTTTTATTAGTTTTATTGTTTGTTTAAGATAGTTTTCTGTTGGCTTTTTATCTAGTTGTACGCATTTATTATTGTTGATGAAGTCTTCGGTTTTTTTGATGTAGTCTGTTTTATCAATGATTACTGTTGCTTGACTTTTGTCTGCTTTAGTTATTATTAAATTATTGTTCTTTACTTTATTTTTAATTTCTTTTATTGTTTTATTGTTTTTATTTTGTTTATCTTTGTTTTTCATTTCGCTAGTGATTATTTTTTTAATTATATGTGCTGCTTCTGTTCTTTTTTCTTCTTGTATATTGTCTTTTATTAGGTTAATGGCAAATTCTGTTTCTACTATTAAATTTTCTAGATTTTTGTTTGCATTTTGGGTTATGTTAGTTTTTGACATATTGTTTAAATATTCTGTTTCTTTTTTGTTAAATTCTGTATTGCTGAGGTTAATGGTTCGAGGGTAAAATGTGTGTTTATTTTTGTTTTTTTGTTCTTGATTTTTGTTTTGTTGTTTTAATGTGTTAAGTTTTTTGTTGATTGTATAAGTCTTTTTGTTTTTCTCAAATCTTATTTTATTTTCTATGTTATTGTATTTATTGTTCCAAGTGATTGGATGTAATAAATTCGTTAGCTCTAAGTGTAGTTTGTATATGTCTAGTGTTATGCTATTTTTCTTACTGTATAATTGATTAATTTCGTTTTGTATCCATAGCCTTTGTGCTTGTTTTATAGTTTTTTGTGCAGTCATATTTTTGTTGTTTGTATTTATGTTGATGTATTTAGGTGTTAATTTATGTTTTTGGCATTGTCTATTGAAGTATATGTTTATGTTTGTGTTCATTAGTTGTTTTTTCGTGTTTGGAATTTGTTTAACAGTTTGGTAATGTGGTTATATGGAATTGTGGTTATGTTGTTTGTGTAATAACCACATTACCAAACTGTTAAACAAATTCCAAACACGAAAAAAACAACTAATGAACACAAACATAAACATATACTTCAATAGACAATGCCAAAAACATAATTTAACACCTAAATACATCAACATAAACACAAACAACAAAAATATGACTGCACAAAAAACTATAAAACAAGCACAAAGGCTATGGATACAAAACGAAATTAATCAATTATACAGTAAGAAAAATAGCATAACACTAGACATATACAAACTACACTTAGAGCTAACGAATTTATTACATCCAATCACTTGGAACAATAAATACAATAACATAGAAAATAAAATAAGATTTGAGGAAAACAAAAAGACTTATACAATCAACAAAAAACTTAACACATTAAAACAACAAAACAAAAATCAAGAACAAAAAAACAAAAATAAACACACATTTTACCCTCGAACCATTAACCTCAGCAATACAGAATTTAAAAAAAAAGAAACAGAATATTTAAACAATATGTCAAAAACTAACATAACCCAAAATGCAAACAAAAATCTAGAAAATTTAATAGTAGAAACAGAATTTGCCATTAACCTAATAAAAGACAATATACAAGAAGAAAAAAGAACAGAAGCAGCACATATAATTAAAAAAATAATCACTAGCGAAATGAAAAACAAAGATAAACAAAAGAAAAACAATAAAACAATAAAAGAAATTAAAAATAAAGTAAAGAACAATAATTTAATAATAACTAAAGCAGACAAAAGTCAAGCAACAGTAATCATTGATAAAACAGACTACATCAAAAAAACCGAAGACTTCATCAACAATAATAAATGCGTACAACTAGATAAAAACCCAACAGAAAACTATCTTAAACAAACAATAAAACTAATAAAAACAAATAAAAACATTTTCAACAATAAAAACATAGACATATATATAAACAATAATCCAGAACCACCTAAAATGAACAGCCTAATAAACATACACAAATTAAACAACCCAATACGTCCATTAATCAATTTCAAAAAAGCTCCTATATACAAAATAGCAAGAATAATAGCACAAAAACTAAAAAATAACCAACTAACAAATAACCATCATAACATAAAAAATACATACGAATTAATAGACAAACTAAAAATAATAAATATAAATGAAAATACATTTTTCACATCATATGACATAACAAACATGTACACTAATATCCCAGTAGAAGAAACAATTGACATAATAATAAACAAACTTATAGAACAAAATGAAAACAAACAATATATAACCGAAATAAAAAATAGTCTCCAACTAATACTAAAACAAAATTACTTTGAATTTAATAGCAAAATTTATCAACAGAAAGAAGGTTTAGCAATGGGATCACCATTATCAAGCATAATAGCAGAAATATTCCTACAACATATAGACACCAAAATACAAAATATCATAAAAACACATGACCCAGATGGCATATGGATAAGATATGTAGATGATGGACTATATGTATCAAATAACAAAAACACAAATACAGAGAACATACTGAAACAAATCAATAACATACATCCCAAAATACAATTCACAGAAGAAAAAGAAAAACATAACAAAATCAACTATTTAGACATAACCATCACAAGATACAACAAACACATACAATATGCAATATATAGAAAACCAACTTCCACTAACATCATTATACCTAACCATTCTGACCACCCACCACAACATAAAATGGCAGCATTTTATTCGTTATTTAACAGAATGTACAAAATACCCCTAAACAAACAAGAAACTGACAAAGAAAGAAATATAATACACCAAATTGGTTATGCAAATGGATACAATAAAAATACTATGATCAAAATAGAAAATAAAATCAAATACAAAATAAAAACTGAACAATTAAGAATTAATCAAACTGAACAACACATAAATAATAACAACAACAAAAAATGGGCCACATTCACATATATAAATAATAAAATGTCAAAACTAACAAAACTATTTAAAAACACAGATATAAAAATAGCATACAAAACTAATAAAAATAAATTACAAAATCTAAATAACTCACACAACAAAGATAATACAACAACCAACGGTATATACAAAATTGAATGCCAAGATTGCAATAAATGTTATATAGGACAAACAAAAAAACAGCTGAAAAAACGTTATTTTGAACACCTAAATGCATACAAAAAACCAAACATATATAAATCCAATTTAGCCACACATGCAATAAACACAGGACATGAATTCCCAGACATAACCAATGTAACACTAATAAAACATATACCACACAAAGGCACCATAATGAACATTTGGGAAAATTTACAGATTTACAAACATAAAACACAAAACAAATTAATACCAGAACAAATACAAATCAATACAAAACATGACACAATATTCAAAGCACTCAACATCAAAAATACACAAAATACAAAAACAGATACCACAACCACACACAATAATGCAACATTGAAGGACCAAAGACCAACAAACCACCATAATAACATCCAGAAGCCAACACACAAATACTGCACCAGAAGCAAGATGGCGAAGGTTGAAGATGGGAGAACAGGATCTCCCGAAACATGTCCCTAAAGAAAAAATACATCTTGAGGTAAAATAGTTATAAGTATTATAGTATTATATACATCAAGAAACGGACTGTAGCAGAAAGTGATTGAAATATATATATATATATTTATGTTCATTCACCAATCAATGAATTCATTCTTCATTCACCAATCAATGAATTCATTCTTCATTTACCAATGTACAGATTGTAAGTTAAATGTAGTCGCATTCATAAGCGAAGTTTTATATGTGTACTACGTTATTGACAACAAAGAAGTAGTTTCTATAGAAACTCACCGGTTCCCATTTTCGATCACGCACCAGCGATCGGCCGCAAATGTGCGACACGCCCTTATAAACATTTTCAATGATAATACAAATCGACAATTCGTTAGTACACATCCAAGTCTCTGATGATGCGCAGTCAGTCTGCGAAACGTACGTAAAGTAAACTTTATTTTGAAAGTAACTCTTAAATATTTCTTGCAGGTTTCTATATTCTGAATAGTTCTTCAAATGTTAACTACTTCTTCAAGTAAAATTATTATTGTACTTTCACCTGATCACATCAGTATCATCAGAGGTTTATAAATGAATTAACAAATAATTGCATTGATTCGATTTCAGTATCGAATATTAATGTAGGTATTGAAAATCGAATCAATGCAATTATTCATATATCTTATGTCTTATTCGTTGACAGCCAGCACTCGCTTATTGAAAACAGTAAGTAAATCCAGATTTTCTCCATACCGTTAACAAATAAGATCAACATTTATACTTTGTTTTATTTACAATGTTGTTAAATAAACTATATCACTAATAATATTAGATTAATGTTATAAGATTAATTACAGTCTGGATATCTTATTCTTGAGTCATCAGTCTTTCGACTGGTTTGTTCCCTTCCCATATGTACCTGTTTTGCACCCGTATGTACCAGTTTGTACCCTTCCTGTGTTGCGTGTGGTTCACTTCCCTCACAGGCATATGGGACCTACAGTTTAACGCCGGATCCGAACGGAATAGTTGGGGAGGGCTTATACTGGGCAGGGTACCTCTCGCTGGTTTGCCGTCGCCTTGCCAGGGGGGAACGGTCGTGTCTAAATCAGATGACACCGGCGCGAATCGAACACGCGCCAACAACGTAGCAACGAGACACGATCACTCGGTTAAGTGTCCAGCGTATTAAAATATGAAAATAATAACTGTTATTTAATTTTTGGTGGTATTTTACTTCCATATTCCTTAAGGAATGGAAGTATGGTGATGGCAAAAAAAATCGTGTTCGAGATTATTGCAGATTCTGATTCTACTACACTCAAAACATGAAAAAAAGTCGTTTTCCGAAAAGTGTCTGTGTGTCTGTCTGTGTGTCTGTAGATTTTTTTTCTATGGCAAACGATAACTGCCGCAAATTCAAACAGAATCAAATAATTTTTTGCATACATTCCTGATTTGTAGAGTACTCACGACCTATTGTTTTTGGTGAAGATCGGTTGAGGGAAAGGGGTAGTTTACCTGCAACGGTTTTTTTTTATCAAGGGAAATTTTTTTTTTGGCAAACGATAACAGCCGCAAATTCAAACAGAATCAAAAGATTATTTGCATACAGCCGTAAATTGTAGAGTTCTCAAGATCTATTGTTTTTGGTGAAGATTGGTTAAGGGAAAGGGGTAGTTTACCTACAACGTTTTTTTAACAAGGGTATTTTCTATGGCAAACGATAACAGCCGCAAATTCAAACAGAATCAAATAATTTTCTGCATACAGCCCTGATTTGTAGAGTACTCAAACCTATTGTTTTTGGTGAAGATCGGTTGAGGAGAAGGGGTAGTTTACCTGCAACGTTTTTTTGTCAAGCGTATTTTCTATGGCAAACGATAACAGCCGCAAATTCAAACAGAATCAAATAATTTTTTGCATACGTCCCTGAATTGTAGAGGTCTCAAGGACTTTCGATTTTGGTAAAGATCGGTTAAGGGAAAGGGGTAGTTTACCTGCAACCTTTTACGTTTTAACAAGAGTAAAGTACTTGAAAATTTATTTAAACTTTTTGAAACAATGGTAATTGTTAAAAATAAAATAATTTTGTTGCCAGGCAATAAAATTATAATTTTTTCATTTTAATGTAAATTATGTTTGAGTTAATATCTTTATATATACAGTGGAACTTGGTTATTACGGCCTCGGCTGTTACGTCAACTCTGGTGTAGCGTTATTTTGTCATAAGTCCGGTCAAACTGATATCTTTAACATTATAAAAATTCCCGGTTTTAACGTCACTAAATATTGTACTACTCTGTTATAGCGTCAAATATTTCTCAGATATTTTACTCTAAATTTCATATAAACGTATATATGTGCGCGCGCGCGCGCGCTAGCCCATGGCTCCATGGCTACAGACATACATTGTATGCAAGCGATAAGCACTGTAACAGGACTGCCGGCGCCAGCCATTTTACGTGCTCCAACGGATGGCTAGATCGATTTAAGGCCCGACACTCGATTTCCTTTGCAAAAATTTGTGGTGAGGCAAAATGCGTAGATCTGAACGTTACAGGCGATTGGGTGCATAACACTTGGCCAGAAATTAGACGATCATATAAAGATGAAGACATCTTTAATGGACATGAAGCCGGAATTTTTTATAAATTAACTCCAGATAAGACTTTCAAATTTACAAATGAAAAGTGCGTTGGTGGGAAGCTCTCTAAACAAAGAGTTACAGTTTTTGTTTGTGCGAACATGACGGGAACCGAAAAAAGGAAACTTTTAGTTATCGGGAAAAGTTTGCATCCTAGATGTTTTAAAAACATCAAAAAACTTCCTGTAAGTTACACTGCCAACATAAAAGCGTGGACGACTTCTAGTATTTTTGAAGATGACTTCTGTACGTGTGTATGTCACTGAACTCCTCCATGTATAAAATAATATATCGTTCGTGGCAGGTAAGCATATCTCAGTTATGTAATATTTACGTTTCCATTTTATTATTATGCCTACAGCAATAAAAAGGCAGGTAAGACACACACACACACACACACACACACACACACAATTCGCGTTATTTCTGGCCTCACTCATGTTTATTTTCTTACATTTGCACGCTTTTTAAATGGAAAGTGCCGAAACCCACACCAACATAACGCGTGCAAGCCGAAAAAATGGACATCAATTTGCTTCCTGTGGATCGCTGGGCAGTGTAACTGCACGTGTTTACAGAGAACCGATTCATAGATAGACTTTTCGTCTTTAGGGAATGAACCCTCTGCAAGATGCTGAGGGTCCATGAGTGACTTCGGAGCGCTCTTTCTTTTTCGCGTGTTTGTTCTTTGAAACATACACTGTAGATTCGCAGCTTTACTCTAAGCAACGCTCAATAGGAAATGGTGAAAATTTTAGTCCACAGTGTACCCTCATTCACACTAAACCTGCTCTGATGTTTTAATTACGGACATCATAATATTAAAACTTTGGAAACTTGAGCACTACTTAATGGAGATCAATCATTAACTTATACAAGCCATTAATTTTATGCATATTTTTTATATATATGTGTACAACGTTATCGGCAACAAAGAAGTAGTTTTTGTTAAAATTCCTTCCCGGGATATTTGGCCGTAGTCCAATGTTTTCTACAAAACCAGACGTTTCGGCAATGCCATTGACTTCCATCATCAGTGAAAATCGAGTGCGATAACGTGAGGTGGTATATGTTAGTGACCACAGTACTGTGGTTAAGGCTGAAGCAGTAAGTACAAAGAAGTAGTTTCTATGGTAATATTTCATTTCGAAAATGATTTTAAATATAAATCTTAGAATATGGAAGTCATGTATGGTTCTCCATACCGATATTTTTTATTCCGTTCAGCTTTAATCTTAAATAATTTTAAACCAGAATAATAATAATAATAAATTTTGTCAATTACATTTCACCTTGTATTCTACGCCACCTTACCCACGTTTCGTGGAAACAATCCGCATCGTTAGAGTTTTGCGAGGATAATTATGTTAACGATTAATCTATTTGAGTTTCCATTTAAATGTATTGATTAGTATAATGTTAATGTTTGTTTACGCAATCAACTGCGTTGATGGTCACATTGAAAATGTTTAGTGTTTATGTTGTTTTTGTTTTCTTAATAGTATTTAAAACTTTAAGTCAATAATCTTGTTTTTTGTTCTTTTAAGTAGTGAATTATTGTTAATTTGTTTATATGTGTATTGAAATGTTCCTATATATTCGTTTGTAACCTTTTCAATATAAACTTTTCAATGTTTTTTGAATGCCTAGAAATTGAAGTTTATTATTTAGAGGATGTGTATGTAGCATCTGTAGATAAGCCTAAGGGGGCTTCATACATAAAGCCGCGACATACTGTTATTTCCATCGAAACCAGAAATGAAAAGAAAGTGAACGCAATAAAACAGTCGACCCCCCATCCGTCGATTTACAAGGCAGCGAGTGAAACAGCTAAACAGTTTGGTGACAGAAGCAAAAGAATCGGTATGAAGAACCATAAATGACTTCCATGTTCTAAGATTTATACTTAAAATCGTTTACTTGAATTCAGTTCGATAATTTATTTTAAAAAAATATCCCCACCTTCAAACTAATTTCACTGTTTATAGATATTTTTGTTATTATGTGGTAGTCGTTTAATATAATGTTATTTTCGTGTACTTTTTCTATAAAAATTAGGTACTTTATTCTTTTAAAGAAACTGAACTAAGCAGATAATCATCCATTAATTACATATTTCTATAATTATGTATTATGTGGCCTGCTGGGCCGTGGTTGCGGATCTTCACGCATAGATGATTTAAATTAAAATAAAAAAAAATATAATTTTATTGCCTGGCAACAACACTATCTTATTTTTAACAATTACCATTGTGTGAAAAAGATTAAATGCATATTTATTTAATTTCGTCAAACTCATTAAATCAATACCAAACGTGAAAAATTACCGCCCTTTTAACTACCCTTTTCATTTAGAGATTTAGAGACTTTTCATCTACCCCTTCCCCTTAACTGATCTTTACCAAAACCAATATGCCTTGAGTCCTCTACAATTCAGGCATATATGCAAAAAATTATTTGATTCTGTTCGAATTTGCGGCAGTTATCGTTCGTCATATAAAAAGTTCTGAACACAGACACTTGACTGAAAATGATTTTTCTTCACGTTTTGAGGGTAGTACAATTAGAATCAGCTCTTATCTCGAACATTATTTTTTTCGCCATCACCATACTTCCATTTCTTTACGGAACATGGGAGTAAAAGTGGCAACTAATCTGAAGTGACGTCTCTTCTGTAACCGTCCAGTCCCATGTAAAGAACTGAGAAAATTATGTAGACTTAAAATGCCAATTCAAAACGCCTGCGGTACACAATTAAACTCAGTAACCTATCGGCGCCGCTTCGTGAGCAATCCGATTTTTAACAAGTACCGCAAAAATTAAAAGAAAGGCAGTATTTAATTGTATTTAATGTTTGATGATTCAAACATTTAACATAATCTTAGTAGGTGAAGCAGATACGAATCTGTGACGCGACTTCCACTGTAGTCGTTGATTAACTTGGCTGTGGGAAACGCACTTTCACAGATGTGAACACTTCCGAACGTCGAAGTCATTTTGTGTCCAAAAAATTTCGGCGATTTGGAAAACATTCATCAGGTAACAGCTTAAAGAAATTCGACTCTTTTCTTGGCTGGTCTGCAAATAGGGGTCGACTTGTCAGTGACACAATTATAGTTCATCATCATCATCATCATCATCATCATGTTAAAGGATAAAACCAAGGATGGTTTGTTCCGGTCTCAAATAAATAGGCAAAGATTAAAACTGGCCACTGCAACGCTTCCTCGGACGTCCCACACCTCTCCGTCCCCTTGGCTTATAGTTCCATAGTTGTTTGGGGATGCGGCAGTCATCCATTAACAAAATTCTAGTTGAAAACTCTTAAAAGTAATAACAGAATAACGAGTGATTACGAATCAAGGACGAAACATCGTGCAAGCGTCTGTTTTGTCTAGCAAGGGATGGAATGAATCGTTGACTGGGTCTTGTAATATGGTGAAAATAAAAGAGGACTTGCCCAAAGAACTTTCCATTAAACAAAATGAAATCTACTGTACGTTTATTAGTGAAAGTGAAACATTTTTGCATAGGTTTCATCTACAAAACCATGCACAGTATTTTATTATTCGTTTCCTTAATAAAGTACATACAGTCAATATTAAATTGGGTTTTCAAGACGTGGTCACGGGCGGCATACGATTCTTGAACGACGAAGAATTCATTAGTGTATATTAATAAACAGAAATGAATACGGCAATTATTAAGCACAAAATTCATTTACAGCTAACTTATTATTACTGTTCTGCATGCTTCCTTAATGACAATACGTTAAATATTTTTATATGCCCAAATCGTGTACTTTTGAACAATCCTGTGATTTAGAACATAATCTCCACTCATTATTTTTACAGGAAAAAAATTTCCTCACTTTACGTTGTTTCAATTAACTTCGTAAATCCTAAGAGCCTAACCGCGTAACCCTAACGTTGAGTACGAGAAACGTTACTGTATTTCAATATCAATGAAATTCAAGGTGACGAAATAATAATCCAGTTTAATTTAGTTATCACCCATAAGGTTAAATAGTTAAACGTTTGTTTTCAATTTCGAAACAGAACTAAACAGTGTGTTTAAGCTTGCGTTACTACAATAAACTCGTCGATTAGCTGACGGCGGTTTGTAAGTTCAAGCAAAGAATGCGGTACGCTAATCGCAACTATTTGTTAAACAATAAACGAAGCAGGTAACTAACGAGTGACTGGAGCGTAAATTACCTGGGTCATACGTACGCGTCCCGCTAATGTACGTACCTGACCTGACGTGCATACGCGCGCGCGCGCGCGCATGTATTAGAATACAAAACAGAAACAAAAATTACACGACGAGACCCCGCGGGGCGTACTCTGCCGTTTGTACCTCTGAAGAAGGATCGAAACCATGGTCCGTGGATATCACACAGAGGTCTCTCGCTACTTAAATATGATTGGCTGCGGGCTATCACGAGTTTCAACCGTTCACCAATCACGTATTCCGCCTACTCTATTCAAATCTCTCTCATGTGTTCCAATTTTGCAATTATTTCTATTCTGATTGGCTAGTTTTTGATCGTTGAGTGTTTTTGAGAGTCACGCTTTTTCCTCTGAAGTAAAAAGAAAGAAAGTACGTAGAGTCTTGTTTTGTTTTTTCAGATAGTAGTAGTAGGCCTACAACTTGTTAATATTTATTATTCAATTACTTGCGTACATAATAAATACATTCAGTTGAATTTTATAAGATTTGTTAACAAAAGTCGTTTGCGCAAATATTTTTTTGTAGTGCAGCTCTCAAAGAAAATCTGATACTGAAATTAGGCTTTTTTAAAAATTCTAAAATCTTGAGTAGCATTTGCAAAACTGCGACTTATGAGTGTGACTTGATTCAACAATTATCGCATGACTTTCGAATAATTTGTGTTATCATTGTGCCTACCTGTAGGCTATCTGTGCAAATTATTTATTTACAACAGTAATCATAAATTACAATAATTTCTATAATCTAGTTTGATAGCATAAGAACTAAGATAGTTTTTAAGCTCCTCTTCTGGCGTGACGAAACTTCTCCATTAAGAAGACCTCTTTTACATCATAACAGGTCGATTGGCCAATTTCTTTTCAATTTTTCTGACGCGGGGCGTCTACCACAAGCGGTTGCCTGAGAGGACTGGCGTGCATATGATGTTTCCTGCTTCGTTCGTAGACAATCTCTTGGACGGTTGGTATTTGGAGCTCTACTATACGCAGCATTTGGTTTAGTAACATACCACGATGCATCGTTATTGCACAACGATTTTCGACTTATACATATTGTGTTGTGGTCTCCAAGTTGCATATAACTAATTATAGTTAATATTTCCTCGTGTATCCGGGTACACTGGTGCTCCTCCTTGCAACTTCATTGATTTCAACAACTACGCGTTTCGGGACTCATGGTCCCATCATCAGGTTGGTAAAAACGAAAATCACTCACATGGAGTACGTCAAATTAATAAAATACAATTAAAATTTTCACTCGCACATCAATCCAGCACATAAAGTCATAGTACCGCGTGTATACAACTACACCACTACACGATGCGCATCGTATCAAACCTCGCGAGCGATTAATCAGCACGCGCCGCACTGCCGCACTATATCTACCTCTATCACGTTTTTACCAACCTGATGATGGGACCATGAGTCCCGAAACGCGTAGTTGTTAAAATCAATGAAGTTGCAAGGAGGAGCACCAGTGTACCCGGACACACGAGGTAATATTAACTATAATTAGTTATATGCAACTTGGAGACCACAACACAATATGTATATTGAAGCTACTCAGGCAAAGTTGGTCTATAAATACAAAAGTATAAAATTCAAACTAATAAAAGCTAGTCTCGACATCAGATTTAATAAGAAATGCTTATACATGGATATAACGCCTAACTACGTTAGAGTTAAGATCAAGAACACGTCTTCATCGGCTTCTGTCGCCCAAAAATTGGCTCAGAAAGTGTGGATGAAAGAAGAAATTAAACATCTTCATTCCAAAAAGACCAAATTAAACAGCGAACTGTACCATGCGCACTTGGGAATTCTTAATAAAATTCACCCGGTTGTTGTTCATGAAGTCTTGTCATGTATTGAGACGCAAATTCGTAATATCGTAAGTAAGATCGTAAACGTTCAAAAAATAAAGTTTGAAAAATTAAAAAGAAAACAGTACCAAACGGACCGTAGTTACACATACAATAAACACACATTTTATACACGTATGGTTAACGATAGCAACATAAATTTTACTAGAGTAGAAGAGAAATTATTGAGCAAAGGCCTAAACTATAACCTTCCAAGACTATCTAAACACAATATTATTCGCGAAGTAACTAATGCTGAAGCGGTCGTAAAAATACTAAGTGATCAAGATAAACAAAACGAGGCTCGCGTGTTCATTAATAACAAACTGAACCGTATGTTAAAAAGTGAAAAGCGTCCACCTGACTACAAATATCGCAGGGATATAAAAACTGTACGCAATATTAAACAAAAACTCGAGAACAATAATGCTATCATAACTAAAGCTGATAAAGGCAATACGATTGTAATCTTAAATCAAGACGAATACAAACAGAAAGTTTATGAGTTTATTCACGATAATAACATACGCACTTTGACAAGAGACCCCGCTACAAACTACGTTAGAGATATCAACAACTGTATTAATAGATCCACATGCCTATTTGATACACGCACTATGCGTCTGCTAAAACCAATACACGCCCAAGCTCCCGCGCTTAACGGCCTTCCAAAAATACACAAGGAGAATATGCCCATACGTCCTGTGGTTAATTTTACCACAGCACCTGGGTATAAGGTAGCTACGAAACTTTTACAGATCTTGAAAAGTAATATTAAAATAGACATTAACCACAGCGTCAGAAATAGTATTGAGTTTGTGGACAGAGTGAAATCGATAGTAGTATTACCACAATATAAGTTGTGTCCTTTGACGTTACGAACCTTTACACTAATGTCCCTGTGCCCCAAACGATTGATATTTTACAGAAAAACCTGGAGGATTCAGGCACTTTAGATCAGCAAAAAATCCATGAACTTATCGCGTTGCTAAGAATAATATTAGGCCAGAATTATTTCACTTTTGATAACCGATTTTTTGCGCAGGACGACGGCCTCGCAATGGAATCGCCACTCAGTGGTTTCTTGGCGGATCTTTATCTTTACCATTTTGAAAATGAACACATATTATCGCATAAAAACAAGCTTTACAAAAATATCATCTCATACACTCGGTATGTGGATGACACGTTCCTTGTTATTAATGGCACGCATAGACAAATAGAAACCTTGAGTAAATACATAAATAGTATACACCCAAAAATAAAGTTCACGTTGGAGATGGAAAATAACAGTAGCCTAAATTTTCTGGACATAACGGTGCGGAAAATAAATAATTTATTTAGGTTCAACATCTATAGGAAACCAACCGCCACAGATATTACTACTCACGCTTCTTCATTTCATCCATTTGCACAAAAAATGGCATCATTCAACTCGTTGGTTAACAGATTACTAAAAATTCCGTTAGAGGCAGAAGACTACATCGATGAGCTTAGTAAGATAAAGTATATCGCGGTGGCCAACGGTTACAATAGTACAGTTATAGACAAAATAGTAGCGAGGCAGAAGAGGAACATATATAAAAATAGAAGCATAAACAAAACACACAACAGTGACACTAAATATAGCCTATACCAACGGAATTTACAAATATTTTGCCTAATACTATTAAGAACGTTTTTAAAAAACACGGTTTCGCAGTTTCTTTCAAAACGAGTAATTGTATTTTGAACGCCTTGAGACCAGTGACCAACAGACTAGTAGAAAACTGTTCTGGTATTTATAAAATAAAATGCGAGGACTGCAACAATTTTTATGTTGGACAAACGGGCAGAAAATTTCTGGATAGGTACAGAGAACACCTCCCTAGAGGTGATATCCAGAAGATAAAATCAAACTTTGCCTTGCATATAGTCAACCAGAACCATAATTACTCGAGTTTTCAAAGTAGCTTCAGGCCGTTACATTCCTGTAAAAAGGGCAGGCTTGAGGACGCGCTGGAAGAATTTGAAATTTATAAGGCCTCAAAAACCCAAGGTAATCAGCTCTTAAACGACAAGCTTTCTTTTAAGTCCAACGGACTGTATGACACGGCCATACGCGTGTTGGAACAACACATAAATAGAGGTAGATATAGTGCGGCGCGTGCTGATTAGTCGCTCGCGAGGTCTGATACGATGCGCATCGTGTAGTGGTGTAGTTGTATACACGCGGTACTATGACTTTATGTGCTGGATTGATGTGCGAGTGAAAGTTTTTATTTGTACTTTATTAATTTGACGTACTCCATGTGAGTGATTTTCGTTTTTACCAACCTGATGATGGGACCATGAGTCCCGAAACGCGTAGTTGTTAAAATCAATGAAGTTGCAAGGAGGAGCACCAGTGTACCCGGATACACGAGGTAATGTTAACTATAATGATTTTCGACTGTGCACGTTGAATTATGGCAATGCCAGAGATTCACTGACACAACTCTATAATCTAAACCCAGCGTATGCCTAATTACGGCTTTGTACTGTGTACAGGGAGTTTTGTTTTCTAACAAGAGTTTAGATAAATGTGCATATAAGAAGTAATGTACAATTCAGTTTCACTTTTCTATATCCATTAACGTGCGAGTACATATGAAACAGTAAGACGTGAAACGGTTCGCGCAGATCGTAGTTGGCGCAGGAAAGGCAGCGCAGGAAGTGGGGTGTCGCCAACCATGTGACACACCAATGATGCAGGTGTTCTGAACACAAAATAATTGGTCCGAAAACAAAAGCTTTAAAGCTACGTATGCGCTTTGAGATATTTTGAAACTAGACACCCGTTTCATGTCTAATTATTTTAGACATATGGCAGGGTAACACGACAAGACGGTAGGGCTGCCATCTTTCGGGCTTAACGCCAAGCCCGATTTTCTGTCGTCGTTTTCTCCCATAAACTAGCTCTCTTACCGAGATCAGTTTTCCCTGTTTAAGATATCCATAAGGAGACTAATGTGATTGTTTCCCCTTGCCTGCTATATACTACGCCGTAGTCGAACCATCCGCCTATGGGGCCAATTTCTTACACCAAGGACAAGCCCTAAACTCTACTTAATGAAACGTAGAGGAGTAACGCAGAGGTGTTCACCGTCTCCCACCCGTTGGAGGCATGGCCGGAAATTTCACTTCTTCCAGGAACGGGACTATAATATACTTCTCACCTTCTCCGTTTCTCCGTTACTTTAGGGGGGAAGGGACAAAATCGTTCTTATACTCAATTTTTCCTCACTATTTTACCAGTTCAGTTTCCTTTTTCCTCATAAAAATCGCACAAACTGTTTTTACTTCCATATTCCGTAAGGAAATGGAAGTATGGTGATGGCGAAAAAAAATCGTGTTCGAGATAAGGGCTGATTCTGATTGTACTACCCTCAAAACATGAAGAAAAGTCAATTTATGAAAAATGTTTGTCTGTAGAATTTTTCTATGGCGAACGATTCAAACTGTCGCAAATTCAAACAGAATCAAATAATTTTTTGCCTTGTGCGTGAGTTGTAGAGGACTCAAGGCCTATTGATTTTCGTGAAGATCGATTAAAGGGAAAGGGTAAGTTTACACGCAACATTTTATGTTTTAACAACAGTAAAGTAATTAATTTTCAGAAATAAAGTACCCTGAAAAGAAGGTCATAATAACCCACTATGAAATATCTATAAATGAAAAGTGTAGTTCATCATGAAAATTATAGTTGAAGGGGGATGAGAGATAATTTTTTATATGTGTACTACGTTATCGGCAACAAAGAAGTAGTTTATTGTTAAAATTCCTTCTCGGGCTGTTTTGCCGTGGTCCGATGTTTTCTGCAAAACCAGACGTTTTGGCGGTGCCGTCAACTGCCATCATCAGCAAAAATCGAGTGCGCTAACGTGAGGTGGTATACGTTAGTGGCCACGGTACTGTGCTTAAGGCTCAATAAAGAAGTAGTTTTTATGGAAATATTTCATTTCGAAAATGATTTTAAATATAAATTTTAGAACATGGAAGTTATGTATGGTTCTCCGTACCGATATTTTCCTTGTATTATCCGCACACCTTGTTCTTCCCATCCGCCTCCAGGTCCACATATCCAGTGTCTCATTTTCCCTCCGTGACCATGTCTCAGATCTACGAACTAGAGCTGCAGAACTCGGTCACTATTTTGAACGAAATATATTATTTATTATTGTGCAAATTTCAATATTAGACAATTCTTAAATTATCAGGAAAATGACAGAAACTCTAAAAATAATATATAGCAATTGTAAAGCAACCAACAATACATTAAACACTAAAAATTCTCGACGATTACATTGGTTTTTGAACGACTGATTTTGACTCCACCCTTTGGCCTTTGTCTGTCTGTTTGTCTGTCTATTTGCGGCATGTCTCGTGATAACTTTTGAACGCATCACCCGATTTTAGTAAAACTTGGCATGCATGTCCATACTTTAACCCTATACATAATCCTATTATTTTTTTACATTGATCTCTCCAAAAACAGGGTGTGACGATTTTAAAAAATATAGTAAATTGCACAAATAAAAATTTTAATTTCTAACAAGTAAGAGTATTATCCACCCTTACCTATACCCAGATTCTTGAATCAACTTGAAATTGTCCCGTACCAACACGCAAAGAAAGGTGTTAATTAAGTAATAATAATAATTACGTTAATTATTTAAAATACGACTATATAAATAAGGAAATCTCTAATTCGTAACAAAGTTAATGTAAAGTATTTACATTCTAATTGATGAGTAATTGATAATAAATAAAAGAACGAACTATTTTCTCAGTGCGTAAATACGCGCCAGCTTACTGACCCCTCGCCCCTAAACTATGCACGCAGTCGCCAGTAGAACTTCGACATGTAAAGATGTGAGTTTTGTGTTGTCCACATACACGTAGGTGTATGCCATTTAAAAAGTATCCAGTTTGAGGTGATTTTATTTTGAAGAATGTAGTGTGGAAAATAATAACAAAAATAAATAATGTAGTGTGTGTAGAGTTATAAAAAAATATAAAGAAAGGAAAACTTAGCCGACACATCTCTTTTAAAAAAATAAAACTGTAAGTTGTAAGATATGTAACTTACCAGACTTTAGTACTGCAAAGTAAGAACTATCATTAAGGTGTAAAATGTGAAATACAAACTCCAGACGTAGAAAATTAAAAATACAACAGGATGAACTTCAAGAAAAAATCCGATCGTCGAGACCAGATATAATCAACCCGATGTAGCTTCAAGAGGAACCACGTACACCACCCTAGAAGACGACAGAAGATGACCACCAAGGACCCAGCCACAACCTCATGTTAAATTCACGTGATATCCAAACAAAACATTTGTACATATTCGTTTCAATAAGAGAAGTAACAAAAGAACACTAAAGAACTTTTAATAATGTAAAGAATAACTTATCAGATTTGTAATTTTTGTAATGAAGTAGTAGTAACAGCACTATATCTAAATGTAAGGTAATTCTGTAGTTATCAACCAATATTATTCTTCCAATAATTTGATTAAAATTGTGATAAATTAATTTTTAACAAAGTTCAGACCCGGATCCGAGGTACTTAAAACAACATCTAGATGAGTACTTTTGAAATAAAAGGAATAATATACTTAATATTTTAATACATTAAAAGCAGAATTTGCTAGAGTAATTCTTTTTGAAAAACAAAGTAAATCATGAGATTTGAATAGTAATAAAGAGATGTTTTTGCTAACACCAAGTGAGTGAATAAATTTGTGCAATCCTTGTCTATTTCCTATGTAAAAATTGTGTTGTAATTTGTTGGTAAGGAAGTTTTACTAACAACGGCAGCTAGTTTAATTAACTGGTAACGAATTGAACTAGTTCCCGACTTTTGTGTTGTCTTAACGAGGGAGACGTCACAAGAGGGTGGGAGGCAAAATTTTGGGGGGGTCGATATTGTGAAAAATCGGAAAATCCCCTGCGGGTATCACTGTACGGTGGATTTAAAACACATTCTGAATAAAGTGTTCATTTTTTTAAGTTCAAAAGTTTTGGACGTCACGGCCTTAAAAGTGGGTGAAAAATTGTATAAAATCACAAAACTTCGTGTCGATTTAATGTAGTGTTAAGTTTTAACACCCCATTAATATGTTTCAATACTCCTTGCAAATTTTAGATCGCCTTAAGAACGTTTGCAAATTATGTTCACAAAAAAAATATGATCACTAGATACAGCTGGGACTAAATTGTTTGTCATTTAGGCATTATGGTTATCAATTTAATTAGACTAATACGGTGACTGAGCTCCAGAATTAGTAGAATAAACACTAAAAACTGCAAACATTCGGATTTGGGTTATAATTTGGTTTAGTCTGACACACTGCTGGAATTTCACAATTTAAAAAAAACATTTTAACACAATTTTTTTAAACCCTGGAATCAAAAAAATTTTGAAATTTTTAAAACTGTAAACCACATTCAGACTTCCGAAATGCACTGATTTTGAACTGAAAAATGCTCTACGGCTCATCGACCGGATTTTGGAAAAATTCAGTTTTAAACCGTTCAGTTCATTAAACAAATGGTCCCGTCGATATTTCTGCCTCATCTCGAGAATTATTTCAAGTGTATATCACTACAGTATACGATTAATTCATATTTCGGGTAATTAAACAAAACTATTACTGGAAAATAAATTTTTATAAAACAAATAAATTATATTTACTAATACGGTAAGAAATAAAATTTTATAAAACAATGGCAATACCTACACTACTATATGGTTCTGAAACTTGGGTCATAAAGAAAAAAGATGAACAGAAAATAAAAACAGCAGAAATGAAATTTCTGTGATGAGTTAAAAGATGTAATAGGCGGGAACGTACAAGAAATGAAGAGACAAGAAGTGATTTAGATATTTTTGCAGTTAATGAAAGGATTAAAGAATACAGAAAAATGGATTCAATATATAGATAGAATGGAAGAAAGTAGAATACCGAAGATGGCGAAAGATTACAACCCTAGAGGCAGAAGAAAAGTTGGTAGGTCTAAGAAAAGGTGGACTGTGGAATAGGAACAGGCCGCTTAAGCCTAAAACCGTTAAGAAGATGATGATGATTATTGAAAAATCCAAATACGCTATCAGACGTTATTATTAATTTTTCGAATTCGTTGAATACGTAATTCAAAGAGTATAAGATCTGATTCTGGACACTTCCTAAACAGAAAACTCAACTTTGTAGTTACTCAGATCCACTATCTACTTTGCAGTTTGTTGTAGTTTTTCGGATCACTGAATCATCCGGGGCTTTTTTTTTTTTTTTTTTTTTTTTTTTTTTTTTTTTTTTTTTTTTTTTTAGATCACTTAGATTTATGTAGGCTATTATATGAGAAATAGGTAATATGAATGCAATTAGAAGACTTTGAGAAACATTAAAAAGTTGTGGGTTGGGCGGGTAAAACACGTCGGATTTATGTATACACGTCGATGATGATAGATTTGCCTCCCACTGATTGCGTCACCCGTGTCACGCATTACATACCCGCTGCAGACATTCTCCTCATGATGACGGGAATCTTAAAGTAATTGCAGCAAAAAATGAAATAATGATAAACATTGTTGGTTGTTTGAGTGTCTTCACAGACTTTGAGTTCTACCTTCCGGAGAAACTACCTTTATATTATACAAAGATTGTTTCGGTCTCCAGGATAGAGCCGAGATTTCGAATTGGGAAAACTCACCTGAAGATGACCAGAAATTACGGGTAGTCGAAACGTTGTGTTCATTATACTATATACGATGGTGTGACGTCGAAGCGAATCCAATAGTATCACACTATCGACTCTTAGTTTTAACAAACCTATACGTTTCCATACTTTTCAATTTTTAACACACACACACACACACACACACACACACATACACAATATTTCCGAATGCAACTAACAAAACTCTTCACCTTATGAAGAAACACACAAACGGTGTGCAGTGGACAGATTATTATTTAATAAATGGAATGAATTTAAAGTAGATGATAATTACAATACACGGGGTCGAATACCGGGTGAATAGCGTAACCAAACCAATGATGTTATGATCGCTCGTCCGCTCATTTGACTTTTAAAATAGAGTAAGAAGAAGTTGCTCGGCGTTCGAGACTCTCACTCTCTTTTCAGTGCAATCAATCGTTCATCACTTTTCCTTTATCGCTGTCTACCTACTGTTTTTTTTTTTTTTTTGTACTTCAGCTTATGTCCGTAAAATCATTATTTTTATTTAATGTCAGCAATTAACTTACGCCTCAAAGAATGCAGACGCACATACACACACATACATGCTTTATTGGTGATAAAACTAAATTTATATATATATATATATATATATATATATATAATTAATAAAGTTATGTTAGTCGTTATAATCACAAACAGAAATAAAACTGTTGAACGCCAATATAGAACAAATTCCCAATATCTAACACTGGTACAAACATAGCCTATATACATGATCCTGACAATTTGTTGTAGTGAAAGAAATGATATTTCCGATCTGATGAAGAGCTGTGAAGCTTGAAAGCGCTAATCGGGAGTTTTTCTATAGTGGTGTGCAACAGTGTTACTTCTGATTGTCAATTTATAAAGTCTGAGTCACCTGAAATTTGTAAGCGACACAATATTTTCTCAATCAAAACGGCTTTTTGTTTATTAAATTTTCTAATATATGTTATTATAATTAGAATAAACTGAATTAGAATCTGAATAAATTGATAAGAAAGCGTTTTTTAATTTGACGACTCGAGTCTATAACGCATCGAGTCAACAACAGCGTATAAGCCACAGAGATTGAAATCTATAAGGAGCTCTGAATGGGCTTCGAAACCGCGATTTAAAAAGTTCTTTGGAGCAGGTCACTTATACTACAGAGTTAGGGGAGTTTAAGATAGTTTTTTACTATCACATTATCATCATCATCATCATTAACAATAAATTATTGATCGATTTGTGCATCTTAACGAGTCTTTTTCCGTAGCATGCCTTTTTTTCCCATGGAATACGATTTCTGTTTGCCTGCAGTGTAACGGAGATATATAAACTTCGTAGGATGTGGACATGGTCGTTGTCGTCATTATCATCATCAACAACAACAAAACTTCATCACAAAATCGCCACGATTAAACCCACCAGGTTTGTCGATTATTATTGATAGTTGTGAAAGCTCAAACAAGCTGACTGCTTTCTGGGACGAGCGACATTTCATCTTCTTCTTAGCTTCTGTCTGAAGATATAATCTTGGAGACGTCTGTTATCCAATCTCCTTAGACGTTCCATCTAGATTCATATGTTCCACCGGTCAATATACCGCTTACTTGATTAGTTACATGAGAATGTGTAGTGAATTGCAAGGTCCCTGGATATTATAATGGCATTCCGCAATGGAAGAACAAGTAATGGAACTGCCATCTTTATAATTAACGTCCAAACTTCTGTTGTATCAAACGCAAACGAAGGGTTGCGCCTCCTCTTCAACCTAAATGCCCTTTGAGTTTCCATCCCATATTGTACAAAGCAGGGTTACTCGTTCCGCTCAGCTGACCAGTGAGGACTCTAGCCTTACTGAGCTGTTTTCAGAAACCATACTGTAGTACTCTATTTACTGGTGTTTGCTATTGATACGGTACAATACTGTCGCGTTTCTGCAGAGAGGGTGAAGGGGGAGAGGGAGAGAGAGAGAGAAAGAAAGAGAGCTTGTATGCGCGCGTGCGCGCGCGTTTTTCATATCTTTACAACGTGCACTTGTTCTTGTTTCAGTTTCAGGAATACAAAATAACTACACATCATCTCGCTTAATTATTCAGTTTTAAATAAGTATAGGCTTATAACAATAAATCATGTAGAAAAAATGGTGTAACAGCAGAGAGAGAGAGAGAGAGAGAGAGAGAGAGAGAGAGAGAGAGAGAGAGAGAGAGAGAAGCGAACAGCCGACCATTCGCGGCAAAGAAGCGAACACAAAATATGATGTTTTGATCTCTATGCGTTTTATTTTTCTTCTTCTTCTCCTTCTAGCCGATCGCCACCAAATTCGGCAACAGGTGCAATACCCAACGCACCCACGCGACACACAAAACGACCACTCGGAATGTCTTCCACAGTTGTTATTACGTTCTCCTCGTTTTCTCTGTGTCTTGTTTTTTTTTTGTTGTATTGAAGCCTTCTAAAATAAATCTCTTACACACACACACACACACATACAAAAGAACGTAACTGCACCCAGCAACTAACAGCAACGGTATCGACAATAGCGTTTGTATGAACGGCTGAGCAGTAAAGAAAAAATAATAAATAGATAAATAAATTAAAATAACAATAATAATAATAAAGACAGTTACACCTACGTGTACCAAACACACGTGTAACTTGTTTATACACTTAATATGATATTCATAACACAGCTGGCTGTTGAGATAGTCCGCTTTTTGCGCTTTCTCGGAAAATGTTGAGTCCACTCACGTCCGGGGAACGCGCGATGTTTGCAGATTGGGGACTGTTGACAACATCTTTAAATGTTAACAATAATGGAATGTTTTAATTTAAATTTGAAAAAAGTCTGTGTCCCATCGTTGACTAAGTTTTTAAAAAAGCAAAAATTTCGGTTTCATCAGATATAGATAACCGTTATCAGGAAAATAATTATAAAACAAAAAATATATTATATAGGCATTAATTTGTCTCTCTTCTTCTTCTTCTTCTTCTTCTTCTTCTTCTTCTTCTTCTTCTTCTTCTTCTTCTTCTTCTTCTTCTTCTTCTTCTTCTTTTTCTCTTTCTTCTTCTTCTTCTTCTTCTTTAGTTTTATCTTTTTATGCGTTTGCGGTCTCCTTTTTCTTTCCACAGGCTTCTATTATTCTGGTCACCGTTTATTAACGCCTTTCCTCCGTAGCATACACTCTGCTATGACAAAGGTAACGTCAACTCTTTCTATTGCCTGCTGGTTGCTACTCCAGTATTCTTTGCGCACATCCACTCTATTTACAAGGCCGTACCATGCAGGTGGCTTCTTCCTCCTCCTCCTCCTCCTTCTTCTTTAGTCTCAGAACCCCTGTGGGTTTTAGCCTGCTCTATCAACGATTCCATCTAACTCGATCCTGAGCGATTTGTTTCCTAACAAGTCATCCCTCCACATCATCCAACCATCTCTTCTTTGGTTTTTCCTGTAGCTCTCTTGCTATCAGCTCCCCACATCATTATCATTTCGGCGTTCCTACCAGCCTCCATTCTACACAAGTAAGCCAACCATCTCATTCTTTGACTTTTCACTCCTGTAGTAGAGCGTTACTTGCGAACGACATCCACGTGGTCCAGTAATACTAAGTAAGCGAAACGATTTAGCCTACGTGTCTTGATTGATCCAGTTGTCAAGTAGACTTGCAGCGTCCACTCGTCAAAAAACAGTTGTGCTGCCCTGTTCAGGTATCTTTTCCATGCGCTACGCACTGAGTGTGTTTTTTTTTGTTTTTCGACGAGAGTACTGTCAAACGAAAATGCGTTGACCGATTATAATACAGTTTTCTAATCAAAAACCATAAGCTTGTCACGGCCGGTGTCATCGTCTTCAAATCACGGCATAGGCAAGGTGGTATGTGTTCGGCCTTCAAAGATCCTCCAGCCATCTCTTCCTGGTTCTACCCTCATACCTGTGTCCTATAGGTTTATATTTCGGTACTTGTTTGGCCAGTTTTGAATTTTCTTTTTAAGTATTCTTTCCACTGTTGTTTATAATCTTTTAATCGTCCATTCAAGTTAAAAACTTGTAATTCTTCTCTTATGACCTCATTCTTTATACAGTCAAGTTTGTAACGCCTCTTAAGAACGCTATTTCTGAGACATGTATTTCACATTCTTCTTTCTTGGTTGTCGTCCATAATTCACGCCCACAGTACAGAGTACAGAGGGCGCCATAAGTTTATAGAATTTTAATTTCATAACTCGACGATGTTCCTTATTTCTAAAAATACGATTGATTGTCCCACAGATGCCTGGAACTTGATTTAATTAACATCAATATCATAATTCTTATCATAGGCAATTATTACCTTACTCAATTCCTGACAGGGCATGGTTATTTCTGTGCATACCTGCGAAGGATGGGTAAGATGGAGGATCCGTCGTGCGTGTATGGCGACTCAGACTCTGATGACGCTCATCATACTTTTTCGAGTGTGGGTGGGTCCTGGAGAGGCGAGGACAGAAACCGGAGATTGGCCCCGTGACGCCTGATAACATCATAGGCGTCATGCTCAACAGCAAAGAGAACTGGGACATGGTTGTGACCTTCGTGAGGATGGTCCTGCGGCAGAAGAAGCCTGAACTGGACCGTCTCACAGGTCGATGATATAGACAAAGCTGTAGAAGCCTAGTAGGCGCAATACGAGGTGCCACTCTGAAGCCATACGAATAGTTGTTCCAGGGGGGTTCCCTGCCTGTAAAGTAGAGGTTTTTTAGTGGGTGCGAGTCCCACACACCGGGAGACAGTCGGGTGTCTCCTGATGGTGCATAATGTATTTTTCTTCCCCCGCAAAAAAAAAAGGTCATAGCCAATATCACTTTCCAAATACAGAAATGATAATTGTAGCATTTAAAAGGTAATTGTAGCATTTAAAAGGCTCACCTATTCTGCAATTTGATCACTAATCGTTATTTTTGTTCTTATTGGTTCCTTACCTCGAAATGTCATTTTATATGAGCAACATACCGGATACTTGCTCATACCCGGTAAAAGTCATGGGTATTGTTCGGCTGTGATCTGCCGTACTCATGTTCTCTGTCGCTTTGTAGCCTGAAGAAGATCCACGAGAGTGGCATTGAAACGTTGCTAGCTAGCAGCAACCGACCACGGCCTTACAGCCCCCAGTTTCTTTTCAACATAATAATGTTGACACCGACCGTCTAAGCCTACGTCATAAAATCAGCAAAATTTAGCGCCACTCAGTGTTATGGTGGTGGTGGGGGGGTTGTCTATTTATTTGTAGACATTTAACGATGTAGGGCTTTGTGAAAGGCAGCAGGCAGATAGACAAAGTTGAGAATGTGAGACGGGGAATAACACAGAACTAAGTGACTAAGGTAGACAAGGACTTTGTCGGCAAAACACAGGCGCGCGCCTTGTTAATCTGCATAGAACTCATTACGCACGCGCACGCTTGGGTATACGTGAATGAAATGTTGTGGCCTTTTGTCAGCTTTAGGATTTCGGTTAATTAGTTTCTGTGTGTCTGTGTATGTGTGTCGGCTAGTTGGTCCGTGGTCCCTGCGCGTACGAGAGTGCCAGTGTGTTTTATGGGTGGCGGGTGTAAATGTGTGTGTGTGTTATATAATTCATTGAGTGGTGTAGTGGTGGCGTATAAGATATTAAAAACAAAATCTTTCTCTTTCAACTCTCTGACTGACCCCGGCTTCGTTAAAATCTCTTTTTCAACTGTATACAAGAACGAACAAATGTCTCGTATCTCCATCTCTCTCTCTCTCTCTCTCATACTACTGTTAATTTTTTCTATCCCTCCGTCTATTTTTCTTTCTGTCTTATGACGGTTCGGGTGAAACATAATTCTAGTCGTCTCACTGGCGTCCTTTTGTTTTTGCCTTCAATTTTCTTTTCATTTTTTTTTTTTAATTTTGTTTCATGTTGTTGTACTTGAGTTGTGTGGCACTTTTGAATTAACAACTAATTTAAATTACAATGAAATATAATAATCAGAAAAAGTAGTCGAAGAAGAAGAAGAAGAATAGAAAAAGTAATAAGAAGAAAACATAATTACTTTCGTCCAATTATTATTGTTTTATTGTTATTATTATCATCATCAGTTTAACTTGAAACTGGGACGTTTAATCAATTATTTTGTCTAAGAACAGACATCTCGTAGGAACAATTATCATTTCTCTTACCTCCATATTTAGAGCGGGTGTCTGGTATTTATTTTTATGAATAAAAAATATGGTCAAAGTATAAAATGAATATTTTTATGTGTCAAAGTATGACCAACTTTGTCGTCAGTTTCCTCACTACCTTGCGTTGAAATAAACTAAAAAAAAAAATTACAACATGCATCGAGTCTGCGAGAATTTCGGATTAAAGATATCCACATCGAAGAACACGGCGACGACTTTTCATTGAGTTGATCCCATACGAGCAAACTTTATTATAGATGATACTGTCCTTATTTATTTTTAATATCTGGGCTGTGTCTTACATCAGTGGCGTACCAACGCCTTTGGGGGCCCGGGGCGGGAGTTCCTGACCGTGCCCCCCCCATTATTAAGCACTCCCCATATTGTGGCTCTACTATCGGCACCACAAAACTGAGTCATAATCTTATATCCATAAAAACTATTGGAAAAAAAAATATGTTGTGGAAAGAACTAACTATGTAAGTATTAATAGAACTTAAAGGAAAACTAAAATAAAAACACAGATTTTGCGTTTTTTTATTACTTTTTCAAATATGTAGTTTTTATTTCAATTAAAATTAATGACAACATGTAGAAAAATGCTTAATTTTTCAACTTAAATCCTTACTACGTACATGTTCTGATGTATTATAAAACTAGGCAAAATATTTAATTAACTTCAGTACTGAATCCGTATATCCGTAGCATTATTTGTTAAAAAACATTTTCAACCACTGTTAGTTGTAAATGAAAGTGTTGTACTGATAATTATGTGCTACAAAATATGTATTATAAGACAGCAAAAACTTACACAAAATAAAATACTCTCAACGATTTATAGAAACCGCTTGTTACGAGCTTTTGCTTCTGCAAATATTTTGATACATTCGTCAAAATTTATTGTTTTAGCTACTTTACTTTCTACAGAAAGTATGGCTAAACTATTCAGTCTTGATTGACTCATTGTTGAGCGAAGATAACTTTTTATTAGATGTAACTTTGAAAAACTTCTTTCACAAGAAGCAATGGATACACATATCATTAGGGTTTTAATTGTAAATGGGTATATCCCGTAAAAATGTTAAATAAATAAATAAAATAATAATAATATTCCTTATAGTTAGAAACGTAAACTAGGTTATATGATTTATTTCTTATGTCATAAAAATATATATATTCGAAGGCCTCTTAGAATTTAGAATTACCCGCAATAATCTATGAATAGAATGGGTTGTAAAAATGTGATTTAAGTTTTTTATGAGACACATTTTAAATTTTAAATACAAATTCGTCTCGTCGTGGGGCCCCTCCCAGGCGGGGGCCTGGGGCGGTACACCCCCCTTGGTACGCTACTGTACAAACAATGACGTAGTGAAGAAGCTACAGACGTTCAACCGTACGTGTGGGACCATCATGGTCCTCTCAGCACTTCCCTGTGGGTGTCTGAGGATTTAACTTTAACGAAAGGCCAGTCCAAGCGGCGAACGAAGTATTCAAGCGGCCGACACGAGATTTCTCAAGCACTTGAGTATTGAGGAACTGAATTTTATGAGTATACTTGATAGGATTGCCCAGTTGGATTATTTTAACCGAGTAGATGTCTGTCGCATCCTTAAAGCCGGAAGGACGGAGACGTGTGGGAAGTCCGAGCAAGCGTTGGACTTGACCATCTCTAGTCTGTCTGCTTGGGACCGGAAGAAAAAACTCTTTTTAATGTAATCCTCGCTGAATATAGGTTTAAGTTGGGGCGTTGGCAAGAAACCAAGGGAAGTTAAACAATCCGTCGAAGATTTTTTTTTTTCACGGCAAGTTGAAGGTTGTACTGTATTGGGCAGATTGATAATGTATGTGGATGTACGAGAAGTCCTTGGAATGGGAGTATCAAAGACGACACTACACGACTCATCGAAGGAATGGATATAGCGCGTGGATAGTGACGAAATGTATGATAGGACGAAGGAGTGTTGGAAGACATCTAAACAGATGGAAAGCTAGCCTTTTAAGTCGGAACAGGCAAGTTGCCTAATCACTAGCAGTGTAGAAAAGAAGAAGAAGAAGAAGAAAAACAACAACAACAACAACAACAACACCAACAACAACAACAACTAGAACAAGAAGAAGAAGAAGAAGAAGAACAAGAACAAGAACAAGAACAAGAACAAGAACAAGACGAAGAAGAAGAGGAAACGAAGAAGAGAAAGTATAAGAAAAAGGAGGAGGAGGAGAAGGAGGCGGTGGGGGAGGGGGAGGAGGAGCATAAGAAGAAGAAGAAACAGGAGATGGCGGGGTAAAAGGAAGAGGAGGAGGAGGAGAAGTAGAAGAAGAGGAAGAAAAAGAAGAAAGTACATCGTACTTTGCCAATAAGTCCGTCTGGTCGAGGAACGCCAGTATTTGTGATTAACACATTACCACTTATCAGTGTAAATAATGGATAAAAGGTTGAATTTTGAATCGGGGGGGGGGGGACCAGTCTGACGGCAGCATTGGGGACTACGCGTTTCTAATCCGATCCTGGCTGGAGGAGGATCTTTGAAGGCACCACCTTACCTATACCATGTTGTGAGGATGATGAACATCTGGACGTATTAAGTAAGCAACAGCAAAAGTCGTAGTAATGATATACCGTATGTATTAGAGTACAGTATACGGTTGTAATACCACGTCGACGAGGAGGTACCACCAAACGAAACTGGTCGCAATAAGGTCGCAGCGTGACGCAACGCCAGGTCAAACGGTATGACTTCATCAGTCGTACTTGGCAAATTTTTTTTTTTATAAACGCAGCCATCGAAACCCCGAAATTACGAGCCATACGTCGTCGAGATTAACTTGTTAATTTAATGATACGGCAGTCGTTGCAACATAAATTTTGCAAGTAAGTAATGCGTTTGTTCCGTCGTGCAAGAAAAAAAGCTTTCTTAGCAGAACGCTCTCACTTTAAGGCGCGTGCTTATCCACGCTCGTCGTCTTGTTTACCGCCCCCGAGCCAAGCGAGCGTCTCTTTCAATATTACGTTTGAATATCATCATCATCATCTTCAACGATTAAACCGAAGATGGTTTGTTCCGGTCTCAAATAGGCAAAGATTACAGCTGGTCACCCCAGCGCTTCCTCGGACGTCCCACACCTCTCCGTCCCCTCGGCTTATAGTTCCATAGTTGTTTGGGGATGCGGCAGTCATCCATTCGGCAAAGATGTTCCCACCAATTCGGTCGATACTGGGTGATCCTGTCGAGTTTACTCATAATATTCAGTTCCTACCGTGTATCTGTGTTTCTTCTGTGATCATAGAGAGTACAACCTGCCACGTGCCTGAGAAATCTCATTTCAGCCGCTTGGATGCGACTGGCCTGGCCTTTCGTTAAAGTCCAATTGTCAGACCCATAAAGAGCCATCACCTTGTAGAATTTTAGAGGCGTGTTCCTTTACTTGCTGACTTAAGGGTTCGCCTAATGGTCCCGCACATAAGGTAGAACTTATGCAACTTATTCACAACGTCGTTGCATGCATTATAAGACACACTGTAGCCCAGGTATTCAAAATTGCTACGTTTGAATATGTAGCAGCTTCCAAAGAATATGTGGGACATTACGGAGAACACTCAAAGGAAAGACCACGAAAGAAACACAAATAAAATTCTATAAGGTGATGGCAGTCCCCATGCTATTATACGGGTCCCAATCATGGGCACCAAGAAAGAAAAATTATAGATAGATGGGAACGTCTGAAATTAAATATCTTAGATCTGTTAAAGGTTGTATAAGATTAGATCACATAAAGAACGAAGACATAAGACAGGAATTAAAAGTATACAACCAGTAACGGAACTAGCGAAAAACTATAAAAAAAGATGGAAAGAGCATGTTATGCGTATGTCTCCAGAAAGAATTCCAAGAAAAATCCTGAATTACAAGCCAACCGGAAGAAGAAATGTTGGCAGACCGAGACGGAGATGGTGTAGCCGGAGCAACCTGCCTAATCCTGGACAGATAGATCATGATGAATATGTAGCACATATTGTTTAAAAGGCCTACAGACGGCTAACAAATTAAGAGGTCGATGAAATATACAGAGGGAAGACATTGTAGGAATTCTGTGCGTAAGGCTATCACGGTCGACGTCGACATTGTTGGAAACAAACCGACTAAACTCCGGACTATTGCGAGGGCCGTGGGTCCACTCCTGTTGTTACGAACATACGTTTCGTCCTCTTCTATGAAGGCCATCATCTTCAGTGTGCAAAAGGATTCGCTAACTGACACTATCTTCGTCGGTTAACTGTGGTCATTCTTTTGCCACAGTACTGTGGTTAACTGAACAAGACTGTGTCAGTTAGCGAATCCTTTTTGTACACTGAAGATGTCCTCCAGAGGAGAGGTCGAAACGTCGGTTAGTAACAACAACAGGAGCGGATCCACGGCCCTCGCAATAGCCCGGAGTTTAGTCAGTTTGTTTCAAACACTGTTCGGCCATATGAATAGGAAGAAATAGAAGTCAGTACTGTAAATGTTACGAAACGAAAACTGCAAGATGGGAGACCTAGAAAAAGACTGAAGATGGGGCACAAGGAACATATGACAGAGAGCTTAAGTGTTGTGGGAATTATGGGTTTGAAGAGACGGGATGAAGGAATTTGTTTTTTTTTTTTTTTTTTAGGCGATTTAATTACGGCCGGCGCCGCCTCTCTCATCCCAGCTTCCACTGCCGCTGGTCTAAACAGTCCTGTTCTAAGTCCTCTTGCCCTGGTGCCGGTCTAAGTCCTCTTGCACGCATTGCATCTTCGACGTCCATTTTCCATGAATGTTTAGGTCTTCCTTTTTTAAATAATTATATAATTACCTTTTATCCACTCGAGTGACACAAAGTTTCGTCTAGTTATGACGCGTTTCGGGCACAAAGTCCCATCCTCAGATAACACTGATATTAATTTAAAACTAACTACAATATAAAATTGTAACCATGATTTTGGTTATGTCATTTAAATAAAATAAAAACTTTAGATCGCATATGAAATTGTTAAATAAAGCATGGCCGGAGCCCCCGCATGCGTGTACTCACTACCGCGATCGTCATGCGATCGTCTTCCTTTTTTTCCTCTAGAAGGTGGAGTCCATTCGCATACCTTGCTTGGCCATCTGTCATCCGACATTCTTTTTAAGTGTCCGAACCAATTCAGTCTTCTTGCTTCTATTGTTTCTATAACGTCAAGGTTGATTCGCATCGCTTGTCTCATCTCTACATTTCTCACTCTATCTAGTCTTGTTAGTCTACAACACCTTCGCCAGTAATCCATCTTCATAGCTCTTATTATGGATTTATTTCTTTTATTAATTTACACACAGTTCTGCTCCACATAGGCCTACTATACTTTCGACTATAGTTTTATATATTCTGATTTTATTGTTTTTTGTTATTCGTGGACTCCAAAGCAGACTGTTTAATTGTTTTGTTGCTTGTCCTGTTCTTACTTTTATTTCTTGGGTCATGCGGAAAAACGTCCGCGCGTGTGCGGTTGCTTGTGTTTGTAGAAACGTGCGATTGTCAGCAGCCGGTACGGCACCGCGACCGGTTTCTCGTTACTACGTGCGTACAAGAAGAAATACAAATAATAATAACAGTGATAATAATAATAATTGCCGGTCTGCGATGCCATAAATTTCTTTCGTGAAATGTTTGAATTCTAGTATGGAAGAACGTACGTCTTTGGTTCGATTGAATATTGCGATCTGTCTCAATCTGGCCGGAGGAAAATGAAATATAGGAATGGAAAGTCGGTTGGCTGGTCCATCGTGTCTGCCTGCGCGCGCGCACGCACGTACACACATATAGGTTTCAGTAAACTCTAAATCGTTTACACCCACCGTTTCACTCTCCGCGTCTTTTTCTGTTTCATTCACTTTATCTCTGTGTGTTTGTTACTTCTATTCTGTTGCTGCTATAGGCCTAATTCTTACCCCAGTCGTGTGTGATATAATACACAGTACGGGCAGTGGTTCCCAAAGTGGGGTCCGCGACAATGTTTCAGGGGGTCCGCAGACGCATTTAAGAATAATTAGAATATACCGTAATTTTCTTCGATTTTGTATGATCTAAAATCTAAAAATAAAAATCTTAAAACAATTAGTAGAAGTTTCCAGTATTTTTTGGGCGGTCATACTAATTTTAATTGTAAAAGTAATTACAAATTAGTGGTTTTAATAATATCTTTAAATCATGTCGAGCAGCAGACCTGTTTGTCAGCCGAACTGACTACACCTCTCTCGTACACTACAAAAAGAAGATTCATTGGCAGAACTTTCAACTGACACTTCATTTTCGCAATTACAGCTGGGTGACTTCTGGTTATACGTAATGACTGACTATCCTGAACTCGCAAAAAAGCTTTAAAACGTTTAACTGCGTTTCCTTCTACTTATTTGTGTGGAATCGCATTCTCCCTGATCGCGTACTTGAAGTCAAAGTTAAGAAATAAACTTGATGTCGAGAGTTATTTAACATTGAAATTATCAGACATTAAACCCAATACTGCAGAGCTAATTGTTCAAAAGCAGCTTCGTTGTGCACATTAAACTATGTTTGATACCATTAATACAAACAATAATGAAGTTTATAATTGATATAAACTTCGCAAGTTAGGAGAATTTTGATTTTAATACATTTTAATTAAAATATAAGAGTTTCTATCATATTTACTGTTTGTTTTATTTCAAAACTCAGACAGAGTTCGTGAATTTTTAAATTATTAGGGGGGGGAGGCACCGCGCGGGCTGAAAAGTCTGGGAACCACTGCAGTAGGGTGTTCTACAGTATTATTTTCTTCGTTTTGGCCAGCTCTGGACTACTTGATTCCGACTGTTTTCTCCCTTGGGATTTAACTATTGCCCACTCTATTCCTGCATTGGTTTTCGGTGAGATTCCATCGCGTTTTCTACAGTCCAAGTTCTTTGCCTCAGTTCTACGGTTATTGACGATAACCGTGTCATTTGTGTTGAATCGTTTTACTCACTGAAGATGACCTACAGAGGTGAGGGCCGAAACGTTTAAAAATAACAAGTTTAGTGAACGACGACCGAACAGCCCGATTTTATCTCCAACAATGTTGACGCTGGTGATACGGTATAGTGATTACCTGTCTTTGGATAGCGATTACGTGGAAGAGTAACATAAACATATGTAGGGCCTATAATGTTTGTATGTAATAAAATACTTTTCCCAATTTTCGTTTGTCTTTGCCATCCAATCGGAGGTTAATTTTAGAATAGCCTATTATAGTGTTTTTTTAATAATACTTCGGTAGTACTCTCATTATGAGTCTACGCTGGGGAGAACGCGCGGGTTTGTGTGTAGAATGCCATCATCCGTCATATATGCATGGCGTCCATACTCGGACGTTTATTAAGAGAATAATTAAAATATCTCCACAATGTGTCAGTTTTTTAATTCATGCGTTTTCATTTTCAACATTATTTTTTTTTACTTCTAATAATCATGATAATAAGAAGTATACTACGAGAGGGTAGAAAACTGATGATGAAGTAGAAGAACAAGAACAAGATTAAAATAAGAAGCGCGCGCGCGCACACACACACACACACACACACACACGTGCCGACGCTGGCTCGCGCTCCTATGTCTGTGTTGTGTATATATTAAAAAAGTGAAAACCTTTAAAACAAAAATGTTGGACGTCTTAAATCTATGTCGAGAGGTGCAGATAATTTAAAAATAAAATTAAAAAAAAAGTGGTGTGTTCTGTTATTTTTTTTTTTTTTTTTTTTTGTAAGTGGAAGTCTAAAACATAATGGTCTTATTTAAAGATGAACTGCTTTGAATCTGAATTAATAAAGGGGTTTCTGAGCTCTCTAGTTGTATAATGAGTGTTTTGTGATTTATGTGCCTGGCTTTCCTTGTTTAGTTTTGGCTTGCGGCCACTTCTTCTTCTTCTACTTCTTGTTCTTATTCTTCTTCTTCTTCTTCTTGTACTCTATGGCCGAGAGTCCGAGTCCCCCCAGTCAAGTAGGACTTGCTGCCTGCCTGCTCACCGGCTCTCCTTGTTGTCTTGTCCTCATCAAACTCCTTCTTCCCCCACCCACCCACAACTGAGTTTCATAAAACACGCATGCAAAACTGATACATAAATATCAATAATAATAATTATTATTATTACCGTTCAGAGAAAAAAAAAGATCAACATTAAACATACTATTGGCAAAACCGCTGCTTTAAACATGAAAGGTTTTACCTAAATTTTTCCTTAACTTTTAAAATATATTTTTGTAAACAGCTTTTGACAGAGTCTTTTATATTGTCGTTTCCGACCCACTTTTCTCCTTTTGCAAGTATAACATTTTTATCTTTACATGGGAATGACAAGTATACTGTACAAAAAAAATTCATAAACGAGGATACAATTTTTTAATCGTTGTGTTGTTATACACATTTCGGCTAAGGGGGGAGAGAACTAACTATCTGAATGTGACTGAATGGCAAACGAAATGTGCACATTTTGTTAGAGACATTTTTAATTGTTAAACACAAGCTGATACATCGTAAATAGATATATCTATATATTTATACATAATTGCGTACACATTATATAAAACACACACCACACACAATAGTAAATGACATCTTCAGCAATTGTATTACCGGTCCATGCCTAATTTACATTACACGGAATTATTTCCGTTATGGTCGATACCTTTGAAAGAAAAATATTACGAAGAATCCTGGGACCATTTAATGACGTACATGGCTGGAGAATAAGACATAACTTTGAATTGTATCAAATGTATAAAGAACCACTGCTAACACGATACATAAAACTACAAAGTCTAAGGTGGGCTGGTCATGTAGCCAGGATGGGAGAAGAAAGGATACCACAAAAACTATTGTATACCAGAATCCATGGAAAAAACCAGTGGGAAGACCAAGGAGAAGATGGTTGGTTGCGGTGGATGAGGATGCAAGAGAAATATTGAAAGTGCGTTCCTGGAGGAGGATGGCTGCTGACAGAGGAGAATGGGGGGGGGGAAATTGAAGGAGGCCAGGGCCCAACAAGGGCTGTAGTGGCACAGGAGAGGAGAGATTTGCGTTATGGACGAAATAAAAGTGTTAATATTTTATGTATTAAAATGTAAATAATTATACTACTGGTATGAACGTAATATAATGATCATTATTTATAATATTATCAAATAATAAATTATTTCTCCAAACGTCTTTTTTCTTATTGATATTTGCACCTGACGAAAGGATTTCCAGAGGTAATCAGTATCTTCATAGGTTTCTATACAAATTTTGTAATTTAAATAGATATATTTATATTTCAATAATTTATATAATTATATTTTTATAATTTATATAGAAAACTATATAGATACAGTTTGAATCTGTGAAACGTGTTTTAAGTGCAAACATAGTGAAAAAAAATACACTTGCAGAAGTAATTATTATTTGATACATGTGTGACAATTTGCAACATAAAAATGTTATTCTGTATACAGCATTAACAGATATATATATGTACTGCAAGAAACATCGAGAATTACAAAACAATATGCATATGATAATTATATCATAATTTAACATTCATATTATATGTAATAACTATATAATTATATTTTATTATCATTATATTTATGTAATTATAATTGATTATATATAATATATTATTATTAATAATAAAACTTTTTACAAGAATATATTTTATTTTGTAAATTACATATGGTTTGATAATAAGATGTAATCCAACTATCATCATCAGATATATAAATTAATTCATTCAAAAATGTTTTAATCAATTTAATCGTATCGAAACATATATGTAATTTACAAAATATATTCTTGTAAAAAATTTTTATTATTAATAATAATAAAAAATATATAACAAGAAAAATTTGAGCATTTATGAATATACCGTATATATAATCAAATTATAATTACTTCTGCAAGTAGATTGTTTCTATTTTCCTTTTTTTTCACTAACCTGAGGCACGTTTCACAGAATTCATCTGTACCGCGTCAGAGGTTTCTAAATGCATTAAGGAATAATCGATTTGTTTTGGTTAATAGATTAATAGATCGAAACAAATCGATTAAGCGTTAATTCACTTAGAAACGTTTGAAGATACAGACACATTCTGACAATAGTGCGCCAGGTTATTAAAAACAATATAAAATAGTACCATCTACTTGCAGAAGTAATTATAATTTGATTATACGTATATATATATTATACAAGAATCTTGCAACAAACTCTAGGAATTGCTCATAAAGAAATTATGTATTATATTAATTTACATATCGTGTATAACTTTATATTTGTTACATGTATTAGTAATTCATAAGTATAATAAAAAAATACACACACACACAAACACACATAATTTTTAAAATAAATAATAAATTAATTTATAAATAAATTTTAAAATTTGTTTCAGATAAAAATATATGTATACCAGAGATAATAATAAAAGATAATAATAGGCCTACACTTAATACTCTCCAATGATGCAAATCGCTCTGTAAAAGGTATGTAACAGATAACTAATTGATCACTTACTCACAGAATACATCAATTATTATTGAAACAATTAATTACATTACACAATACATTGATAATATTGTTACCTTACCTTACACACATTCATGCATTATAATATGTATTTTATTCATTATTTTTTTTATATTAATTTTAAAATTGTTAAAAATGATAGTTGGCTTATTTCTAATTTTAATTAAAAAAAATGTGTTCTTTTCATATAGAGTAATCAAAGTTGTTATCATACATTTTCGGATTATCTAAGATTCGTTTATTGAACTTTGGATATACGTTTATTAAACTCATATATATACACACACACACACACAATATTATTAATAATAATAATAATAAAACTTTTCGTACAAGTTATATGTATACATATATATATTTAAAATTTATAATTATTTCACCTCAAGATGTTTTCCCCTTATTTGGAGCATGTTTCGGGAAACATATTGTTCCCATCCTCAGCCTTCTTAATTTTGTATCTTGTGGGGTACTTGTGTTTTGGTTGGTTGTTGTTATGGTTTCCTGTTGGTTTTCGGTATTTTAAACTGGTATTATTGTGTGTGATTGTAGTGTATGTATTAGTATTTTGTGTATTTTCGATGTTGAGTGCTTTCAAAATTGTGCCATGTTTTGTATTGATTTGTATTTGTTCAGGTACGAGGGTGGATCAATAAGCAGCCGTGTTAGGAATGAAAAACGCTAGTTTTTTACAAAAATTTGTTTTTTATTTTTCAACATAATCTCCTTTTAGGATACACTTTTCCCAACGTTCCGGCCATTTATTTAATCCCGCTAAAAAATAAGATTTCTCCAACTCTTCAAAATAGTAGACTAATAGTAATAGTATATAACAAAATAGTAACACTCGTATTAGTTTGTTTTCTGTTTGTATATTTGTAAATTCTCCCATATGTTCATAATGGTGGCTTTGTGTGTTCAATATATATATATATATATATATATATATATATATATATATATATATATATTCAATCACTTTGTGCTACAGTTTGTTTCTTGATATATATAAAGTATTTAAAATTTATAATTATATTACCTCAAGATGTTATTTTCCTTATTTGGAACATGTTTCGAGAGTTCCTGTTCTCTCATCTTCAGCCTTCGCCATATTGTTTCTGAAGATGAGAGAACAGGAACTCTCGAAACATGTTACAAATAAGGAAAAGAACATCTTGAGGTAATATAATTATAAATTGTAAATACTATATATATAAATGTTGATAATTTAATTCATAACGATTATTTTATTAAATTAATTATAATGTTATAATCATGGATAATTATGCATTATGCATTATCACAGTATTCGTCGTCGCCAGCATCATCTTCACTGCAGAGATGACGTCATCACTATAATCCATCGTTTCGTTCCTTGAACTATGTCTCTCTTTCCTGAGGCTGTGTAGATAACATTTATAGTTTTGTTTTCAGAAAGTATTTCCCTTCCCACGCCATTCATATTCAATCTCCATTTTTTTTGCACTGGACAACCCTATAGACGTTGAATCACCACATTGTCACCTTTTCTTTTTAATTTGTACGTTCACATGCAGACGATGTCACACACAATTGGCAGATTAACCTTCGGAACATTTTAAGATCGGTCACGCTGCTGTTGACACGTTGTGTTTCCCGATGACCAGCCCATCCTGTCGAACAAGGAAAGCGACTTTCAGATAGCTGGTGTTATAACGTCTCTCCTGTTAAGACATTATAACATAGGGAACCAGTTTAATTGTTTGCTGTTAATTAAACTAGCTGCCGTAGTTAGTAAATATTACTAACCAACAAATTATGACAATGTATATATCAGGAATTTGTCCAAGGTTACATAAATTTATTCACTCTCTGGATATTAGCAAAAACATCTCTTTATTATTGTATTTTAACTACGGATATAAACATAATAGCTTTAAAGGGCATCTTTTTGTTTTTTACTTTACTTTTAAAAGAAAATTCTTATAGATTCTGCATTAAATACTCTTTAAATTCTTACTCTTAGTATCTCAAAATCATACAGCTGTGTATTACTTTGATTACCACGGATCCGGGTTCTAACTTTGTAATATTCTAACATACTTTAACATCATCCAAACTATTTGAAGAGTAGTCTGATGTAATTCCAGATTAACTTTACCTTTAAACATCATCAGGTTATTACTATAGCATTACAGAAATTACAAACATTAATATGCTAATATTTATGTGATCTAAAAAGTCTTTACAAGAAACTTTACTGTTCTTTTGTTGCGGTTGTTAAAAACAATGTATGCACAGAAGTTATGGTTCAGTGTCACCTGAATATAACGTGAGTCTGCGGCTGGTGGTCGAGATGATCCTCTTCAGTAGGTCTTCTTGGGTGTAGTTCGTTGTCCATCTGGATACTCCATTTAGTTCTTTGTTTCTGTATTGTGGTCTAGGTCATGGCACTGGAATTCTGCTACTTGGAGTTCGTACAGTTGTAGTAACAACTTCTCTCCTGGAGTTGGTGTTCACTTTTCACATTTAATTCCTTTTTACTTTAACAGCACTGATGTTACCTTTTACATGGTAAGGAACATATCTTACCACTTACGTTTTTATAAAGAGATGTGTCGGCTAAGTTTTTTATTTATTAAGAATATTTTCTCAACGTCTGAACTACATTACTAGTTTCTAATGTTCTTTTCGCTTACGCTACATTGGATTAATTAAGTGAGAAGCACTAACTTCTGGTTATATCGTTTTTTAGCGACATAAACGCAAGTTTAACTTCACGACACATTTTCGAGCTGCTTACATGTCAGAGATTCTCCGGCGACTGGCGTTAGTTTAGCGGCAGGGAGTATGGAAGCTGGCGCGGTTTAGCGCTGAGAGAAAAGTAGTTCGTTCCTTTACTATTATTAATTGTCCATTAATTAGCTACAATAAATTATCTTACCTTTTCTTAGTTAGGAGTTAGATATTTCCTTTATTATTATTACGTCTTTTATTTAAATAAAATGATTATTAGTTTTCGCTTAATAACATTGTACTTATGCATGTTCGTACTAGACTTTTTGCAAGTTGATACAGGTGTCTAGGTACAGAGGGGGTGGATTATACTCTCACTTGTTATAAGAACAAAAAAAATTAATTTGTGCTATTTAAATAATCTTTAAATCGTCACAGTGTACCTCAAGGAAGCGTCTTGGGCCACCTGCTTTTCTCTGTGTACGTCAATGTCGTGCCCCAGTTGCCTGGCACCAGGTTGGCCATGTTCGCTGACGACACGGCGGTGTATGCCGTCGATCGCCGAGCTGTGACGGCAGTTATCTGGCTCCAGGAACAATTGGACGGGTACGTTGAGTGGGCAGAGAGATGGAGGGTTGCCATCAACGCGGCCAAGAGCACAGCAGTAGTCTTCTCCAGACGCTTAAGGCTCCCAGACAGACTTTACGTAGGCGATACTCCGTTGCCCTGGTCTCGAGAGGTCAAGTACCTCGGGGTCCACCTCGACCGTCGTCTCACCTGGCGGACACACTCTGCTCAAGTAGCCCGTAAGACCGCCCATCGTCTATATCAACTCCGTCCCGTGTTATGCAGCAACGCCATGACCCGCCGCCTAGGGAAGCTTATCGTCACCACCTATGTGGTGCCGATGGTTACCTACGCGATCCCCATATGGGGCTACTTGGCCAAGACCCATAAGCGAAAGCTTCAGTCTCTCCTTGACCGAGGATTGCGCTGGGCGTGTAAAGCCCACTATCTGACATCCAACAAAACCATCCGAGAAGCCCTGCGTGTCCGTTCCCTGGACGCCACTATACGGACACTGTCCCGCAAATTTTATCGCCGCTCCGCCCGATTCCAGGGCAACCACCTTATTAGCGTCCTCGGTCGCTACCAATCTGTGCCAGGAGAATCTTGGACTCGGCCTCGGTGTTCTCTCACCCTCAATTAATTAATAATTAATTGAAAACCCACGGCCGTTAGCAGGCCACACCCCAGATCCAGACTCTATCTATCGTCCCTGCGGCAGGAGCTCTATCTGAAGCTCGGGACGCAGTACATGAGCCGGCGACGGGCGTGGCCTTCGTCTCGCTCAGCCCCTGGTCTACAGACAGCTGTACACTCAATGAGTCGAATCTACAAGTATTTTGAATTACGGATCTCCACAATGAACGTTAATGTGATGGTTTTTAATAGAGCTGATCCCGTACGAGCAAAAATTGTTGTAGACAATGGTACTGTTCTGGAGCAGGTCAGTAATTTTGAATATCTTGGCTATAATGTGCAGTGGCGTATCTAGGATTTGGCCTGTAGGAGGGGAGAGGAAGTCCGGTCTAATCCGTTTCATATAAAAGAAAAAAAAAACACAAATTACGACTAATCAACATTGTTATCTTAAAGTGGTTGAAAAAATTTACAGGCATTGCACAAATACAATGCACAGAGAAGGGCATTGAAAATGCTTCAATAAATCTAAAAAATATATATATTTATTTTAGTACGTAGGCTTTCACGGCCGGTGTCAATATGATTGGATAAAACTTCCGGGCTGAAAGGCCGTGGTCGATTGCTTGATGCATTGGCGCTAAATGCATCAAGCAATCGACCACGGCCTTTCAGCCCGGAAGTTTTATCCAATCATATATATATTTATGTTCGTTCCCCAATCAATGAATTCATTCTTCATTTACCAATGTACAGATTATAAGTTAAATGTAGTCGCATTCGTAAGCGAAGTTTTATATGTGTACTACGACGTTATTGACAACAAAGAAGTAGTTTCTATGGAAACTCACCGGTCCCATTTTCGATCACGCACCAGCAATCTGCCGCAAATGTGCGACACGTCCTTATAAACATTTTCAATGTTAACATGTGATAACATCCTGAACTCAAGCCCATTAAGTAAACGGTTTCATATTTCAAACGTATACGCAAATACTGTGTAATAAGCCTGTTTGTAAAAAAAAAGTTACTACTATACTATCGTACACATGTGAAAAAATTAATAACATAGCCTACACAAATTAAGATACGAGGGTAAGTCAAAATATCGGTATGGAGAACCATACATGACTTCCATATTCTAAGATTTATATTTAAAATCATTTTCAGCCAAACAGCCAGGCTGTGTCTTACCTGCCTTTTTATTGCTGTATTAAATGAAAAATATTATATTACATTAAAATGAAAAAATTATAATTTTATTGCCTGGCAACAAAATTATTTTATTTTTAACAATTACCATTGTTTCAAAAAGTTTAAATATTTTCAAGTACTTTACTCTTGTTAAAACGTAAAAGGTTGCAGGTAAACTACCCCTTCCCCTTAACCGATCTTCACCAAAATCGAAAGTCATTGAGACTTCTACAATTCAGGGACGTATGCAAAAAATTATTTGATTCTGTTTGAATTTGCGGCTGTTACCGTTCGTCGTAGAAAATACGCTTGATAAAAAAACGTTGCAGGTAAACTACCCCTTTCCCTTAACCGATCTTCACCAAAAACAATAGATCTTGAGTACTCTACAAATCAGGGCTGCATGCAAAACATTATTTGATTCTGTTTGAATTTGCGGCTGTTATCGTTTGCCATAGAAAATACCCTTGATAAAAAAACGTTGCAGGTAAACTACCCCTTTCCCTTAACCGATCTTCACCAAAAACAATAGGTCTTGAGAACTCTGCAATTTAGGGCTGTATACAAATAATCTTTTGATTCTGTATGAATTTGCGGCTGTTATCGTTTGCCATAGGAAATACCCTTGTTAAAACATAAAACGTTACAGGTAAACTACCCCTTTCCCTTAACCGATCTTCACCAAAAACCACAGGTCTTGAGAACTCTACAATTTAGGGCTGTATACTAAACATTATTTGATTCTGTTTGAATTTGCGGCTGTTATCGTTTGCCAAAAAAAAAAAATTTCCCTTGATAAAAAAAACCGTTGCAGGTAAGCTACCCCTTTCCCTCAACCGATCTTTACCAAAAACAATAGGTCGTGAGTACTCTACAAATCAGAGCTGTATGCAAAAAATTATTTGATTCTGTTTGAATTTGCGGCAGTTATCGTTTGCCATAGAAAAAAAATCTACAGACACACAGACACACACACACACACACACACAGACACACACACAGACACTTTTCGGAAAACGACTTTTTTTCATGTTTTGAGTGTAGTAGAATCAGAATCTGCAATAATCTCGAACACGATTTTTTTTGCCATCACCATACTTCCATTCCTTAAGGAATATGGAAGTAAAAGTAAAGGCAAATTTTTAAAAGGGAACTTTTTATTGTGAAAACAAGATGACAAGTAACATCATTTCTCTACATAATCTCCCTCAACTTCTATGCACTTGGTCCATCTCTTGACAAGCTTCGTAATTCCGTCCTGGAAGAAGATCTGTGGCATCGTGCACAGCCACTCGCGCACCGCCTCCACAACCTCGTCATCCGACGAAAACTTGGATTCACGCAGGTGCTCCTTCATCGGACCAAAAAGGTGAAAATCACGTGGAGCTAGGTCAGGACTGTACGGCGGACGCTCCAGCAGCTCAAAACCAAGATCTTGAATGCACTGGATCGTTTTCCCCGCAGTATGAGGACGGGCATTGTCCTGAAGCAAAAGCGCACCTTTTGAAAGTTTTCCTCGCCTCTTTGTTTTGATTTTGGGTTTCAGATTTCCAAACGTTTCTGTTTGTGCTGGTCTGTCGGTCGATGTGGTACCCAACGAGCACACACTTTGCGATAATTTAGTGATGCGTGGATGATTGCAACTGCTGAACCGTGGCTAATGTTCAACGCATGCGCAATATCATCAATTTTGACACGACGATCATCATGAATCATTCGCTCAACTGTCTCGATGTTCTTGTCCCTCTTCGAAGTGGATGGCCTACCTGAACGCTCTTCATCGCAGATAGATACACGACCATTTTTAAAGCGATTTATCCACTCATAAATTTTGCGTTCACTAAGACAGCTCTCACCGTACTGCTGCTGCATTCTGCGAATAATCTCCGCAGGTTTAGTCCCTTCAGAGTGCATAAAACGTACCACTCCCCTCATTTCTTCCTTGGTGTAAACGGACAACGGGGCACTCATAATAAAATGCCCTGAAATCACTATGAATGGAGCTGAGCACTGAAACAACACAGCTAAAGAACAAAAAAACATTAAGGTTATGATATGTCATTGTTCAATCAGTGCTGCCATCCATTGCAGCAGGGAAAATAAATTTTGCCTTTACTTTTTGACTTACCCTGTATTAACAAAATTCGCCAACTTTTTTCGGCCCTCTTGAGGCCGTCCCCTCCCAGTAAAAACGTGTCTATAATGTGTCTCATATTACAAACAATGACGTCGTGAAGAATTTAGGCCTATATAAGTTCAACCATACGTGGGGGACCATCAATCAGGAGATGGTCACCTTGTCGCCTTGAAGTTCAGTAAGGTGACGAACCTCCCCAGTCTGTGAGTCCGAGAATTGGAGTTTAACGACATTTCTGGCCAGTTGTATTCAAGCGGCCGAAATGAGATTTCTCAAGCACGTGGCAGGATATATTCTTCGATCCAGAATAAATGCTGATGTACGGCAGGAACTAAGTATTACGAGTATAGCAGATAGGATTGCACAATATCGGCTAAAATGGTTGGAACACTTAACCGAATGGATGACTGCAGCATCCCCGAATAACTATGTAATTATCAGTCTAAAAACGGAGAGGTGTGAGGCGTCCGAGCAGGCGCTGTTTCCTTGGGACCGGAACAAACCAATCTTTGGTTCAGTCCTTGTTGAATTAAGTAAATCGATAAAATATCTAGCAGAATCTAACGGATATGACAGAACAATAGTCAGTAAACTCCTACACAAAACAAACAACAGACAAAGACAGAAATCGACAAATTCATAACACTAACATACATCAACAAACAAACTGAAAAAATAGCCCACAAATTCAAAAAAGCAGGATACAGAATCGCTTACAAAACTACTAACAAAACAGAACGCACACTATCAAAACACACGCACAAAGCACAAAACAAATTCGATCTACCCGGTGTTTACAAGCTAAATTGCTCAAATTGCAATAAATTCTACATAGGCCAGACAGGACGTAGCTTCAAACAGAGACACATTGAACACACAAAGGCACTCCACTCCACTACAGAATCCACCTTTGCAAACCACCTCATTGAAGCAGACCACACATATAAAAACATCGACAATAACATGAACATTCTACACGTACACACAAAAGGCCGAAAACTAGACACTCTAGAACAATTAGAAATCTACAGACACACAAAAACAAATAAAAACGACATCCTAAACGAACAGACACAATTCAAATGGCACGCATTATTCGAACACATCTCACCCAACACACACAGCATCGATCTTTCGAAAATCTATCCCGTCGCCAGCAACAAGACGGACAGCGCTACCTACGGCAGCCTCTGAAGAAGCCTTTTGAAGGAGTAAACCGGTTTAGGCTTTAAGGTAAATCTTTATGATTTTACTTATAAAAAACTTAGTGTTCCGAGTCGTTAATACAACAGTGATATTTAGTTAAGTAACGGACACGTCATGGACAACGAAATCCAAGAATTTAAGTAAATCAGTTCATGCGTTCTATTTGTTGTCGGTATTCAGTATGCTTCTGAATACATCTGTGCATATTTGTCTCTACATGTACATACTGTTACGACTGTCTAACTGGATCGTCGTAGGTACAGTGGAAAACAAAATACAAGACACCAATTAAGTCACTAATCACCAGCTTTAATTTTCACTTTTAGTTTGTTCTCTTATGTCTGGCATTGAGTTTTCTACTGCAGATATTTTTGTTTACATAACTTCTTACACAGTCAAGGCAGATTTTTCTACTTCAGCTAATTTATTTGACATGGATTCTTGTAATCTGATTATTAAGCTCACCTCGTAATTCGCCTACGCCACCACGTAGGAGATCCAATTCTGCGGTAGTATGTTCTTGCATCTGCTTTTGCTCACGAATTAACGCTTTGATGTCACCTGCTTCACGTTCGTTTACGTTCCTCTGCTTCCTGCTTACGTCGTTCCTCTGTTTCTTCCCTTTCTTGTCTTCGTTCTTCTTTTTGTCGTCTTTCTGCTTCTTCCGCCTCCTGTCTGCGTTTCTCATCCTGTCGTTTCTCCGTCTGTAACACCAGCGCCTGTTAATTTTCCATAATCTGATTGGCATCCATTGTTTACCGATTAATTAGAAATTACACTCGTCTTGTGCAAGTTTCCACTGTTAACGGTTCTATCCCAGTTCTGACACCACTGTTACGACGGTCTACTTGATCGTCGTAGGTACAGTGGAAAACAAAATACAAGACACCAATTACGTCACTAATCACCAGCTTTAATTATCACTTTTAATTTGTTGTCTTATGTTTGCTATTGAGTTTTCTACTGCAGATATTTTTGTTTACATAACTTCCTTTTTGCCGTCTCTCTCTGGTGTTTCATTTTCATGCTTACGTTTTTTTTTTTTTAGTCGCTCTTCCTTTAGTGCTTTCTGTCGTTCCTTTGCCGCGCTTCTCTTTCCAGAGAAGTTATGTCAACAAAAATATCTGCAGTAGAAAACTCAATGGCAAACATAAGAGAACAAATTAAAAGTGATAATTAAAGCTGGTCATTAGTGATGTAATTGGTGTCTTGTATTTTGTTTTCCACTGTACCATACGACAATCAGTTCATCGTAGTAACAATACACTTCTGTCTAAGGGTAAATCCTCTATTCGGACTGCTTCCATCGTAACGTTTTCCCAGCTTGACGTTTCGATTCCTGGAATCTCGTATCGTCGTCAGAGACTGTGAGTTGCGGGTGGAAGCCCTTGTAGGAAGATCAAGAGAAACGCCAAGCGAGGAAAACATTAATCATCCATCGCGTAGAGGTTTCAAAGAACCTCTATCAGTGTTTAATATCTGTATTGACGACACAGAAAGTGGAAATTATGAGTGCATCCAGGAATAAAAGTAGATAATAGAATATATGTGAATACAATGCTGTTTGCGACTAATCAAGTAATGATCCAAAAGCACCAAAGACCGATATTCTACTTACAACAAGTCTGTTCGAATTACGACACGACATTTTCTGTGCAGAAGACAGAAATTATTGCTTTAGTTGGAAAACACACCTTGCGAACTAAGATTGTATTGGCTAATAAAGAGTATAGAACGGGTGTTGCATTTCCGCGCTATATTGGTTGTGACATCACTTATTGTGTGGATCACAACGTGGCCAAGTTTCAGTCAATATGTGGCACAATTCGTCGAGGAGGAAACAAGGAAACAGTCTCTCTCACTCTCTCTCTCTCTCTCTCTCTCTCTCTCTCTCTCTCTCTCTCTCTCTCTCTCTCGGTCCCTAAAATTTTACAACGTAATGGCTGTGCCAGTGTTACTGTATGGTTCTCAAACTTGGTGGGAATCGGTGAAGCATACAAACAAAATAAATGTTTCTTTGCTTGTTTATTTTATAATATGTTTTGGTCATTATACGATGATGTAGCCAAGACCCAATCAGTTTGAATCACTGAGGATGCATTGTTGCACTGCGCGAGAGACGAGACGTTTGGTTTTTAACAAAAATACCAAAACACCATTCCACTTAAAAACTGCTTCGTGTTGGAGATATCCGTAGTAAACCAGGCCGTGAAATTTTTTTTTTATTTCGATTTTTAGTTTTTAGCATTAAAATATCTCCTTCTCTTCCTGTTTAAAATTATATATATATATATATATATATATATATATATATAAAAGATTTTAATGCTAAAAACTAAAAATCGAAATAAAAAAAAAATTTCACGGCCTGGTTTACTACGGATATCTCCAACACGAAGCAGTTTTTGAGTGGAATGGTGTTTTGGTATTTTAATGGCTATATTTAGTGGAATGGCTATATATATATACGAGTAGTTTTTATACCAAACATTTTTTTCATATCATCTTATATGTTTATTTCATGTGATGTCACCCAGTGCGATGTCATTGACCCTTCCTCAAGCAAACATTTCAGTATTTCATAATAATATTATTGGCTATAAAATGGGGATTCTGGAAGCAAGTAAGAGAGTTCCGAAAAGAAGTCAGGAGAACAGAGAAAAACAGAGGCAGCTAAAAAAGAAAGAGAATTGAGAGTAATGAAGAAGATGTGTAGAGTGCAGGTGCATTTTAAATAAAAACAATACAAAACATTAAACACGATTTCTCGTAAGTCCATATTTTCCATTCATATGTGCATACAACTCTGCACATACAACTTTGCACTGGAACAAGCTAGAGACTTGAATTTTTTTTATTTATCGTGTTTGTCTCATAACACTTCTTATACTGAAGCTAAAATATAGTATGGTATCTAATGTAAATATTTAGTATGCTTTCAAAAAGAAGTAAACCTTTTGCATTTTTTAAAACACTTTCTTTGAAAAATCACCCTAATTACTCTTTTACCAATACATGTATTTAGTTAGGTTCACTGTATGCTCTATGTATTTACCTTTCACAGTGAAACAGCTTCATAAAGATATCTGGAGTCTTTTTTTTTTTTTTAAGCGACACTCCATTTAATTAACATTTAACATGGGACAGGGCTTCACGACCTGGTCCTCTTAGATGGAAATTCAGAAAACCCAAGAAAACGGTGTAAAGATTCGTGAAGTTGGAACCAGAAAACCCGAGAGTAAGGAAAGAACGAGAATCAGTCAGAATGCGTGCATTCGCACGCGCGCGCGCTGTACCAAGTAGAGTTGATCTCGTTCGCTTACTCATTCACTACCTCCTCAGTCACTCTCTCTCTCTCTCTCTCTCTCACTCTCTCTCTCTCTCTCTCTCTCTCTCTCTCTCTCTCTCTCTCTCTCTCTCTCTCTAACGATTCTATTTATACATTGTTGTGGTCTTGTTTTCGCTATGAAGACGTATCCGAAGACAATAAATCTGCACCTGCTGATGGCGCGTCTGTGGTTTTTTTACGATGACATTTACTGTCGCCCAATAAACGTGAACGATATATATATATACACATATTTGCTCGGCCGCCACTACTAAACTGTAGACACAGACAACAAACAAACAAATAGGCCCCTACATTGTTGTTTACCGGCGTGGGTGTCTAGTTAGCCGGCTCGCCGCTGCAGTGGTGATGTGCGTGTGTCTGCACAAAGTTTCACAGTCTCCTTTTGCTCCAGTTCAACAATCGTGTAATGCAGTGAATGTCCAACTGTCACGCTATTTACTGTCCAATCTTTATTTACCCTTGGTTCGTCTAGTATCATACTTACTGAGTGCCTACGTACGGTTCATACACAGCAGGCAAGACCAGACGGCTGCTTCGGTGGTGCTAAAATAAAGCCATTCGTACATAAAACCAAACAAAAAATCGTCTTCAATGTTTGAGTTTTGTTATGGTCGTCTGCGAACGAAAAGATTCCCCCCCTTCAAAGTCGTCAGTTCTTTTTTCTATCGTGAGCGTATTTACATAACGTATTTTCTACCAACCTACAAGGGTTCACAGGAATAGGTTGAAACAGTTTATTAGAAAGTTGTTTTTTTCTATTGGAGGAGACCCCCCCCCCCCCCATTGCGTCGTCTGATCGGGATGTGTTAGCACCCGTGGTTGTGTTGCAGCGTCCGGGTCGAGCCAAAAGGTAACAGGTACTGGACAACCGATAGGTTCCCGTAGCTGTAAAGGGTGCCAGCAACCCTAGTATTCGCTAGATGGCGGATGATACCATGGCACAGCTCGTGTTGCCGACTCAAACGATAGGTGTCGCCTGTCTTGGACACAGTTAGCGTCCGGGTCGAGCCAAAAGGTAACAGGTACTGGACAACCGACAGGTTCCTGTAGCTGTAAAGGGTGCCACCAACCCTAGTATTCGCTAGATGGCGGATGATATCATGGCACAGCTCATGTTGTTGCCGACTCAAACGATAGGTGTCGCCTGTCTTGGACACAGTTAGCGTCCGGGTCGAGCCAAAAGGTAACAGGTACTGGACAACCGATAGGTTCCCGTAGCTGTAAAGGGTGCCAGCAACCCTAGTATTCGCTAGATGGCGGATGATACCATGGCACAGCTCGTGTTGCCGACTCAAACGATAGGTGTCGCCTGTCTTGGACACAGTTAGCGTCCGGGTCGAGCCAAAAGGTAACAGGTACTGGACAACCGACAGGTTCCTGTAGCTGTAAAGGGTGCCACCAACCCTAGTATTCGCTAGATGGCGGATGATATCATGGCACAGCTCATGTTGTTGCCGACTCAAACGATAAGTGTCGCATGTCTTGGACACAGTTAGCAGACGCCTCAAGGCGTCTGTCCCTCCCCGCGAGGTAGACAGTCCCCGTACAGGTAGCAACACAACAACGTGTCTAGACGTGCTGGAATGGGAGTTCCTAAATAGAATGAGGGGTTCAGGTGTTGTAAAGGTACAAAACCTTTGCAACCCCTCACCTGGTGAAAACGTGATGCCGCTAGCTTGAAGTTGGCACGAGGACGGCGACTCATGAACGATCACGCAAGAGCCTTGCGCCCATGTCTCGAGTATGGTCTGAAGTGCTAATCTTAACTAACATTTTAATGCACTGTTAATTTTTGGAAATTTCAAAATTTTGTGACTCCGTGATCCTGAAAAAGTGGGGCAAATTCCATGTGGGATATCCAAATAAAAGAGAATTTGAACCAAAATCAGAATATACTGTATAGTTTTGAAAATTTCAAACTTTTTTGACCGCACAGCCATAAAATAGGATCAGCAATTTGAGAAATTGTAAAAATCAAACTGGGTGTCAGACTTAAGGGAATTTCAACAAAAATCCTATTATTTAGAAGTTTTCGTGTTTATTGAACGACTGACTGCTCTACAAGTGTTACTATACTGAACAAAACATAGTAAGTAATCGGGTTTTGGATCTTTTCGGTTAATTGGCAGCATGCAGTGAGCAATTACTCTACGTAGCAATCGCCAGTAACAACGCATTTCCCCCTCCACACGTAGCGATAACCAGGACAGTTTGTATTTTTATTTTCATTTTGACATATTTTTTTATATTTATATTTTTATATTGTATTTTTATATTTATATAAAATGGTGCTCACACACTTCTCGCATGTATGAATTCCAATCCATGCATGTGAAGTGATTCATTGCTACTCATCTTGACAGTATTGTCCGGTTGTGTACTCCTTACTCCAGCAGTAAATGAAGTATACGATTGTGCGGAAATCTAATCGAGAATTATTTAGTAATGTATCCTGTCGCACTTGTTTGGATTCCCGACAGTCCTTTGTAGAACATACCCAACGGTCTTTTGATCGTATACAGTTTCATTTGATCGCCGTTCGTACAAATTCTTGGGTTATGTAAAATATTTTTGTCTCTTAGAAACTGTACCGCTGAATCTTTGTCGGGAATCTGTGCTGTTAACTGAAGGAAATTCATGACACGCAACGATACTACTACACTTTCGATTGCGGCATACAATACAGAGTCGCAGGGCACGCTGTCACCATGGAATAGTTGCAAAATGCTTTGGAGGGGGTAATGCGTTGTTACTGGCGATTGCTACGTAGAGTAATTGTCACTGCATGCTGCCACTTAACCGAAAAGATCCCGGGTTTTTCGTAATTCATCTCATAACTGAAAAATTATCTAATAATCAAAATTTATACAATAATAAATACACTTCGTTCAAAAAAATAGCCACTGAGTTGTGCAGCTCAGGGAGTAAGTATACTACCAGTGTACAATTGAATGCCAAACGTCGCGTCCCGTCTTGCAACGTCTAAGCACACCAATTAAAGAGTCTTGCCTAGTGTGTGTGTGTGTGTGTGTGTGTGTGTGTGTGTGTGACGTATACAAACGACAACAATTTGTCTCGACTGAGGGAGCCCCAGCTCTCACTGACTGCACACTGCTGCTGACAGATCGTCTTCGTTTGCCGCGATTAGTAAACCAATCCATCCTTGTCTTGTTTGCCTCGAAATGAAATGTTTGTAATGTATGCACACGCACACGCACGCACGCACATTATATATGTATTCTATTACCAAATAACAAATTCCTTCTACAAGTATATATTGTATATCACCTTACGTATGTTTAGCATAGATGATCTGCATCTTCAGAGGTCTGAATCTTCATTTAACGACTAATCGATTTAAAAAAACTTTTCGATTGTTGCAATGTTTGGTTACGTAATCAGGCGTTTTTTTACGGTTATGTTGAAAACAGTAAATCTTCTTATTTAATTAATTTATTCTAGAAGTTTAAAATTATTAATTAATTATTATCTTGTTTTGTCTTTTTATTTGTTATTTAATTCACGAAATATTGTTATTCCGTTTGTGCATATTAAGATTTTAAAACGTTGCATGTATTCGTGTTGCGACCATTTTGTGTGCTTTTTGTTAATTTGACATTTTGAATGTCTGAAAATTGATGTTTGTTATTTAGACTATGTGTGTGTGTGTGTGTGTGTGTGTGTGTGTGTGTGTGTGTGTGTGTGTGTGTGTGTGTGTGTGTGTGTGTGTGTGTGTGTGTGTGTGTGTGTGTGTGTGTGTGTGTGTGTGTGTGTGTGTGTGTGTGTGTGTGTGTGTGTGTGTGTTCTATGTTGTCGTTTCTAGTCAGGCCTATGTAAAATTTATTACAATATAAAATGTTCTGTTTGTAAATTCATCTGACAAAAATTCATCAGAAAGTTGATTTTTCTACTGGGGGAGATCCTTCTCAAAACGCCACTTAGCAATTTCACAAAAAGATTTCTTACCACGCGCTTACGTCACAAGAGGAAGGTTTGTACCTAATTTCAAAGTTTCAAGTTTGTAGGCCTGGTTACGGTGATTTCGGGACCAGTCAGTCAGTGTTATTTGAATCACACACACACACACACACACACACACACATTGTACTGCTGTTAAAATAGAACACAGTACATAAGAGTAAAATAATAATTATAAAAGAAAAAATATATGAATTTAATAGTAATTGGAACATATGTTTGAATTGTAAACAAAAAAACTGTGTTGTTAGTCCCAACCAACATAGAGGTATACTCCAATATTATATAGAACCGCATTAAGATATATGTTTTGACAAGGATTATATTAAATTTGAAATAAATGTTAAAATAAAATGAAAGAGTAATCAAATTATAATCTAATAAATACAAATTAGAATAAAGAATGTTAGGAATCAAATAAATGTATTTAATAATAACTAGAAAAATTATATATCTTTTTAAGAGTAATATAAGGAAAATATGTAACGAATGAAGTTAGGTATATAAATGGCAAATTGTAAATTGTTAGATTTGAATTGTATTAAAATAGAAGAAAATGTTTTTAGTGTAAATTGATATTTCCGAAGATTCACATCAAAAAGTTTAATTTTATATGTAATCCGAACACATCACAAAGTCTAAATTGATATTTCAGAAGATTCACATCAAAAAGTTTAATTTTATATGTAATCCGAACACATCACAAAGTCTAAATTTATATATCAGAAGATACACATCAAAAAGTCAATATTTATATTTCAGAAGATACACATCAAAAAGTCAATATTTATATTACAGAAGGTACACTTCAAAGAAGTCTAATTTTATATGTAATAAGATACACATTAAAAGAGTTTAATTTTTATAAAAGAGTTTAATTGTCTATTTAATAAAGGAAACCTTTAAAGGAAGGAAGTTAACATTGATATTGAATTTAATAAACATACCAGAGTATAAATCTATAACATTGAAGGAATCATAATTTGTATACAACTTAATAAACAACAATATTTCAAGAAGTCTGAGGAGATCATTTAGAGAACGCCGAACTAAAAGAAGAAGCCTGTACTGGAAGATAGTTTGAGTGTCAATACAATAAAATTCGATATTCCGAAGAAGGATCAATTTAGTTATCATAGAAGAAAATATAATCCAACATTTAATCTAATAAGAAATCCCAGAGAAGGAACAGATCACGAAGCCTAGCCTTACCTTTAAGATGATAAACATCAACTAGAATTGAACCCGTTGCAGTTGTGAAGAAACAGAGTCAAGCTATTTACATTTATATGGTAGATATTCTTACCTTGTTATTTATTAAAACATTTATACACTAACGTTATTTGGTACGGATTAAAGAAAAGAATAAATCATACACAGTATTCAGTAATATAAATCAACTTAATAATTATTAACCCTGAGATAGAGTTTTCTTTTCATGTGCAGATAGAAAAAAGTAATAGATGTAATTAAATATTTTAATTACAATACTAGTAAAAAATAACAGCACACAAAATGACGTCACCAACGTGGGGCATATAATAATTACAATGTCTGCAATAAATTACAGCACAATATATATCGATAGATAGTAAGATAGATTTTGGGTAAAATTCCATTCCCCCCTTTTCAAAGCCGTTAGTTCTTTTTTCTGTCGTGAACCGTATTTACATAACGTATTTTCTACCAACCTACCAAGTTTCACAGGAATAGGTTGAAACAATTTATCAGAAAGTTGTTTCTTTCTATTGAAGGAGAAATCCACTTAGAAATAAAATTTCTCAAAAGATTTGTTTTTAGTTCGCACCTACGACCTACGACGAAGATATGTACCAAATTTTATAGTTGTAGTCTTGTAGTTTCGGGGATCTCATGATCAGTCTATCAGTAATATTTGTAATATTTGGGTTATGTAGGCTTATATAAATTTGTTTTGTATTTTCTATTTGTGTATACGTCATCACATCTTTTATACGCGCCTTTTAGCTTCTCTAGGCTTATGCCTAGTTTTAAATAACTAGTGGCCCCTCTTCAAGAAAGAAAAAAAAAAAAATTTTTTTATAAGGCATAAAACAATACAAAGAGGGGTTACAATCCTCTGGCGCTATAGCCCACGGTGAGCTTTGGCCTCCCTGACTAGTCGCCTCCAAACATCTCGCCTCCGCCTCCAATCCCCGATGGTCATCTTCTACATCCTGTAGGCACCTTAACCTAGGTCGTCCTCTTCTTCTTTGCTCGTCTACTGTCTCTCTAAGAATTGCTTTGGGCATTCTGTAATTTTCCATGCGCATCACATGACCCAACCAGCTGAATCTCCTATGAGGTCTACACCTGACGAACCTCACTATATCCTCGCCATCTATTAATTCTTCCAATTCCCTATTGTTTCGTATGCGCCGTTCTTCGCACTCCTTCACTGGTCCAAAGATTTTTCTTAGAATTCTTCTTTCAAAGACTCTCAAATTATGTGTGTCGCTATTAAGTAGTGTGCGGGTCTCCGCAGCGTCACAACTGGTCTTAATTAAGGTCTTGTATAATCTGAGTTTGGTTCTTTTGCTGACTAAACTGGGTCTGACAAGTTTTATTTCTGTACACGTAGATTTTCCAAAATATTTATTTCAGTGATTTCTTGTGGTACATGATTTATTAGTTTCTCGTCATGAATGGCGGAGAATTATGGGAAAAAACTAAATCTAATCTGGCAACACGTGCCCGTTAATATTGGACATAAATTTCTAGAAACTTAAAACATAACGTTAATAAATCGTATACCATATGGAACAAATAATTTTGTATTTAATCGTTATATATAGTGCTCATGACTCTTGGAATTATATATTTATAATCAGTTTTGTTGTCTGAACGCTTCTTCACTTTTACTAATATCTTGAAAAGTGGTTTTTATATGATGTGAACATAAGGTTTTTTTTAAAGTAAATTTGAATTTGACTATTGTAAAAATCCGTGACAATAATTAAAATGAACTTTTCAAAACACAATTCGGGATATTTTTTTTTATTTGATTTTCATGGCTCCTTTTTTGTACCACGGACGTAGTTTAGGAGTTATAGGCAGGATAGGCTGCATTACATGAGGCGTTCGGCATACGTGTAAGGAAGCTACTGTGGCCAGCGCTACGCTTCAGCCGTCTGTTATTATCCCAGGAAATTATCCCAGCACCCATTTCCACTGGTTGAGTCGACTTGTAGGGCTGGGAAACACACCTTTATGTCATGTTGCGGCCCGGAATCGAACCCAGGACCTCTGGATTAGTAGCCACGCGTTACACCCGTTAGTCTGTTAAGCTCCCAAAACGGAATATACTTATTTTATAGATACATTGCTGAAAACACTTCCAATATTTGGCTTATAAAATATGTGTAAAATATAGATCATATTTAGATTGAACATATATTGCAAAGCAAGATAAATGTAACTTTACATATAAATTGTGTATTTCATGCAGAAATTCATTTGCAGCTTACTAAGAATGATATATTTTTTATAAGGATATATTATTATAATAGCGACTAATGTATTGTCGTAAATGAAGGGTTTCGGAGACCTCGCCTACTGACGGTGATAAGGTAAACAAATCGATTCATAAAACCAAATTAGCCTGTATGTGTTCGCTGCCGCGGCATCGAGACCCTCTCATTCTTTATTCTCGTATTACCCACCAAGGTGCAATGCCATTGACGGGAATCAGAGGGTGGCCAATATTTGTGAACCGCGCTCTCAACGGTTAAAAGAAAAAATAAATAAATAAACATATCAAAAACCTACGATTAGCCTAATGTGTGGTAGCTGTCTTGGCACCATGAGCGATCCTCTAATTCTTTATTCTCCTCGTCACTTAGAGAGCGAACCGCTGGCGAGGCCCCCCGCGAACTCGACGACCGCGCATTATATAACAGGCGATGAAAATTGTTTTGTCCGTACAAAACACCACCACCACCACCACCAAAGACGGGTAGCGGTGCCGCGCGTCTTAAAAACATTATTTCTTGTTTTTAATTTTCAGTCAGTCCGGCGGGGGGCGCTCGCTCGGTGCAAACGCATTGCCGGTCGGTCCGCCGTGGGTTCGTTCCTCAAGGGGACACAGGGCGTACGCCGCGAACGACGCAGGGGGCGGCCGGCGGGTGGCGGCACTCGGCTTCGCGGGGTGCCGCGACCTTTGACCTTGTACACTCTATATCAAAAATTTATTGTGTCGTCACGAAACCCACTTTTCACTCACCGCGAAACCGATAGTAAGTTATAATGTTAATAATAATAAAACAAAAAACAAACATTAACAGAACGCGTTGTAGGCCTTACTACACGCGGAAGAAAGACCAAAAGAAGAAGAAAATGAAAACTGGTTTCCATGCATAGCGTACAACTATGTAATACACTTCTCCTCCCGTGGCGTCTTGCGAACATTTCTTTAATTTTGTTTCTAATTTCATTTAATAATTTTTGCTGCGTTTTAATTGAAAATTCACATGGGGTAATTGTTTCTTGTGTGCAGTTTTGCTACGATAAGAACGATGACGTCGTTCGGTTCGAAACCCAGTACAAATAAAATTTAATGCATTTTAAATTACTGCACGTGATCTCATTCTGTGTACTCGCGCGCGCGAGTACACACACGCTAACAGATTGAGAGAGAGAGAGAGAGTTGTTAACGGTTATTGCAAACCTATATCATGACAGGGTACAACAGTAAAACGGGATCGGTACCAAGATCTTTCTGCGCAGTAGAGAGACGTGAAAATTACAACGTTCGCCGACGGAATACAGAAAGCATAGGTCAACAAAAATTGCCGAAAGAAAGAGTGGAGAGGTCACAACCTCTGTTGAAATCAACAACAAACAACGTTGCAATTACAAACGGCAACGGTATTTACGATTGGAAATTATACGGTGAATTAAGAAATCACCGCCCACGCGCGTGTACACGATATCAACTGATATCGACCGCCGTCTATCGACGGGATAGTCTTTTTTATCACCCGGCAGGCAATTTTTGTACGAAGGATTTACGGGTGAATAAAAATGTAAGACTAAGGAGGAGATATCTCTGGTTCGTAGTATATTATATTACTGTATTAAGTAAGAGATAAATTTTGAGTAGGATCGGAGAGGCTAAAGTTGCAGTTAACAGAAAAGGGAAATTATTGACTTCTAAAGAAATAGCCCTGGAAACAAGAAAGGGGTTCCTGAACATTAAACATATGGAACATGTGAGACGAGGTACAGGCGAAAGGAGAAGACTTGAAGCACTGGCAGTGGTGGTGTTATAGGAAGTTACTGAAAGTAAGATGGATCGACACGGTTGGCAACGATGAGATTCTGACCAAAGTTGGAGAAAAAAAGCAGTTTTTGGCAAAATATTGTGAAGTGAAGGTTTGAATTTATTGGTCATATTATGCGTCATGAGAATTTGATAAAAACAATAGTAAAAGCAGGCACGTAGCCAGGGGGGGCTCAAGGGGCTGAAGCCCCCCCCCGAAATCTAAAGATTAGATTTATTCCTTTATTTGCTCCAACTGTGTCTAGTTGTTTTCGGGTATTTTTTAAACCTACTACCATCCAGACACTTTACGTAGCAAAAATGTTAGCACTCGGGGGAGTGCCGACAGAAGTGAAAACTTTTATACTCAGGCCTGGAGAAACGCTTTGTGCATGGAAAAAACATTTAATTTAGTGGTATTACAAAATTGCTATGAAATATCTACAACTGAAAATTATGAAAAATATTTTTTTAATAAAATTTAATTAAAACAATGTAAAATTTAATCTTAATCAATTATAATTTTCAAATAATAATTAATTTAAATATAAAAAAAAATTTTGTTATGATAAATTTATATTTTAAAAAGCACAATACTGGAACCTAACCTATAAAAGTTACGTGTTTTTCGAGAGATTTTACGACACACTCGACGCGAGACGACTTCGGGTCCGAAGAGCGAGCTGCCTGTTTATGATTACATCGACGCTGTTTGTGCTCGTGTCACTGGAAGCGGATGGTGGACGTTGCAGAGAACGTAATCCGGGAGTCGCGGGAGAGGGGCAGGCAAATCGGCCTGAGCGCGCGAATGGACAGAGGGGACCGCCTATACTCTCTGTATATGTATAAGCTGATGACTCACCGTAACCGATGAGATGCTGTCGCGAAACTCTATGTTTTTCTCCATACAAAAAGTGTTTCTCCAGGCCCGCCTATAGAAGTTTTCTACAATGAAAAGAGTGAAAACTTTACCTCGTAGTGTAATGAACGACGGCCGACTAAGTGCACTTGCCATGATTTCCATTCACTGGGATGTTACTGTGGATCCAGATAAGGTGATCAACATTATGGCAGGGAAGAAATCAAGAAGAGTGCTTCTGTAGTAAATAAAAAAGAGACATGATGCTCGCTTGTAGCAATAATAAACCCCTGTTGGAATTTGGAATTTAGGTGTGTAAGGTGCGTTGGTAGGGCCTAATTTGTTAAAGTCATTTGTAGCTCAATAAATTTCTATTTAAAAAAATACAGTAGTAATTAATCTTCCTTCTTCATTAGCCGGATTTAACATTGTTTGAACACAGAGCTGAGCAGCAAATCTTTAGCCTTGGTATGGCCACCGCCGAAAAAATTTCGAGAAATGAGCCCCACCCGAAACAAAATTCTGGCTACGGGCCTGAGTAGAAGGTTACATTGAAGGCAAAAGAGGAAGAGGAAGAGGAAGACCGAGACTTCAGTATGACTCAAAGCACAAATTCGTGGGTTGTTAAAATTGTGAAAACGTCGCGAACGCTCATATGGCATAACAAATTAATATGGGAATTTTAACCACAATCTGAGTATAGTGTTCAGTTTTGAAAATTGCAAATTTTTTTGACGTCAGGGCTCCGGAAGTGGGTAAAAAGTATGATAAAATCTTTAAAATGCATGTGTGATATCGAATTAAAGGAATCAAGTAAACGTGAGTGTAGCGTTAAATTTTGAAAAGTTCAAAAGTTTTTGACCTCAGGGACCAAAAAATGGATGAAAATTTGAAAAATTGTATCCAGACCAAAGGAAATTTTAATACAAAATTCGATTGTTCGGAATCTTTAGAGTTTATTCTGAGTACCTTCTCTACAACTATTAGTTTACAAAACAAGAAAATTAAGGTTAATCGGGATTTTCATAGTTTTTATAATAATTGAAAATGTTCTAATATCAAAACTTACCTAATTGTAAATGCTTCGTTCAAAATAGTGAGCGAGTTGTACAGCACAGTGAACGTACTAGTTATTAAAATGAATCAGGTGTAAAATGACGTCACAACTTATTTGCTGGCGGCTTTCGGACTATAAGAATTGTCTGTAAAAAATTCTAAAATTGCCAACACTCTTCGCCGGTATCAACTAATATGCCTGTGCGAACAGAGGTAAGCCTCTTGTGTAAGTATGTTACATATGTTCATATTTATGTGGTATTCTATGCACGCCGGACTCTATGTGCGTTTGCGCGGAAAAATAAAAGTGAGCAAAACTCTCTGCGGAGTGATTTATCGCACGCCCGGTAAGCCGGACAGGGTGGTGGCTGCGCGACCTTGGCTTAAATACTCTGCCACAGAGCTACAGCAGCAGCGGCATTGTGCGAGCGTCCCGTCCACACATTGTGTGTGTGTGTGTGTGTGTGTGTGTGTGTGTGTGTGTGTGTGTGTGTGTGTGTGTGTGTGTGTGTGTGTGTGTGTGTGTGTGTGTGTGTGTGTGTGTGTTACCCCACCCTGTTGCTGCCGCCTCTGTTACAGACGCATAGCATAGGCATACCTGTCTGTGCCCGTGCCTTGTACCTACCTGTGCTGGCCGAAAAATTGCCTCTTCATCACATGTATGTTAATTTATTATATACATATATAATGACCGCAATAATCATCTCCCCCCTCACTCTCTTTCTCTCTTGTTTCTGCGCGATGTCGGCGACGTTACAGGTCTGTGTGGTGTTGTTGTTTGCGGTTGTTTATAGTTTTGTTGTGACGAGGGAGAAGACGGGGCGAAACTGACTAAGAAATGAAGAGATAGAGACGAATTGTTGTTACTGATTGTTGTTCATTGTTTTGTCGTAACTCATGATGAAAAGTCAGGAGGCATTGAATAATCAACGAACAGGAAGAAGTCTGCAGGATAATAACACGAGGGTTCAGTTGGAATGTTCCCGAAGCGACGTCTATAGCTTATCAGTAGAAATAAAATTTTTCCTGCGTTTGCAAGATTCACATCTGTTGTGAACACCTGTTAATTTCCAAATCTATCTGTCAGTTTGTTCATTATTCAAAAGCTGTTTGATATCTAAGTGTCGGTAGTGATTTTGGAAAAATCTGAGCTGAGAAGTTCCTTCAACCAACATTCTCTGCTTTCGAAGACAACTCCAGATTCATGGGATCGACACGTTAAGACGGGGAAAATCATTACAATGGAGGCAGTTGGAGGAGGCGAGGTTTCAGACGTTAATGATTACCCGTAGTTTCGGAGTTTTTCTTAACTCAGGAATTTCTTAGGATGGAGGGAATCGTTGAAGTAAACAGGTTATAAGATTAAGGAGGCGAAGAAAAAGAAGAAGAAGTGATGAAAGAAAAATTAGAAAATGGTGTAATTGATAATTAAATAGACCCTAGAACAATAAACGTAGGTAGAAATTTTCTATTCTATTGTATTTATTGTTTATAGCCTCAAGGTACCATACATATGATGTGTAATAAAATTTTTTATTATTCATATTCTTAAAAACGATCGGTATTATTAAATAGTGCTGTTTTACAATATTGTGACTGCAAGTGTGTTGTATATAACCTGACGATGGTCTATGACCGAAATAGATCGTTTTTAAGAATGTGAATAATAAAAAGTGTTATTACACATCGTATGTATGGTACCTTTAGGCTATAAACAATAAATACAATACAATAGAAAAATTAAATTATAGGTACCATTAGTAAAACAATAAGTGTATGTATATTACAAATACATCATATTATCATTAGTAGGTAGAAAATTTTATGAAAAATGTGTAATGGAGTCTCGGTGTAGTATTAAGCCAGTGAGGCTTTCTAGCATATGGCGATTAAACCATCCTCGGTTAGATAACATAACGTCCCATCTATACTGTACGCTGAAATTCGAGTATCTCGATTTTTTTTGTCTATCTTCTGTGTGTGTGTGTGTATCTATCTATCTGTCTACCTATCTATCTCTGTCTCCCCCTCTACGTCTCTACACACTTGGACGCAATGTAGAAAAATGCTGTTATCCAAAATCACACAAAAGTCATGGATATAATGATAATAAGCTAACGAATAATACGATGTCTTTACTGTAAATTTTGTATTTTAAATGGTTATATTTTATTTTTGACGAAATGCGTGTCTCCCCACCGTTAAAGTCTCTATCGGTCATATGTTCATATGTATGTGTTGCGGGTTATAGCTATGTAGTATACAGTGAGTTGTTTTACACCAATGTTCCTTGTAAGCTCTCGTGGTGTTGGCAATTAAAATATCGGTATAGAGAACCATACATGACTTCCATGTTCTAAGATTTATATTTAAAATCATTTACTTGAATTCGGTTCAATAATTTCTAACACGTTAGGCGTGTTCCTTGTAAATCGAGTTTTATGTTTGAGAAATTGAAATGAAATATTTCCACAGAAACTACATCATTCTTCAGCCTTAACCACAGTACTGTGGTCACTGATTTATTTATACCACCTCACGTTAGTGCACTCGATTTTCACTGATGATGGCAATCGATAGCACTGCCGAAACGTCTAGTTTTTAGAAAACATTGGACCACAGCCAAACAGCCCGGGAAGAAATTTTAACTAAAAACTACTTCTTTGTTACCGATAACGTAGTACACATAGCCTATAAAAAATTATCCGCTCCCCTTTCAACTATCATTTTCATTTGTAGATATTTCATCTACGTCTCTACAGTGAATTATTATGACCTTCTTTTCAGGATACTTCATTTATCAAAATTAAGTACTTAACTCTTGTTAAAACATAAAACGTTGCAGGTAAACTACCCCTTACCCTTAACCGATCTTTACCAAAATCAATAGACCTTGAGTCCCCTACAGCTCGGACACACATGCAAAAAATTATTATTTGATTCTGTTTGAATTTCCGGCAGTTATCGTTCGCCGTAAAAAAATTCTACACACACACTTTTCGGAAAATGACTTTTCTTCATGTTTTGAGGGTACAATCAGAATCAGACCTTATCTCGAACACGATTTTTTCGCGATTTCCATACTTCCATTTTCTACAGAATACGGAAGAAAAAAAAAACAGTGAGGCATCAAATACACTGCTTATATTACATTAGAGTCGAATTAAAATATAGGGCCTACGTATCAGTGTACAGCAGGTTTGTGCACTGGAATATTTACAATGTTTTTCACATTTTTAAATCGATAAAAGCGAAGCCTAGGCACGTCTAGGCTAGTTGATGGATACTAATCAATTTGTGTGTGTGCGCTTCTTCTTCTTCTTCTTCTTCTTCTTCTTCTTCTTCTTCTTCTTCTTCTTCTTCTTCTTCTTCTTCTTCTTCTTCTTCTTCTTCTCCTTCTCCTTCTCCTTCTCCTTCTCCTTCTCCTTCTCCTCCTCCTCCTCCTCCTCCTCCTCCTCCTCCTCCTCCTCCTCCTCCTCCTCCTCCTCCTCCTCCTCCTCCTTCTTCTTCTTCTTCTTCTTCTTCTTCTTCTTCTTTTTCTCGGCCCAGTCACTACATACTACTTTCTTCCTCTTTTTATTTCATCCATGTAATCCTGTGTGGGCTAAAACCCACCTCCCCACTACGCCCCGCAATCATTCTCTCGTCGATCGAGGTCGTGAACCAGTTTGAAGGGCGCAGTAGGTGTGACCAACCATCATACTCCTTTTTCCCCGCAATGGTTATAATCAGAATCCAACAACTTTCATGTACTCATCATTCGACACTCTTTTCATCCACCTTATTTTTCCCCCTTTCAGCACCACATTTGAAAGCTCCAAGGTAGTTTATTTCCAATTTCCTTAGGGTCTAGCATTTCCGAGCCATATGTGCATAAGCTCCAAGTGAAGATTTCATTTCTTCTGCAAGTAGTTGTACTATAGAATTTTAACGTACAATTCCAAATTTGATTTACAAACCTCTGAACATGCTGACACATTCTGTGCAACGTACGTCACATGAATTGAAGCGATCAAATATATAATACAACTACTTGCAAAATAAATTATATATATATATATATATATAATTTGTGATGTTTTCAATTTGTTTCTTCTGCAAGTAGATAATATTGTATATTCTTTTTAACAGCTGACGCACGTTTCACTGAAAAATATCAGTATCATCAGAGGTTTCTAAGTGAATTAATAACAATCGAAATAATTCTATTAATACAAAATTAACGAATAATCGAATTTGTATCGATTTTAATGTAAAATAAAATAACTGATAATCGATTTAGGTCGATTAGTTAACGATTGTTTTAAATCATATCATATCAGAAATCTTCCTACAAAAACTCGACGAACAAATAATAAATATAATAAAATTGAACGACCCATTAGGGTGTTGTTTTAGATACGTTGATGACACTCTGTACATTTCCCAAAACAATGGTATAAATATAAATAAAATATTCAACTCCATAAATAATTTACATTCTAAACTAAAATTCACGTTAGAAGAAGAATCTAATAATAAATTAAATTATTTAGACTTAACAATAAAGAAAAATGAAACATATTTTGGATACGCAATATACAGGAAACCTTCTCAAACTGACTTAGTAATACCAAATACTTCTAATCATCCTCCCCAACACAAAATGGCAGTATTTAATTCCATGATTTACCGAATGCTTAGGATCCCATTAAATAACACAGAAAGAAACAAAGAAAGAAAAATTATCCAACAAATAGCAGTTAAAAATGGATACAAAATAAAAACTATTAATAAATTAGAAAATAAAATTAAACATAAAATCACTAATAAAATTCCTAAAAACACTACATTTAAAAATTCACCTATTAATAATAATATAAAATATACAACCTTCACTTATTACGGAAATATAACTCAAAAACTAAATAAAATATTTAAAGATACTAATTTAAAAATATCTTATAATACAGATAATATAATTTTTAATATAATAAAACCTAAAACTAAAGCCAATACTCACAATAAAAATGGAATATATAAAATAGAATGTCCAGATTGCAATAAATTTTACGTGGGCCAGACGAAGAAAAAACTACGAGATAGATTCGTTCAACACCGCAATGCATATTTAAAACCAAATATTTATAAATCTAATTTAGCCACACATTGTCTAAATAATAGCCACCAGTTTCCAAACATTGAAAATATAAAATTAATTAAAAACATACAAAAAGGTCAAAAAATGAATATTTGGGAAAATCTTAACATTTACAAACACAATAACAATAATTTATTAATTAAAGAACAAACCCAAATAAAAACAAAACAAGTCGATCTATTTAAAATTAAAAATTTACTAAAAAATAAAAATGAATAAAATATAAACAACAAAATTTCAAATATAACCGAGAAAACAGCTGCTGAAGAAAATAAACATTAAAACAATCGTTAACTAATCGACCTAAATCGATTATCAGTTATTTCATTTTACATTAAAATCGATACAAATTCGATTATTTTTAATTTTGTATTAATAGAATTATTTCGATTGTTATTAATTCAGTTAGAAACCTCTGATGATACTGATATTTTTCAGTGAAACGTGCCTCAGGTGTTAAAAAGAATATACGAAATTATACTACTTGCAGAAGAAACAAATTGAAAACATCACAAATTGTATAATTACTGCAAGAAACATCGAGTTACTTATATAGAAAATGATGGATATATATATATATATATTCAAACACTTTTTGATAGAGCCTATTTCTTGATGCATATATAATTTATTTAATTTTATAAATTCTTTACCTCAAGATGTTTTATTCCCTTATTTTGAACATGTTTCGGGACGCTTTGTTTTCCCATCCTCAGCCTTTCTTATTTTGAGTCTTGTGAAGTACTTGTGTGTTAGTTGGTTGTGTCCAACAGGAAAACACAACAACAACCAACACACAAGTACTTCACAAGACTCAAAATTATCGTTCAATGATCGTTTTGTTTAAAATTAAATAATCACACGCAACTCTTATGTAGGCGCTTATTAGAGAGACCGCGCCGCCAATTATCGATCGATAGATCGATACAGTTGTTAAAATTAATTCATTATATACAAAATATTAATTTATTAAAAACATAAATTTTAAATATCATTTTCATAAGATTAAAAATAAATTATAGGAATATATATTTTTTTAATCCAAAAATCATTTGGGATCAAATTAAGATGACAGACCTTATCTCAAGTATCTGAAATAACATAATTTTAAATTGTTAATGATAACGCAGATATGTGTCAACTGATTAATATATCGACCTGAAATAGAAAACTATCATAACTAGTATTTAATTTATAAATCATTATTTTGCGTAGTATATATATTTAAAGAAAATTTGCATCTTTTATTGTTATTAAAAAATACTTAACTCACATCTGCTGTCCATAAGAAGATAATAATCTTATTAATAATAATACCATTACTGTATAATTATAAAACGGTGGGAGCCAACGAAGATTAAGACATAATTAACATTTAATAGCGTTGATTACGTGTAGGCATTTTATATGGAGCAGCAGGTGCCTGCTTGATTTCATTTCTCTAACATTTTATTGTCTCTGTAATTCTGTGATCTCTTTGGGTGTCTCCTCTTTTGTTCAGCCCATTCATCGTGTAATGGTATATCATTTTTTTTAATAAGTTGCCCTAATTTTAATGTCAGACCTCAGGGTGTCGCCAATATTTGCATATTTCTAAATAATCCGAACCGTTTGTAATGCTTATGAATAGTAGGCCTACAGTTGTATGTCCCCTAAAGACGTTCGCAGCACCTTGTGGTGGGACTCGGTCACTTTACAGTTCTGCACTGTGTTTCGCTGAGAGTTTTTCCGACCCCCCCCCCCACCCAATGGGACGTCTTTCGCTGTTATAGTGTTGATCGGTGTTCAGCTGAAATCCCAGGCAGATAGACCCGATAGGTACTTGGTACTGTCATCCGGAACCAGAAAAACTCAGGTTTTTGACGAGGCGTTACTCGCCCCCCCCCCCCGCTTACAAGATGAGATTCGGATCTTGTGGCCGGAAATGAGTAGCTACTATGGAAATGAGTACCTAGGATAACATCCTGGGATACTGGGATAAAAATGGCGGGTGAAGCGTAGTGCTGCCTTCCTTGCGGTCGAACAACTCAACATAAGGCAGTGTACTTTATCTAGCTCCTACACTATTTAGGAGGTTAGAAAGAATCCATAATAATAATTATTAATAATAATAAATATTATTATTATTATTTATTATTATTATAATCATTATTGTTGTTGTTGTTATTGTTGTTGTTAATGAGTCAATCCTTAATTTAATCGTCACCGTTGATCAATAAATTTCAATGATGGAAAGTTTAGCAACGATCGGTCCAATAAGTATAACATAATTTTTAAATTATTTGTGTCGACGTTAGACAATATTTAGCCTATTGTCATATCAGGATCTGTGTACGGCTACAAGAGAAAATATCAAACACAGCAGATCAATTAATTGAGTGAATGTGTTTATGCGCGTGTGTGTGTGTGAGAGAGAGAGAGAGAGAGAGAGAGAGAGAGAGAGAGAGAGAGAGAGAGAGAGAGAGAGAGAGAGAGACAGACAGACAGACAGAGGTAGTTGAACAGTTTGTTATAAATCATCAAAATAATTGCATTCATTACATATTGTTTTCCTTTAATACGAAGATAACTGTTGTATTACAATTTTCTCAATGTATTTTTTCTTTTTTTTTTATTGAATTTCACATGTTAAAACTGGTCTGTAAGAGCAACCATCAACTTATCTCTAATACCTCTTAATACTAAATACATATCAGCCAAATTAAGTCCAATGACATCCTTTAGTTAGTTCTGGTGATCTTAGCTAAACACTCTCACCCGGGCACAATGGTCTGCTTTTATAACACAAAACACTACACAAGTTCAATGGATTTGTTCTCGTCTTCGGAACACGTGTTGATTGTCCAGCAGCTGAAAACTTCTGCATTTTCGTGGAGGTGAAGCCTTTCTTCATGCTTCTTCGCAAACCTTTTAATCTCTTCTTTAATTTTATATAACTTTATATAATAATGAAACTTTCTCATGTGAAAACTTACTTGTCTTTTTCGTTGAACGCGTTTCGGCGTCGTATTCGCCTTCGTCAGCTTAGAACAGACTGCCAGAACTTAGTAACGGTTGTTGCTTGGAAGGTATAGTGGGGGTGGTGTGTAGAGCAAGGGGATTGGCGCGGGGATCCGAATTATTGTTTGTTTTATGTATATTGTGTCGAAAAGTGTATGTGATTTATATTGTAATTGGTCGTTTAGTATGTTGTTTGGTTGTGTTGTGTGGTGTTTGTATATTTCATACTGTTCAGCTGTGTTGAGTTTTCGACCTTTGGGTAAGAGGTGTAATATTTCAAGATTAGTATCTATGTTGGTGTAGCTATGGTTATGTGTGTGTATGTGTGTGGCAAACGCAGAATGTATATTGTTGTTGGAGAGGGCCTTTAAGTGTTCAGAGTAACGGGATGAAAAAGATCTTCCCGTCTGGCCTATGTAGAAACTATTGCAGTTATTACAATTAATTTGTATACACCTGTTCTATTGTATTTGTCTATGTCCGTGTTTGTATCGTTGATGTGTTTTTTGATGGTATTGTTAGTTCTGAATGCTATTTTGTACTTGTGTTTTCTGAATGTGTTGGCAAGTTTGTGTGTGTTGGAGTTATGGTATGTGAGTGTGATGTATTTATTGTGTTGTGTGTTGTTGGTACTTTGTGTTTTGTTATTTTTGTTTTTGATGCGTGTGTGTAGTTTGTTTATTAAATTGGGGTTGTAACCGTTTTTCATTGCTATGTATTTGATTGTGTTGAGTTCGTCAGTATAATCTTGTTTACTTAAGGGTATTTTAGTTAGTCTATGGAGCATATGGTTGAAGGCCGCATGTTTATGTTGTGTTGGGTGGTTTGATGTGTTGTGTATAACCATGTCAGTTGTGGTAGGTTTTCTGTATATTTTGTACGAGTGTGTATTGTAGGAAGTGTGTTTTGTTCTTCTTTAATTGTAGGAATACCTAGATCTCTGTGGGTATCGACGTTTCTAACATACCATGGTGCATTCACCATGGTCCGCAAAACTTTGTTTTGGAATGTTTGCATTATCCTGATGTTACTATCTTTCGCGCACCCCAGAGTTGAATTCCATACAGCCAGGTGGGTTTCATTATCTAGATCAGAGTTTTACTGTATAAAGACAGGTTGGAATGTTTTCCTTTAAGCCATTTATATTGTTGGAATTTTATGTTTAAGTTCCTCTTTTTTCTTTTTTACATGCTCTTCCTCCATCTCAGTTTGGTATCCAATGTCATACCCAGGTATTTGGCTTTGTTTTCATAAGGAGCTACCGTTCCATTTATGACCAATAATGGAAGATTGGTGACCAATCTTTTATTGGTGAAATTAATGTGTGCCGGACTTCGCTTCAATAAGTTTAATTCTCCATTTTTTTTTTTTGTTCATTCGTGTATGGTATTGCTAGCTTTCTGCAATAATCGGGTTGAAATAACCTCATCTTGCCCTGTTGTAAGCAAAGCTGTATCATCAGCAAAAGTAGCCAACTTTGCTTGTTCTAAGTTTGGTATGTCACAGGTAAATAATACATACAAGACAGGCCAAGAACACTGCCCTATGGTACTCCCGCCTGCACGTCTTTTAGGTCTGAATGTGCTTCTTCTTATATAATTAGTAAAATAGTTTACCTTTTTCTTGTCCGTCTGGTGGCCTTTTTTCTATATTTAATTCAACGCGTTTCGGGACATATGCCCCATCATCAGGATTATCCCTTGTTGAAGTTCGTCGATCGTTAAAATATTAAAAACACTGTATATACAAGTTTACACATAACAATAAATATAATATAAACATAAAAAACACACATAAAATACCCAAACTTGAGACACACGCGATATCGGTGGTGCGCACCACGACATGCTATAGTCGACTGCAGTGTTCATGTTGTTATATGTCGTGCACTATGGACCTTGTTCTGTATTCTTATCGCTGTGTCGTATAATAGATTTGACTGGAAATTCAGCTGATCGTTAAGGATGACTTCTTCTGTTTTTTTATTTTTGTAAGCCTCATATATTTCGTATTCTTCGATAGCATTCATATAATTTCCTTTTCTGCATATATGGAGGGGTTGAAAGTTCGTTGTGAAATCAGTATAACTATGGTTTTTATCCATCAGATGGCGCGCGTAATTTGACACTGTTTTACTAAATTCCCTTTTAGGTAAATGTTCTCTGAATCGTTTTTTAAAGGGTCTACCAGTTTGGCCAATGTAAAAGCTATCACATTCATTGCATATTATCTTATAAACGCCCGTCCTGTCCTCAACCGATTTTGAATGTTTAGGTAAGAGTATCTTATTAATGTTATTATTAGTTCGGTAAGCCATTTTTATATTTATCCCACTGAATACTTTGTTTAAAATTTTGGGTAGGGTGTTACCATATTCTGATGCTATATACCTAACTTTATCTCTATTATTTTCTTGTAATTCTATGTTGTTTTTCTTTTTTCTGTGCTTCTTGATTAAATTATCCACAATTGAGCTTTTATAACCATTGGCTTTAGCTATGTATTTGCTTCTTCTTGTTTAACTCTAAACAATCTATTAGATATGTACGAGGTAGGCCTAAGGATTTCTACATATTGTCTAGGTAACATTTTATATAACTTGTAAATTAATCCTTCATCCCACAACTTGTCAAAGGCTTTTGCGACATCAAGGAATAGTGCAGAACAAATTTGTTTTTCTTCTAAGGTTTTCTCAATTAGATATGTAATTCGATCCACCTGGTCTATTGTCGAATGCTTTTGGCTAAAACCGAATTGATTCAATGTATTTAAGGAAAACAATATGTAATGAATATAGTTATTTCAATGATGTAAAACAAACTGTTTCTAGTCCCTGATACACTCACACACATGAACACATTGACTCAGTTACCTGATCTGTTGTGTTCGATATTTCCTCTTCAATCCGTACACAAGTCCTGATGATGACAATAAATACTGTCGAAACGTCGACACAAATAATTATTGTAAAATTGTGTTATACTTATTGACCAATCCTTGCTAAACTTTCCGTCATTAAATAATAATAATAATTATTATTAATTGTATTATTATGTTTATTATTATTATTATTAATTTTATCATCACCATCACATTTATTAGCGTTATTTATTTATTGGGCTGACCCTGATGAGCGTAGCGAAATCAGGCACAGCCCTCTATCCACGACTCAGTGCACAAATTAGGCCGCGAACTCCTCCGAAACTACTAAGCCGAAAGTTATAATATTTTGCATACATATCCGGACTGTATTGTAGAGTGCAGACATGTAATTATTATTTCTATAAGTTATTTGGTTCAAAAGATATTACAATTTTTAAAAATCTTAGCTTAAACGTGTGAGAAGAAGTTAGATAGAGATATCATGTCCCAGCCGGCTGTCGCCCGATAAGATAAGATTTTGCTGTACAGAAATGCCGGCGCTGGCTGTCCCATCGTGATTTTCATGTGAGACGTGAAAAAATTTTAGAAGCACTCAATTTTTTGAAAATGAATAATCCATTCTATAGTGATATCACTGATGGAACAAATATCTCAACTTCCATTAAAGGATAGTATTTATGGAATGATACCCACTGTTGATTTACCTGAGGTGACTACAGATGAAGAGAACTTTTCTGAAGAAATTTATGAAAGTATGATCCCGGAGAGTATTAGAATCACAGAAGTTGATCGACTCCAATCTGCAGTGAATAATGTAATTCCATGGCCACAAGATACTGATATCATAAATGAATTGTCGTGCGAAGGATATGTAAGCATGGCATTTCCCGCTTTATTACCTTACGGATCTGCTGAACTAAACGATAATACTCGAGCAAGTAGTATGAAACTTACAGCACTTGAATTTTTCAATTTTTGATGCAATATAAAGATTGACTTTTGCACAAATCCTAGGTTCAGATTTTTTGCATTGAACACTGTTCAGCGTCATCAAGCTATTCAATGAGAGACAATATTTGTTAGAAAATCTCATTTAAATGGAACAATACAGCAACTGAGAAACAAGCTGCCGAGTAATCCTCAAATAATAAGAAGTTTATATTATTGGTGTGGAAAAATAAGAGGATCAAAATCTTGCTGGATTCAGCGAAGGGGTGAACTTGAATAAATGATTGAGCAGTGTAATAATCTTCCTACGGGGTTTTTTACTTTAAGTGCAGCTGATCTTTGGAGGCCTGATCGACTCATGGGTTGCGTTGTAATTATGAACTCCTAAATCAGTATAATCCTGTCATCGCACAAACATGGAGAGCAAATACTGCTTTCAGTATAATCAACTCCTTATACCAGGTGGTTGAATATGTTTCCAAATATGCTTCAAAGTCAGAACCTGCTTCGAAACATTTGACGAAAATGTTTCAAGAAATCGTTGAATCGAGAGCCCCGGATGAAGAATCTCGTCGAGCATATACAAGTTTGATGATAAGAGTGATCGGAGACAGAGACATCGGGGCTTGCGAAATATGTCATTTCCTCCATGGATTTCCATTGTATCAATGAACCAGAACTTTTAGAGTACTTGTCATAACAATAGAAGACTATGTTGCAATTAATGGAACCAATAGTAAAAATGACAGTAATTCATTCATTCAGTTTTATAGTACCACTAGACATGGAAGAAATAACATTATCCGATTTTGCTAAACAAAATTTCTAAGGTAAGAAATAATTCAATTAGCACAAACCGAAAAGAAAGAATTGTACAAGTTTTCCCTAAAGTAAACAACAATAACAATGCAGTCAATACTGAATTATATTGTAAACAAAAGTTGATTTTACATAAGCATTGGCGTAGTACAGAAGACTTGAAAAGTACAGACGAAACATGGTTCATGGCTTATACTCGACAACATTTTGGACAGCTTCACGAACAATTACACATGTCTCTAATTACAGAAGAAATTGAAATTTATCAGGATAATAATAACGAGTTTGATATTTTTGACGATAGAGACTGGATGGCTCTAGCAGCAGTAATGCCTAATGCACTACCAACTCATGTTGGTCTAGTAAACGTGATATCGATTTTCTTCATAAATGGGAATCAGTCTATTACAAATATCCAGATATAAAGAATAAAACTTCTTTCGTCGAAAGGAATCGAGAAACATTTGGGAATCAGTATGATTCTCATGAATCATACAATGTTATTTTCAATGACCAACGAAATAAGATATTATCTTTCTTAGAATATCAGCTAAATGACTATGATGATTGCAATCAAAGACTTGCAATTATTCAGGGAAAAGCTGGAACTGGTAAAAGCTGTGTAATTAATGAAATGGTTAGGAGAATTAATTCATATTTTGGTTGCGATGCAACTCTTTTAATGGCTCCTACTGGTGTGGCAGCTAACAATATTGCTGGTCAAAATATTCATTCAGCTCTAAGAATAAATGCTTCAAAGAGAAGAGGAGGAACTTTCAAAGATTTAGAAGGTGAATCCAAAATTGGTTTTGAAGAAGAATTAAAAGATGTGAGGTTCGTTATTATTGATGAAGCCAGTATGTTGGGTTTGAATTTGTTTTTCAAAGTGGATATGTGACTCAAACAAGCAAAGCAGCGTTCTTCAGCTGTTCCTTTTGGTGGCCTTTGCGTGTATTTAGTCGGTGATTGGTCCCAACTTCCACCGGTTTGTGACAGGAGTCTTTACAATTTTGGTAATAATGTTCAGACCATTCAATCGAATCTTTTATATAAACAGTTCAAAAAAGTTTTCTTTTTAACGGAGATTATGAGACAGCAAGGTGATGATCAAAAGATTTCAGAGAGACTTTAAATAGAGTTACAAATGGAACAGTCACTGAACAAGATTATCAGCTCCTATCTAAAAGATTTTATGTAAACAATATCGGGGACAATTTCAAAGATACTGTCTGTATAATGTCGAAAAATGATGAAATCGAACGCTTTAATTATGAAAAACTAGAAAGCAATAAACAACCCGTGGCTCTAATCAATACAATCCATAATTGCCCAGAAGCCTCTCTAGGAAAATCTGACGATGCTCAGGGATTATTTGCCCAATTATGTTTATGTAAAGGTGCTCGAGTTATCCTCAGAAGAAATCTGTGGGTCACAAAAAGACTAGCCAACTTTTCAGTTGAAACAGTAACTGATATTATTTATGACCCGGCAGCTAGTCACATGCCAATATGTATACTCGTATCTTTCGAAAAATATACAGGACCAGTTCTGTAGAGAATTCAATACCCATTGTACCAGTAGTGGCATCTTTCAAGAAAAATTAAATTTCTTGTACTCGCAAACAATTTCCGTTAATGTTAGCATGTGCTGTTAGTATACATATATCGCAAGAGATAACATTAGATAAGGCAATTGTTAATTTAGGAGACAATGAATTTCAGGTTGGATTAATGTATGTTGCTCTTTCAAAAGTGAAAACATTAGAAGGATTATTATTAAAACCGGCGTTTAATTTTGATAGACTGCTAAAAATTAATAGAAGTCCATCAATGGTTGATCGTAGAGATGAGTTGCAAAGGTTGTGGAATATGTCTAATGACAATTAATGTATATTATACTATAATGTAGTGTATTCAAAAAAAGTGTAGTGTAGTGTATGTACACGTAGTGTATAAAAAAATGTAGATACACTAAAAAGTGTGTATCACAAAAGTGTATATATTTTGTTGATTGTAAGAATATTGATAAATAAATTATTACGAATCTATTTATCTAACGGATCAAAGGCGGTTTATTGTAAAAATATTGATAAATAAATTATTACGAATATCAAATGCTCCGCCCATTTGTGTCAGTGACAATCCTAGTTAACACTATGTTTTAGTATTAGTATTTACTAACGTCACGAAACGTAAAATACAGTCTGCACCTTCTGTATATAAAACTGCTTAAACTCATTCATTGTTACAGCAGCCAATATTTTTTTGTTTAAATACATAAATAGTATAACACTGCACAGAAAACAAGAATGCAAATATTTGTACATAAATGAACAAGTGTTTTTCGGTGTTGTGCAACCATCATCATTATAACATTGTACATTTTTTTATTTGTGGTAATACGACTTTTTCTGTAACAAAAAGCGGTCTACAAGATGTTAAAAAAAACATGAAAAAGTTTCCTAAAACGTGAGCATAAAAAATATATTTAATGCCTACGGATAAACTAAAGATAATATAAAAAGGTCTTAATATAATCTTTCAATCGAATTAAATTGTAACATATGGTTTTGTTCGGAACATTTTGTTTGACGTGGCCCAGAATCATGGCCCTCAGCAAGACGGCTGATGGGATGTACATAGAGAAACACTTTTGCATTGTTCAGATATGTATATTACATTATTGGAAAAAAACTGTATGTGTATGCGTGCGTGCGTACGTGCGTGTTTGAAAAAGGCTGCATCCAGAAAGTAAAACATTTATCAGTTTTACGACATATGTCTAAATCAAACTAGAACCATTTATGTAAACGACACACATTGGTTGACAATCGCAAAAACAAGTGATAGGCCTATTTATACTGGTATTATTTAAATTAAATCATTGTTTTCCTACACATGATGTTGACAGCTGGCGTCGGGTAAAACTGATAAATCAATGAAGTGTATCAGAACAACTACTTAACTATGAACGACATGGATATATAATAAAGTCTTATCATAACAGAATTTATTTAGGCAAATCACTTTAGAAGGCTGTGAGCCTAATATTTACAATATTTCTTAACAAAATTATTTTTTTACGCGCTCAGTACAGTCTATTTTAGATAATAAAAGAGTTTACAAAAACTTGGTTTCTAAATATCGTTTTAACTAATATGGAAAAAAACCTAAACCACGAAAAGTTTTCTAAAAAAGGATTTCTTAAATACAAAATGTAATTACATATGTATGCATAAAGTTTATAATATAATGAAAAAACAAGATTTTCAATTTAATCTTTTCATCTAATGAAATTTTACCATATATTCGATCTGGTTTCGTTCGAAACATTTTGTTGACAGGTGTCGAAATCATGTCCCTCAGGCGAACAGCTGACACGATGTGCATAGAGAAACGCTCTTTCCCGTCTAGGATGAAACTCACTTACCTCCACTAACTACACCTCTCCACTGAGTATACGTAATTCTTCCGGTCACTTTCTTTTATTATCCTCGTTTTGAATAGCAATATTTTTTTTAATTTGGTATAGTCGTCTGTCAAAAATTTTTTGACAATTTTAAATTTTCGTGTATTTCCCAAATTAAAGAGAAATCTTTGTTTGTTGATTTCTACGCCATTGTTTTTCAAACATTATTGTTACAAACGTTTTACCGTATACAACATAGATACGAACTAATTTGGTTAAAATTACTTCCCGGGCTGTTTGGCCGTGGTCCAAAGTTTACTTCAAAACCAGACGTTTCGGCAGTGCCATCTTCAGTGAAAAACGAGTACGCTAACGTGAGGTGGTATACGTTAGTGACCACAGTACTGTGGTTAAGGCTCAGCCCGGGAAGTAATTTAACCAAATTGATTCCGGCCGTGAAAGCCTACAAAACACAGATACGAACTAAATTTGAAAATACATTGTCAAAAAATCAAAATCTTTTTGCCTAATAATTCTGTGTGTTTGTTTATATGTTTTTTTTTTCGCAACTGTGAAGCGCTTAAGTAACGCAACAAGTTTAATAGCAACGGGTTCTGTGTGATTTCACCATTACAAACATATAACGAACGTTATATCTTCGTATCAGAAGGGTTAGGTCGGAATTATTATACCATCGTTAGAATTTACTACACAGCTTTGTTTCGATCAGTAAAATATCTGTGGTCGTCTTCACTTTGTTTGTCACTTTAGCTATGAGAAAGGCCCCCAGGTGTATTTACGTGGGGGGGGGGGGGGGCGAACGGGACGGCACGCCCCCAGAGGGGCGAAAAAGTTGACGAATTTTGTTAATCTCTTAATTTTTATGCTGTTTTTTTTTTTTTTTTAGCTGTTACGCTAATATTGTAGTAAGTCTTTTTAGCTGTGTACGCTAATATTGTAGTAAGTCTTTTTAGCTGTGTACGCTAATATTGTAGTAAGTCTTTTTAGCTGTGTACGCTAATATTGTAGTAAGTCTTTTTAGCTGTGTACGCTAATATTGTAGTAAGTCTTTTTAGCTGTGTACGCTAATATTGTAGTAAGTCTTTTTAGCTGTGTACGCTAATATTGTAGTAAGTCTTTTTAGCTGTGTACGCTAATATTGTAGTAAGTCTTTTTAGCTGTGTACGCTAATATTGTAGTAAGTCTTTTTAGCTGTGTACGCTAATATTGTAGTAAGTCTTTTTAGGTGTGTACGCTAATATTGTAGTAAGTCTTTTTAGCTGTGTACGCTAATATTGTAGTAAGTCTTTTTAGCTGTGTACGCTAATATTGTAGTAAGTCTTTTTTTAGTGTTAAAACAGGTTTATCACTCGTAATTACCGTATACGTTTGAAATATGAAATATACGAAAATCAATTTAGTCAATAAATATCTTCTAAACGATATTTCAATTACGCGTAAACAAATTGTTTTACTAGTCTACTGTTTACTTTAATGGGTTTACTTTTTTAAATATAGGTCTACAAAGAAGTTTATTATACAGAATTTGCGAGTACGTTTGAAACATGAAATATACGAAAATCAATTAAGTCACTAAGTATCTCATAAACGATGTTTGAATAGCGCTTATTTTCACTGTGTTATTACTTTAATGGGATTGAATAAAGTATGTTATTACACGTTTTTCAGCCACTTTAAGGATTGTAATCTTGATTAGTCTTCGCTTGTCTTTTTCTTTTGTATGAAGCCGACCCGAACCCGGAGCTCCCCCCCCCCCAAGGCCAAATTCTAGATTCGTCACTGGGCCGTTCACGATAAAAACAACGAGAACGAGAAATTCGGAGAATTTACTAATATTATTAAAATTATATACTTTTCATTATCACCTATTTTTTTAAAAGTATAAAATACAAAAGGCAATCCTCTGATATCCTACCAGTGGTGTTTAGATATTCACTAACAACACTTTTCCGCTTACCAACAGCATTTTATTTCTTTCGATTTCTTATTCTCTGCTTAATTAGAAATTAGAATATTATAATTCTATTGTAGTCCGACCTGACCTTTCTGGTAATGTTCACGTGCCGTCGAAAGATAGGTTTAATCATACTTTCATGTAACACAATACAAATCGTATTTTTATATTAATATCGAGTATTCGATTTTTAAAACTTGTGAAATGCCGTTTGCAATTTCGATAAAACGAAATATATATTTTGTGCGCGAATCGTTTAGAAACAGAACAAAAATCATAAATTACAATAAAACTGGTTACAGACGGAGAGACTTGTTGCGGTTGTGTGCCAGAACGCTATAATTGCCAGCGCCCCGGTAAATACACTCGTACTTCACAGCGGTGTTTAATACCATTTTAATGGTATTTAATTTATACAATCATCTTCGGATCGCGTGCGCCAACACATCTCGAGTAATTGTCGGGGGTCGTGATTTCGATTCCCAAATACTATTATACACAACGAAGGTGAAATGAAATTATTTCTGCACGATCATTATAACAGTGTCTGTTACATAACAGTTTGTGCTGAGAGCATTAGAGCCGCGACGCCGCGCGCATTATTAGAGAAGAAAGTGTGCTAATGTTTCAAGGTATAATAGAGGTCTATAGCACGTCTGACCCATTGTAGTCGTTAAATAATAATTTAGTTCTAATATGTATTATACGATATGTGTGTTTCAGTTGAAAATTGAAAATAAGCCGTACGTGTTTGTCTCTATGTAATTCTGCACATGTAATAAACAGTTTGTAGATAATATTACTACTACTAATAATATGAGCGCGCGTTTGGCCAAATAACCCGCTGACGCTCGATGTTCAGTTGTTTCGAATACCGTTACTGTGATGGAATTTTTTCGTATATTCTTGCCTCTGTCTCTAGCAATCGATAAAAAGCTTTAGATAAAAAAATCGAAAACGAATTGTCCGACGAAAAGTATCAATTGATCGAACAAAACGATCAGATAAGTAACAAACATAAAATCCACTGCCATTTAAAGTTGAAATCTATTCTTTGACTATTACAAACAAGAGGTAATAAACTATATTTTATACTTTCTGATAAAATTAATTGCAGACTATCTTTGTGTGTGAAGATTTCAAAATACAGAAAATCCCCCTATACTCTGCAACCAAAAAACAGTGGATTCAGATAAACTGTATATTTGTTACTAAAACCGATTCGATTTTATATAAAGTTATTTTAGCAGAAACAAAATCAAATTCTTTAGCTCACAACCGAGAAGTGGGACACATGTTTTCGCGCGCGCGCGCGCGTGTGTGTGTGTGTACATTATATTTAATATTTATAATATACTTTACCTCAAGATGTTTTTCCTTATTTGGAACATGTTTCGGAACGCTTTGTATTCCCATCCCCTCAGCCTTCCTAATATTGAATTTTGTGGAGTACCTGTGTTTTGGTCGGTTGTTGTTGTTATGGTTTCCTGTTGGTTTTTGGTATTTTAAGCTGGTATTTTTGTGTGTGATTGTGGTGTATATATTAGTTTTTTGTGTATTTTCGATGTTGAGTTCTAGCTATGTCATGTTTGACTGTGCTGGTTTCTTCTCTGACTTAATTCCAGTAACTAATTTCTCTTTCTTATGTGACCAGTCCTAAAGATGGCATCAGACAATGAGTATTAATTACTTTTGTATTGACCTTATACGGGTCGTGAAGACGACAACCGATGTTTTCGAAACGCCATCGTATGTGTTTAAAATTGTGTGTAATTGATGACCGACCATAAGAAAAACATTAGTGACTAGAAGTTACCAAAGAAGTTTCTTGTTTTCGAGCGGCTTACGGTCCGCTCTTCATTGTTAACTAACGACACATCGTCTCTGGGTGACTTCTCCAAACACGGCCGGTAGCAAACCACATCTAGGAGAACGAATTTTTCTGTAAATACGGAAAACCAGAGAGACAACGTAGGCGTCAAACAACTGCCTCGTTAATGACAAGAAATATTTTCTAGACATATGAACTATGTTTCAACTATCTTCGGTTGAAATTTTCCTCGATGGTTTCATGCCGTTCAATTCAACAGACAAACTGTAAATTATTTACAATGTACAAAAGGCCGTACTTACGTTATACAAATAATTTTAGGAGACATGATTTTGCACTTTTAGGAAACAACGAGGAATAACTACAGGATGCACTTCGTCAAATGAACAAGATCCTTAAAGATAAATGCAACATTAAGTAAAGAAAAACAGAAGTCATGAAATGTTTCAAAACTGGAAAACATAAGGCTGAGATATTTGTGGCCGGTAGGAAGCTGCTACAAGTTGATTCCTTTAAATATTTTGTGAACTGAATTACATCAGATAGGAGATGTAACAGTGATGTAAAAAGTAGTTAGCGTAAGCAAGAGGGTCAGTCTTCAAGAAAAGATCTCTCCTGGAGTCCAGAAACGAGTCTCTGGAAACCAGAAAGAAATTTATAAAGAATTTCTTTGGAACATGTGTAGATATAGCTCGTAAACCTTGACTTCGAGGAAAGTGGAAAGGAGAAGTGGTATACCTGCTACACCATTCAAACCGGTTCACCACCCTGATCAAGGGTATGATCAAATGGAAGGGAAATGCTCAGTCAAGATTCGGATGGGGTTAAAGAAGAAAGAAAGGATGTGGTGACCTTTTACCACAGTATGGAAAAAACGCAAGCCGTAAATGGTTAAGGAATTTTTCTGAAATTGTTAACATCTCTGAGGGAGGGATTGATTCCCTGACCCCCCCCGTAGTTACGCCTCTGCTTTTGGCATTTTAACAACCCCCAAGATTCACCATCGCACACCCGTGTTGGCACAAATACTGTCTTATGAAATGTCATGACTAGATAATTTGAAATTCATTTTAATTAATTACATTCTTTTTCAACGTAATTTGAAAATAATAAAAAAAAAATGTCTTTTACTGAATTTAATACAACGTGAGGACTAGAAGAACGTGAGTCTTTTGGTCTGCGCGACGGGAGCTCAACCTTAGTCCTTCGTCTGCACAACTCCCTACGTTGTACTTTATTTTTTTTTTAACAAATTTGCTTATTGTTTCTTCAGAGCAGATTGTAAATACCAAACGAACAAAACAAATGGCTATAACACATAATCAAAGCACACTCAGAATTGTTAAATACCGAGCTGTTAGGCCGCGGTCGGTCGCTATGTAATCTCGACATGGTCGGCAACGTTTCGAATCCCCCTCCCCCGCTCGGGAATATTCTTCAGGCCGCACAAAGAGACAGAGTGTTATGAAACAGTTACGACGGATCTTGACCCAACGATACCCGGCAACTTTTTCCGGGTAAGAGCAATCTAAAGAAGTTGTCGGGTATTGTTGGGCCAAGATCCGCCGTAACTGTTTCATAACACTCTGTCGCTTTTTGCGGCCTGAAGAAGATCCCGATGGTGGGATTCGAAACGTTGCCAACGATGTCGAGATTATATAGCAACCGACCGCGGCCTAACATCCCAGGTAAATTAGACCACATTCACACCGGACGTGTGAGCTTAAGACAAAAACAATAATACAAGCAATTAAGCACAGAACCATTTGTATTGTCAGTCTTACAAGTAAATAATAGGTCAATACAATTGAGTTATTCGCCACTTTAGTTCTGAAATAGAGTGCATTCAAAGTTTATAATAATTATAATTACAGCATTTAATTACTTCCTGACGATTGTAATTATAAAATGTGTGTTCCTTACATAACCAATCGATTTCCGCTGCTACTGCAATACTGTTTTTCTTGTTATTTTTGTTATTAATATTTCTCGACTACAATTACTGTTGTAGTTTTTATCTATATTTTGTCTATTAATTATTATTTCCAACACAAAAGTAATTATTTTTACATGCAAGTACAAGAAAAGGTACGAATCGATTCGTATTGTTGTAGTATTTGATTACGTAATCAGCTGTTTTGATGGTTATATTATGAAGTGTAGATGCACGCGTTTTACTTTTCAAAATTAATGTCGTTAATAATATTGGAATTTCTAAATAAACCATTATGTTTATTTTTTATCCGAATTCGTTGTACATATCTGTGTCATCGCTGTGTCGTTGTATACTTTAAAATTTTCCAGAAGTTCATTTTGTAACTTCCCTGTCAGGAACACCCTCACCGGACTGCTCGGATATGGTATCTTAATTGTAATATTCTACATTTCAGTACCAAAGTCACAACTTTTAGCGTTCCTGAAAGTATGTTATGTACCTGAATAATTAAGCGATGTTCGCACTGAATATACCAACGTCCTGTCTTTTTTATACGCATTGTTTTTGTTTTTCTGACAACCATTGTTAGTGTCATTGTTGATGTTAGTAACACATAACTACTACTATTAATAACAATTATTTGTAACCGTTAGAACCGCTTGTTACGTTATTACGTAACAATATTCAAACAATATATACTAGATAAAAACCTGTTGAACCTTGACAATGTAATTTAAATTAGCAGAGATAAGTACAAATAAATTGCAAAAGGTCATTATTTTTAACCTGTCTAGTTCCATTAAAAATTATGGACAGTCCCATGGAAAAAATAAAATGTGTGTAAGAATAGACATTTCCTCTATTCTATTCGTATGATGAAAATAATAGTATAATGTAATAATATCTTAATAGTTTCGTAATAATACAATAAAAGTTATTAACGGTTGTTTTGTCATTTTTTTTAATTAAATGACTGATGTTTTCCATTAAGTTATAGGTCAAATCTAACGGATTACGGGGTACGTTTGAGTGTCTAAAAGCAGTTAATCATATCAGCTAATCTCATTGAAAACGTAAAATTTTAATTACTGTTTTCTGTTGTGGGGCCGTTAACTTATTTATTTTTACAACAAATTTCATAATTAATTAGCAGTTGCGCTTAATAGTAGGCCTATTGCTTTATACCGCTACTCGTAATTTTATGAAATTAGACATTATAATAAAATAAATATAATAAAATCGTATATAACTGAAAATCCTATATCCGTGAATATGTATGTATGAAATATCACCGCTCCTAAAGGAACGTTAAAAAACGTTTTCCGCAATTAAATACTAATGATATTTTTTATTATACAGCTACTTATGGAATAGTTATGCACTTTTAATAGTTTCACGTTTATATTCAAAAGAATCGCGTTTTTAAATAGTTTTCTTTTCATGTAGTCACTAAGAAGTGTTAACAGTTATGTTCCTCGTATCGCTGAAACAAGAGTTTTTACCCCCAATGAATGTAACATGCACGTAATACACAGTACAAAATTTTATTTTTGTAAAGAAGTTTTCCGCATTTTAATGTTTATAAAGCGTCAACCTTGCCAATACATAAAAGTTAAAATTCATTGTCATTTATAGCGTTTTATTGCAAACTGAATTATATTAATTATCCGAACTTCCACCTGCGAGAGATATATACATAATATCCCTTTTCTTAACCCTTTGTTATTCAAGCTTCTTTTTATTATTCAATAATAGAATATTTCTGCAAGCGTATTTTTTATCAGTGCATATATATATATATTAGTTTTTGTGCTACTATTTTTGCTATTTTGTATGTAGATGCTTTTTTGAAGTCGATTAATGGTCGTATTGGGTTGTTTAATTTGTGTATTTTTATTAGGCTATTCATTTTAAGTGGTTTTGGCCTAATAAAAATACACAAATTAAACAACCCAATACGACCATTAATCAACTTCAAAAAAGCACCTACATACAAAATAGCAAAAATATTACCACAAAAACTAAAAAATAACCAACTAACAAATAATTATCACAACATAAAAAATACGTACGAATTAATACACAAACTGAAGGTAATAAATATTGATGAAAACACATTTTTCACATCATATGACATCACAAATATGTACACCAACATTCCAATTGATGAAACAATAGACATAATAATAAACAAACTTAAAGAACAAAATGAAGACACACAATATATTACTGAAATAAAAAATAGCCTCCAACTAATACTAAAACAAAATTACTTTGAATTCAATAGCAAAATTTATCAACAACAAGAAGGATTGGCAATGGGATCTCCATTATCTTGCATAATAGCATAAATATTCTTACAACATATAGACACCAAAATACAAAATATTATAAATTCCTTTGATCCAAATGGCATTTGGATAAGATATGTAGATGATGGTCTATATGTATCAAGTAACAAAAACACAAATGCAGATAACATATTAAAACAAATCAATAACATACATCCAAAAATACAATTCACAGAAGAAAAAGAAAAACATACCAAAATCAACTATTTAGACATAACCATCACAAGATACAATAACCACGTACAATATGCAATATACAGAAAACCAACTTCCACTAACATCATTATACCTAACCATTCTGACCACCCACCACAATATAAAATGGCTGCATTTTATTCGCTATTTAACAGAATGTACAAAATTCCCCTAAACAAACAAGAAACTGACAAAGAAAGAAATATAATATACCAAATTGGTTATGAAAATGGATACAATAAATATACTGTGATCAAAATAGAAAATAAAATCAAATATAAAATAAAAACTGAACAATTAAGAGTTAATCAAAATGAACAAAACAAAAATAATAACAACAATAAAAAATGAGCCACATTCACATACATAAATAATAAAATGACAAAGCTAACAAAACTGTTTAAAAACACAGACATTAAAATAGCATACAAAACTAACAAAAATTATCTACAAAAACTAAATAACCCACACAACAAAGATAATACAACAACCAATCCTATATACAAAATTGAATGCCAAGATTGCAATAAATGTTACATAGGACAAACAAAAAAACAACTGAAAAAACGTTATTTTGAACACCCTAAACTCATACAAGAAAACAGAAATATACAAATCTAATTTGGCCACACATGCAATAAACACTAGACATGAATTCCCAGACATAACCAACATGACACTAATAAAACACATACCACACAAAGGCACCATAATGAACGTTTGGGAAAATTTACAAATATACAAACATAAAACACAAAACAAACTAATACCTGAACAAATACAAATCAATACAAAACATGACACAATTTTCAAAGCACTCAACATCGAAAATACACAAAATACTAATACATACACCACAATCACACACAATAATACCACTTTAAAATACCAGAGACCAACAAGAAACCACAATAACGTCCAGGCAACACACAAGTACTTCACCAGATGCAAAATCACGAAGGCTGAGGATGAGAACACAATTGTTCTCAAAACATGTTCCTAATAAGGAAAAAAATATCTTGAGGTAATTTCAGTATAAATATTAATTATAATATATATATGTATATATATAAACCTGACGCACTTTTCACAGAATAACTCTGTATCATCAGAGATTTCAATATGAATTAAAATTTCAATAATTCACATTGAAAGCCCTGATTATAGAGATTTGTTCTCTGAAACGTGCTTCACAGTTTTATATATACTGATAAACATTAAAATATTCTTTCAGAAGTAGGCCTACTTTATTATTTGGTTAATTGTGTATAATATATGTAATACACAGATTCTCAGACACCGGAGGTGTGCACGCTTCCGGACATCTGTTGGACAAATTTTTTCACCTATCCTCATAAAAAATGCCGTTATTATTGATATTATTATTGTTGTTGTTGTTACTAATAATTGGTTATTCTTTTATACGTGTTGTTTGTGTTTTTTATTATTATAGTCAGAAAACCCCTTATTTTAACCAAAAATATATATAGACAACAATACAATAAAATATCAATACAAATTAACAATAACTGTATAATTGTAATGAAATTAGTATATAATTGTTTCATGCATTTATTATTTTTTTTGTTTACATTGTTTTACATACACTCTTAAAACGGGTACTTTTTTAGTTTCTTTTTACATGCATTTCTCTTTTAATCATTTCGTGTTTAACATCGGCAGAGCTTTTTAGTCTTTAGTAAAAGTAACTACGCGTATTACCCCTGTTTTACTGAAAGGGCTCCATCGACGTTGAACAGAAAATGGTTCGGCAAATATGCGTATTAACAATATGTGGAATTAGAATAAAAATATGTGTGTGTATGTGTGTGTGCACTTTTGCATTTTATACAATCTTTTGAAACAAACAAATAATTAATGCTGTTATATTATTTGAATAAACCGCTTTTTAACAATTTACTTTATTTAACTTTGCAAAGAATTTTCGAAGACCCGTCTTACCCTCTTCACCAATCAGACTGTATTCTAATGTACAGGAACACTAGTGTTCAAATATATCAAATATTCGCACTTACAAAAAAACATAAATTATGTGATTTCGACACTAGAGTCTCCTCTGTACGGAGTAGTAAATTCACAAGTAGTTAGTACTTCCTTGAGAATTGTGTTCTACTCAAAGGCTGGTACAAAATAAAAACAAAAACTTAAAGAATTTCGACGAAACCGAAACATCGAAGCATGATAATGTTTTTAGGCTTTAAAAATAAGATTTATAGACTGTGGGGAATCGAAAGTGTGGAAACGCATTGATGACGTCATACAGCGTGACTGTAAATAAAATGTTACAGAAAATTTCAAACGATGTCCAGCTAAAAGACATTATCATGTCAAAGACGAAACACTCTTTTATACATGTGTGAGAGTGAAACCAAGCATTGGCGTATCTAGAATGTGGTCTAGGGGGGTCCGGTCGAGTCGGCTCCAAACAAAAGATAAATCAAATTAAGACTAACGCAAATTATGTGTAATGAACCTATTTCTAAACCTATATTTAAACAGCTGAGAAATTAATAAATAAAACAACTTAAAAATTAAGAAGGTAACAAAATTTCTCGTCAACTTTCGTCCCTCTGGGGAGCCCCCCCCCCCCCCCCCGGAAACACGCCCCTGAAATCAAGTTCATAAAAATCTAAAAAAAATAGTAAATATATTGAATACTATTATTAACTAATAATAATTATTATTAGAAGAAGAATAATAACAACAACAACAACGACGACGACAGCAACAATGAATTGAGACCTAACGATTATAATTTTGAATACGTAGATTATTTTGTGTAAACTAGAGTTAGACATTAAATTTACACCTTTTAACCCGACCTACACATGAAATTTAGTCCTACATTTTAAGCGCCAGCCGTCGGTACTGCCAACATAAGAATTTGACGATCTCAAACACTGTAAACAACGAACAACACTCCATATCTGGTCTAGACTCCAGATATATAAAAGTTTGAATGGAGCGGTGTTACCATACGGCAGCGAGACGTGGATAATGCAAAAAAAGGGACTGCCCAGCAATCTCGCGAGAGAAAAATTGTAAGAAAAATATACGTTCCGCATAGAAATAACGATGGAACATACCGCACGCGTCAAAGCTAACCATGAACTCGTACAGCTAATGAAACGCGAAAATATTATAAAACAGATGAGGTCATTTTGGCCAGCCAAGTTTGGGCGTATATCAAGAATCAAAGAAACGAGAACATACTGGATGGAGAAAATCTTGAAATGGACACGGGTATATGGAAGGCAAAATGCAGAGCGAAAAAGAGGCAGTGGTGGTGTAATTGGGAGGGGAAGATGATGTAATAGAAGTCCTTAAGGATAGGAAAAAGACTGAGAGCCAGTGCAGTTAGATAAGATAAATACAGGGTGGTGCTATTCTGGACTCTGGACATTACAAAAAAACAATGATATAATGAAGAAGCTGCACAAGTCCAACCATATGTGCGGGATTTTAGTAGAACTCTAATAAAATCATTGAGTAAAACACACACACACACACACACACCTAAAGATCTACAAGACGATGGGCCCGCCTCACACTTCTTTGTGGATCTGAGAATTGAATTTAGAAATTCTGACGATGTTTTTAAAAAAATATAGCATAATAATTTCAATAAAAAAATTTATGTCTGCATAAATTTTCTTTATCATTAGATAATCAATGTGTAGAATAGTTGAACTTACTTTTTCTGTGTCACGAGACGTCATTTCCGAGAACACACAACACCAATAAACGTATCTTCCGTTGGTTTTAAACAAAAATTATGAGAATTATAAATTTAAAAAATGGAGCATAAAATTATTTTGTTTAGTTACCTTTTCACATTTTATAATTTCTACTGGTTTATTTGTGTTAGTTTGTAGACAGTAGCAAATATTTTTTATACTAATTTTCAGTTTTCAGCTTTTGAGAAAATTATGATTTTTGAACCATCGAAATACACATTTTAATTTAAAAGATACGGAAACGTGTGTATATTAGCCTGTGCAGTACTGTTGTGAAGATCGTCATCGCGTTCTAGTTTCCAGAATTAATGTTGTTAATAATATTAACATTTTTAAATAAACCATTATATTTACTTTTATCTGAATTCATTCTACAGGTCTGTGTTGTTGTATAGTTAAACTTTTCCAAAAGTTAATTTTGTGACTTCCCTGTCAGGTATTCTCACACCGGACAGCTCGGGTATGGTGTCGTAATTCAGTACGAAATTCACAACTTTTAGCGTTCCTGAAAAAATGTTGTGTGCCTGAATCACTAAGTGATGTTCGCATTGAATACGTCGACGCTCTGTATTATTTACACATATTGATTTCGTTTTGCTAACAACCATTGTTACCGTCATTGTTGATATTAATAACACATAATTACTATTATTAATAACAATTATTTGTAATTTTTTACCGTTAGATACGTAACAATACTCAAAGAATATGTACTAGATAAAAATCCGTTGAACCTTGTCAATGTTATTTAAATTATCAAGTCTATTTGATTATCACTTTTATATTGATTTTAATCAGTTCTTCGGTGAAATGTCAGAGATAAGAACAAATAATTTGCAAAACGTCATTACTTTCAGTCTGTCTAATTCCACTGAAAATTATGAACCGTCCCATGAAAAAAATAAAATACGATAAGATGAGACACTTCCTCTAATTGATTCGTATAATGAAAATAATAGGATAATAGTTAATTTTCAACTTTTGAGAAAATTATGATTTTTAAACCATTGAAATGCACATTTTAATTTCAAAAATGCGGAAAAGTTTTTATTGGCTTGTGTAGATTGCTTTGCAACAATTCCCCCCCCCTTTCTTTTTAGCTCAACGATGCGTCACGTGAATTAAAGTCTTCACCGTCGGCGTAATATAAACTACTCAATTCACTCATAAAGAGTTCGTCAATTATTAAAATAAACAAATGCAGTCACTTTAATTTGAATAATCGACAAACTGTTTGTGAGTCAATTATAATTTTTATTATACTATTTTCAATGTTCATCACTTCTTTGTTCACTAATTAATAATTATTAGTATTGTTGGTACTTTCACTGTGAACTTACTTGTTGTATTTACTCGTACGTCGTTTCGGAGTGGTGTGCTCCTTCTTCAGTGAGTTTGGATACGGAATGAAACTCACTGAAGAAGGAGCACACCACTCCGAAACGACGTATGAGTAAATACAACAAGTAAGTTCACAGTGAAAGTACCAACAATACTAATAATTTTTATTAACATGACGATAAGACTTTAATTCTTGAAACATGCAGTTGTAGAAAAAGTTTTGAAGTACCAAGAGGATCATTAATGATCATTAATGTACTTAAGTATATAAGGTAAGGAAAAGTATCCTGAACACGGGATGATGAAGTATTAATATTGCCGTGTGTGTGTGTGTGTGTGTGTGTGTGTGTGTGTGTGTGTGTGTGTGTGTGTGTGTGTGTGTGTGTGTGTGTGTGTGTGTGTGTGTGTGTGTGTGTGTGTGTGTGTGTGTGTGTGTGTGTGTGTGTGTGTGTGTGTGTGTGTGTGTGTGTGTGTGTGTGTGTGTGTGTGTGTGTGTGTGTGTGTGTGTGTGTTAATACAATAATATTTACCTCATCTTTGTATATTGTTTACTTAATAATTAAATTTTTACTTACTAAGAGAAAGTAAGAGAACATAATACGACATTTTCTAAATTCGTTTCCGAAATTCTGTAAATTCGCGTAATTTTGAATACATCAGTTTTTTGTAGCCTACAATAATTCAATAATAGTTTGTTAAAGGCTATATTATAATAATATTTAAATAAAAATAAATAAATAAATACAACTTAAAAAAATATTCCCGTTTATTTAAATTGTCTGTAAACAAACTGTGAAATGTCAACGACAAAAATATAGATTTAAACAATAAGTGAGACTAGAAAAAGAATCGCCAATTATTGTAGTTTTAATTCGTATCGTACAGTATTAGTGTGATAACGCGTACCTGTAACCACTCGCCATTTAAAATCTAATTATCCCTACGCATAAAACAGCACTTTGTGTCTCTTTAAATAGTTCAAATAAATTTCAGAATATAGACCTGCTAATGTAATAACAAAGCATTCGAATTTTTCTGTAAATACAGAAGGATCTCACTCTAGTTATCGAAGCTCAACTTAACGCTGATTCCCGAGTTATTTAATCTTACAAAAATTTCGTTTCTTGCGTAATTATGATGTTACTGTGCATAACAGACACATTCTGCAGACTACATTGCCCAGAATTCTTTCACTGAAAGCAGTGATTAAATTTAATTTTCTGTTGTTCCAACAAGCTCAGAACTGATCGTATTAAATTATATTAATTCAATAATAGTTATTTTCATAGAAAGTACCCATTACAATAATCACCCGTCACAACGGACCCCGTTTATAATGGACGGTTCTAAGATACATGGACTGTTGAAAAAGTCAAAGATAATCAGGCTCAAAAATGACACTTAGTGACGCTGGATAATGTGAACTTTTTCATTGAGTACGTTCAGCAATAAAAAAATTAAAACATATTTCATTATCATCACTTCCGACACCTACGTGAGTTATTGTTCACAGAAATTAACTCAAATCAGTATCAAACAAAAATCTGTAATTTTTTAAGCCAGTAAATATGGAAAAGGATTCTGAAAAGCTATCTTGTTTTTGAAGAAGACAGACATTGGACAAAGTCTTTAGTATAATTATGAATACTTTGCCTAAAATTTAAACTGTTCTTTACATTTTCTTTTATGAATTTGCTAATTGCTATAATTTTTTATTGTTCGACTAAGCTTTTCGTCATCACTGACATCTTCAGGTCTTAAACAACTGTTCTTTACAGTGGACTAAGTTTTATTACTACAATTATGTGTACAGTAGTTGTGTAAGATATAAATGTTTTTTATTGGTCTATTATTATCTATTTTATACAAACACAGTAAAATAAATAGTTCTATTTTTATCCACGTAGTTTAAATGAGTCATATACATATTATAAGACCTACATGATATAAAGTTACAACGGACTTTAGTATAACGGACACCTCAGAGCCCACTATTAGTACCTTATATCGGGGGATTATTTATTATTATTATTTTATTTATTTATTTTTTTTGTTACTCTGTTAGGACGTAATTGGTATTTCAGATTTATAGTGTCGAGTACAGTACACTTTTCACCCACTTTTTTTTTTTATTATAATACTGTACATAATCAATTGTACTTGTAATATTAAAATTGCAACAATCGCTTAACAAATGTTAATTTTTTTTAGTTTGTCACTGTTTTGGTATATGCAGTTGACAGTAGTTATTGTTTTCTCAGTAGGCCTACTTGTACAGTGTGACCCAGCGCAATACTCTACCATCTAACTTGTACAGATCATATTGATTAGAGTGAAGTCGATGTACCGGAGTTACGTACGTGATGTTTCAGTTACATTCCATGTAATTCTTTTCTCGCGTAACTTACTCAGTGCTGGCGTAAATACATGTAATAAATTCAAGTACTGGGGGATGTAATTATTGAAATATTATCAAACTGACATCGATGTCTTAAGGCATAGTAAAGTTTTGAATTAATTAAACTACGTATATGGTGGATTCATAATTGTTATTAACAAAAATAAGTAAGAACAACTTTTTATGTCTTAGGTTATAGGTACAGAGGATTGTTTATGAACATGCTGACACGTTCAAATGAGAATTCGAATTTACATTCAGTTTAAATTTAAAAAGAGGACAAATCTGATCGTTCGTTTCTGGGTTAAATCTCTCGAAATGCCTTAAAAATGTCTAACGTATGGGTTAGAGAACAAAAATATCCAGTTTTTTTTTAATAAAAAATTTAACTTCCATGAGACATTTTCAAATCGTTATCAATCTACGTTTTGATATATAGCCATTTTTGTATGAGTACTTATACAAACAAAAACAACAATCAGACAAAATTCGTGTTTTGTTTTTATATTGAATTCTTAAATAATTTTAAGTATTTTACATGCTGTGTACATATTTTTAAATTAACTTAATTAAATTAAATTCCTCCTCCTTGTAGCATATGTTATTATCATTATATTAGACTACGTTTATATTAAAAATGTATATATTTATAACAAAAGTGTTTAGCGTAGATAATCTTTTAACCACTTCAATCAATAAACCTTTAAGCATCGGTATTTATTTGTCCGCGTATTCGAGTCTAAATAAGAGTCTGCGTAACAATGTAAAACGATTGTCGAAAATAAATGCAAATTGCATAACACACAAACTTTACAACAGTAATAAAAATACGAAATCAGTAATAATCACAAACTTTAAACGTTCAAATACAACAATCACTCAGATACATTCGTAGAAAAACACTTTCACGATCATTGAGACGAGTATAAAAAAACTATGCGTATGGAAAAATTAAAGACTAACGTTTCATAAACACTATTAAAATGTGTTTGAAATGGTATTTAAAGAATGTCTGCGTAGTTATGCTTTTTTTGTTTATAAAAGAGTGTGTCCACCTGTATAAAAGTAACCAATCAGGTTGTAGAGGCCTCGACCAATCAGAATAAAGCAATTAGTTTTTACCACAGGCCTTCTAGAGAATAACTTGTCTTTTTCACCACAATCGCTGTGGGCTTCGTTAGAGGCGAACCTTTTCTTCTTCTTCAAAAAATAATATCACACTTTTTAAAACGCTTTCAATATAGTTTTGAAAATGAAACGAGTTAAAATTTATTTATTGTACTTGTCAGATGTTTTTGTCGTTGTTGTCCTTTTTTAATAAACTATTGTGTTGTTGACAAATCAGCTGATTTATTGAATCAGCTGTTTTATTTATTATTGTTTTTGTTTTGTTTTTTTTTCTAACGTTAAGCCGTGTCATTTGTGGTTAACCTCAAACGCGTCGAGGAGGAGGAGAAGAAGAAGAAGAAGAAGAAATTGCTACTTGCTCAAATACTAGTGTCTTATTTGTTACGTTAAAATAATAGTAATAGAGAAAAGCAGAGACATAAAGTTATATACGATAATTTTTTTTTAACAAAAGAAAGGGAAAGTGTTATTGTGGTGATAGTGTTGTTGTTCTGGAAAAGGAATATACTGAATTATTTATGAAGATTGTTCACCAACAGCGAGCCGAGTGTGTATCAATGAATCTTCACTTAATGTAACTGTGCCGCCTCTGGTATGTATCTGCATTTGATTATATTATTGCATAACGTTTGCTCACGATGACTGTTACGTTGTCATTTCGATTTTATTACGGTAACATCTTAATGTTTATCTATGTGTGTAACAATGACTAATGTAACGTAAGCAGATTCTGTTACTACTGCAATCATTCATGTATATGTACGCGTATATATATGTAAATAGTGCAGACCGGTCTCTTCCAATTTTTATTTCATCTGTGTTCACAGGGACCCACGTGTTCGTGAAACCGATAGATGTTGATTTTTTGGTTTATTTTCTTCTGAAATTAAACATAAATGTTTCTACATTTAGTATTGTCTCAGCATCCTAAATCGCCTTTTTCATTTCGGTGGGATCTTTCAAATAATTGATAACAACAACAAAATTACAAAATTTTATTACCAGTACGCTATACTGAGTCTGGAATAATATGAGAGTGTCTTTCTGTAAAGTATACTATTTTTACCATTGATAAGGTTAGTTACAAATTTGTTTGTCGTTTTTATTATGACAGTATAAATTCTGTTATTGTACATAATAGATCCAGCAATAAACTTTGAGTTAATATGAGTAGAGCACGTGTATAAGTATAATATGTATATATGTATGACCTAAACACATATATACATTTATACATTCATCTAGGACATAATAATTTTTTCTGGACTGTGTGTTTTATAAACTTAAGTTTATTTTCGATTTTATAACCCAACCAAACAAAAATTACAAATAATGTTCATTTTCAAAAGTTCGTATACTATATTCAGCAATAATGGGAATTATTTTTACCAAAAAATAATACTTTTATCTTAGATAAGTTTAGATAAGTTTCTTTAACACGTCGTATGTGTACTTTCCAATCTGCTTAGAAGCTCCGACCGATTTCTGTGGCCAGTAATATCTAAAACACCTTTCGTCTGTAATTTCTAAAAATTGTCGCTGTTTCTCATAAGGTTTCAAGAGTCCATTCAGCTGCAGACCTGAAGCTGCACGCCTGAGCAGACTCAATTCGTTTTACCTATACGTGTAAAACTGACCAGTGTGACATAAGCGGATGCTGTTACTACAACAATCATTATGCAAAGACTTAGGACTTTGCCTAAGTCTAGTTCTCGGGTCCGTAAAGACGGTTATGCCTTCATGCAATGGTTGATTCCTAAAATTATAGGTGCCGGAACGCATCAATTCAATAGTTGTGCAGACACAAACATATTTATATTTTATATTAGCGTATAAGTTTACATCAGGTTATTACAAAGGAGGTCTACATTTTTAAGTCTTATATATATTTTTAAAATATGCAATATACGGATAAACTTGTACCTAAAAAGGTAATAAAGTTTACTGATATTTCTAAAGAGCTTCATCGTCAGATTAGGCGCACGACAATCAAAAGCATGTCACTCATGATGGCGTCATCCCGGAGCCTCAATCAAACTCTAAGTGATGGTTTCGGTGGTTCAGACATTTTAAAAAAGTTTCCATAGTTTCATCATTGTGTCGTCATATTGGTTGTTTCTTGACCTTTCCTTACACTTTGTGTCCAACGCTGTATGATGGCCAGAAATCACCCGTCTCACATTCAGTTGAAGTTATTGCTACCGGTTCAATAGCATATTTCAAGGTAGACTCTCAGGAAAAATTCTGGAATGCACATATTCTCAGAAGCTCCCAATCAGTTTCCTTTCATGTAGTTTTAATTTTGAAGCGAGTTTTTTTATTTCATTTTCTCCATAGGTTAATGGGACATTTTTTGAACGATAGTAGTTAAGATAAAGATTAGTGCTGGTGTCTGATTTTGACAGATGTTTAGTTTTGTTGTGGGGCTGATGAGGGGCACAATTCAAAAAGTAGTAGTACGTTTTTGTAATAATTAGGTCTTTCTTTTCATATATTTTTATCGGTAATTTGTTTTTGGATCCAGGAGGTTCCGGAACGCCGTTCCTGCGCGTTCCCCCTGAAACCAAACCCTGTAACTTCAGGCGTGTCTTTAAGTTTTCGCAAAGTTGCGCCGAGCATACGGGTTACGTAAACTTGTTAATTTTCTTGCTAATGTCTTTACTTCTATTGATTATTTTAAAAGCCAGTAATTAAACAGGGATACTCTTTTGAGACAAAAGAAACCGATAATTTTTGTCTTGCTTGTGTACATTTCACAAATCATCATCATCATCATCAACCGTAGCTCTACAACCCTTGGTGGGTCTTGGCCTGCTCCAAGGGTCGGCTCCATTCTTCCCTATTGCATGCCTCGGCTTTCCAGTTTCTTATGTTCAGCTTTTCGAGGTCCTCCTCTATGTGGTCTTTGAATCTACTTTGGGGTCTTCTCCTTTTTCTACAACCCATTGGTCTCTGGTAGAAAATATGTTTCGTAAGCTGTCCTTCCTCCATTCTCTCTATGTGTCCAACCCACCTTAACCTGTGTATTTTGATTAGCCTGACAATGTCCGGCTCTTTGCAAAGATAATATATTTCATAATTATAGCGCCTGCGCCACATTCCATTTTCTTCTACTCCTCTAAATATTGTTCTTAGAATCCATCTTTCACAGCAACCTAGAAGTCTCTCGCTATTTTTTGCACCGTCTAGGTTAAAAAATCACAAATAATCTTCACAAATAACAGTTTCACAAGTAATCTTCATTATTATTACTTTTTTTTTGTCTGTATCCATCATAAAATTATTTAATGAAATTAAATGAATGTTATATATTAGGTGTATGTTGAAGGATGTTTCACCTTAATAAACGTACTTCTTTTTAGCTCAAAGAGTGTCGCACCTGCCGGTGTAGTCATGTATTTGCAAATCGTGTCTCCCGGTGTGAAGCGTCACACCCAAAGCAGGATGGGAGACGCACGGGTCTGTCGGAGATATTTACATTTCTAATGATAGATTGAAAACAAAACAAAAATCGGTTCGAGATAAAATGTTATCTCTGGTTAAGTTTCTAGAGAGATTTTATAGCGTTCTAATTAGAAAGCATTGTTTTAAATCATGAAAAATACATAACAAGTCAGTTACATTAAAAACTGGAGATTTGACGTAAGAGAAGTACTTATAGGGTGGAAAAATTCTGAGGGGTAAATCAAAACGCGTCGAGCTGTCTGACTGCATGACAGTACTGTTGGTACTTTAACACAGGAACAGCTGTGATAAAGTCTGCGTGTATTACAAAGAATCAGGTCCATGGCGTGCTAAATCTGTCCCTTAGCGTAAAGTACAGTAGAGTCGCGATAGTTCGAGGTAATTGGGACCAAACCAACCTCGAACTACGCAAAATGCTGGTATTAGGCTATCTGCCAGCGCGCTGAGCACCCGGCGCTGTGCTTTCTAATGTGGAACGTCTCTGTGTGATAATGTAAAGTGTACGCTGGAAATTAATCTAAAAGAAATGTACACAAAATCTGTAAATTAGTGTGCTGTGTATGTTGGTTTTGTTTACTAATTTGCGCGGGCTTTCGAGAAAATTCGCGAGAGAAAGGAAAATGATGAAAAATCGACGTCGAATCGTCATTCGTTTAATTAGGTTTTATTCATTAGGATTAAATAAAAATTCAAAAAGTTTTTGTTAACACTCACAAATCTATTTGTTAAATGCACACACTAAAACTTAAAATGCCATACAGTAATATTGAAAACTGTACTGTATGTATATTTTGAAAACGAAATACTTTGCATGAAACGTACTTTTTAAAAAACGAATCAAGAGTTTTTTGTTTTTGAGTTGACGATCTTTTTCTGGTACTAATACCCCGCCATTTTCGAAGTACATATTTTTCTGAGGGGATATCTGGAACTACCGAGACTCTACTGAATGTATAGATTAAACAACATCCAAAAGTCTGTTCTAATACAGTTACCTTATACAGCCCAGTATCCAACCTTTTAAGCCGAACACCGAAATGGTTACTTTCATTGGGTCTTGAAATTTTCTCCCTTCCCCCTTTTGTTCTCTCTTCTCCTCTGTCGTTTATCCTTTAAGAGTTTTATGTTACAATTAGGTTTATGTATTTAATTTTCAAAACTGTTTCCCATGGACTAGCTGTGTTCTTCCACACAGTGAATGCCTCTTGCAACATTTATTTTATTGATCCATCTCATTCAAGATCTGTCACTAGATTTTTTTTTATTTATTTTTTTTATTGAATGTAACCATCAAATTATCTCTAATACATCTTAATACTAAATACATTACATCCTGTCCAATGACATCCTTTAGTTAGTTCTGGTGTTCTTAACTAAACACTGTCACCCGCGCACAGTGCTCTGCTTTTATAACACAAAACACTACGCAATTTCAAATGGCTTTGTTCTCTTCCGTCTTCGGAACACGTGTTGATTGTCCACCAGCTGAAGAACTTCTGCATTTTCGTGGAGGTGAAAAGCCTTTCTTCATGCTTCTTCGCAAACCTTTTAATCTCTTCTTTAATTGTTGGAATACCTAGGTCTCTGTGGATATCGGCGTTTCTAACATACCATGGTACATTCACCATGGTCGGCAAAACTTTGTTTTGGAATGCTTGTATTATTCTGATGTTACTGTCTTTCGCGCACCCCCAGAGTTGAATTCCATACAGCCAGGTGGATTTAATTATCTGATTATAGATCAGAGTTTTACTGTATAGGCTAAAGACAGGTTGGAATGTTTTCCTTTAAGCCATTTATATTGTCGGAATTTTATGTTAAGTTCCTCTTTTTTCTTTTTATATAGTATTTCCATCTCAATTTGGTATCCAATGTCATACCCAGGTATTTGGCTTAGTTTTCATAAGGAGATACCGTTCCATTTATGACCAATGATGGAAGATTATTCAATCTTTTATTGGTGAAATTAATGTGTGCCGATTTGGCTTCATTAAGTTTAATCTTCCATTTTTTGGTCCATTCATATATGGTATAGCTAGCTTTCTGCAATAATCGGTTTTAAATAACCTCATCTTGCCCTGTTGTAATAAAAGCTGTATCATCAGCAAAACTAGAATTTAAAATTCTAATTTCGATTCTACTGCAAAAATTAAGATTTAAATAGTTTTTTTTCTGTCTGGAATTCCTAAAAGCATCTTGTTTATATGAGTTTCAGTAACATTTTAGTGCATGTTTTAGTAAACAGATCGCTTTTTCTGCAATTCTTGTATTCGTTACGTATTCGATTTGCCTTCAACCTGAGACGCAGAAATATTTATGCAAATCTATAGTCTGTACATGAATCAGACCACCAGTTTCTGGTAGCGTTTCTGATTACAAATTTACAAAGAGTCAAATGATTAACTTCTAATGACAGAACGGAAAGTCCTAAAGGGAGAAATTTTGACCAGCCACTTACCGTAAATAAATTCAGTTTCTTTGCATATTAATTATACTTTATAATTCCAGTACTTACTTTAAATGGTATAAAAATCTGCATCAGATATTACTAAGGGAGAGTAGGTCTGTGTGTGTGTTTTTTTTTTTTTTTTTTTTTTTTAAATACCTATATTTTATCAGCATGCTCCATTACAAATAAAGTAATACTACATGCTATATATAAACTTATTACAAGCCGATTCTCAATACATATAAAGACAACTCCAGCAGTTCAACAATTACAAAGATTCAAAGTAAACAAGAAAAATAAAAATCAATCACTGACAATGATACAATGAATTAGTACTACATTATTAACATGTTAAAACTGTATGCATGCATGTATCGTATGCATGATAAAGCTGTTCGACCAATATGTAAGTTAATTAATAACGCATACAATGATTAAAAATAGATAGACAAGCACAATAACAATAAACACTACAAAGAATCAGAATCAACGTTAACATATTTAATAAACATATTTTGATGTCAATTCACTTCTATTCGGAGTCCATCGTCCACCACTCCTTAGTACACTATTTTTGAAAACCCGTCTTTCTTCATTCAACATATTGCACTCATATAACAAATGTTCCACTGTTTGGTCACCGTCGTTGCAGACACATATTGGATCATCTTTTATTTTGAAACGATAGTAGTAGGCTCTAAGCTTGCTATGACCAGTCACCATTGTGGTAAAATTAGGAGACAGTGCAAACCTTGAGGACAGTCTGTGCTTCACACTAGGGAAAAACAACTTAGTCACCATTCCATTTAATGTTTGTTCCCACTCACTTTGCCACTCCATTAGGCTCGCCTCACGGAATTTGTTAATCATTGTACTTTTTGGTATTCGTTCATAGCACACCATACTGCTACTGGACGCAGCTTCTTTAGCCAGATTGTCAGCCAGTTCATTACCATAAATACCCACATGTACCTTAACCCAACCAAAATCAATTGACCAGTTGACCGCCTTTAAACTTCTTAACTTATTCCTTATTTCTTCTATCAAGTAGCTATGATTCCTCGAGCTCCTAAGTGAGTCCAGCGTCACTCTGCTGTCGGTGTAAACAGCTGCCGTTCTCAAATTAGTTATAATATAATTTAATTCAGCTATCTTTTCCAGGGCCTTCAAGACTGCCAATTGCTCAGCCTGATTATTAGAGCACCCAACACCCAACTTATACTGCATCTCATATTTGAGCTCACCATTAACAAACAAGGCTATACCCGACCCAACCCCATTGTTGTGCTTACTGCCATCTGTATATACTTGTACTGTGTATACTTTACTTTCATGGCTCGAGTTTATAAGAACTGTATCTGCCGGATGAGGCCAGTCCTTGAACGGAATTTCTGTGTCCATCAAAATATTAGCACCATCACAACCTCTAGCAACTCTGTAAGCACTAACAATCTCTCTCAACTTTATTATTATTGGAGTCAGTCCTGTCAAAATGCACAAAGCTTCATGGGACACTGTACGATAAGCCTTCGCAATTTTTAATATTGATGAGACGTTGCACTCTTTTGAACTTCATCTGGTTACTTTTCCTTTCTAATGCGTCTATCCATACGGGTGCTCCATATGATAAAAGGGGGAGAATTGCCCCCTTATTATTGTTTTAAGTGCCTCATGTCCCAACCCCCAGTTTAATTTTGCAGATCTTGATAGCATATGAATCAGTTTTGTACACCTTTCGACCACATACTGGATATGCTCATTAAAATTGAATTTTGTGTCAATAATGAAACCCAAATATTTTAACTTATTAACTTGTTGAAGTTTTTTAGAATTAAGGTAAATGCTTAATTCTGAATTCTGAAGTCTTTTACGAGAAATCAAGAGTATTGTTGATTTTTGTTCATTAAAAGAAACTTTGTTATTTGTAGCCCACTTTGAAATTTTTAGCATCTCTAAATTGGCATAATTTTCAGCTTCTAAGAGAGACTTACCACTTGTTAACACAATTAAATCATCTGCACAAGTTTTGTACGTTTAGTGAAGTCTAAATTGAGCAACGAGTTATACTGTATGTTCCAAAATCCTGGCCCACAACAAGATCCCTGAGGACAACCTTTACTGACATCCCTCTCCATTGATGTATTGTGAGTAGACAGAACTGCCTTTCGTCCACCAAAGTAACTCTGTGAGAGACAATACAAGTTCCTAGGGCACTCGAATTGGTTAAGAGTATTCAAAATACACGGCCACCACGCTGCATCAAAAGCGCCCTGGACATCAAGACTAACGAGAACAACAACCCCTTTCTCCACCAAACATCTTTCAACAAATTCCTTAACTGCCATAGCTGCATCCACTGTACTTTTCTGGGGTGTAAATCCATACTGATTAGACTGCATTAAATCTTTAGAAAACACGTGGTGCATAATTCTGTTTATAAGTAGTTTTTCCAATACTTTCGCTCCTATCTTCAATAAACTGATATGGCGAAACTTCGAAACTTCAGTACTGTTCTCTCTGCCCGGCTTAATTATTGGTACTATTTTTGCTCTTTTCCATAACTTAGGAAAGACACCTCTTCTCAGATACTCATTATAGATTGCTGTTACAAAGCGAGGAAATTGCATAAAAACCCGCAATAAAATTCCACTTGTTATTCCATCCTCACCAGGACATTTCTGAGGGTTCATGTTTTCCAAAACTCGCAAAACTTCTTCTTGTGAAAACTCTCTGTCATCTTGTACATTTATTGGATCCTTAATCTGATTCCTAATATGCCTATGATACTCATTATCCATTATGCCATCATACACGGGAATAAAGTAGTCTTAAAATTAACTTAATAAAGTAGTAAAGTAGTGTGTGTGTGTGTGTGTGTGTGTGTGTGTGTGTGTGTGTGTGTGTGTGTGTGTGTGTGTGTGTGTGTGTGTGTGTGTGTGTGTGTGTGTGTGTGTGTGTGTGTGTGTGTGTGTGTAGAGAGAGCGGTGGAGAGACAGAGACATCATGAATTTTCTTTCGGTTGCGAACAGTAGGCTACATAGTGTGCCAACAGTTTGTAGTTGAATGTCGTCTACATAGATGTATATTGAATATCTGTCACTATACTCAATTAAATGTATTAGTCTAACTAGTCGTTAAATGTGTATTACTCTAATTAAATGTGTTGCTGAAAAGATCAGCCATAATTTTTATCATAATCTTCACTTCTACTACTGTCTTCTTACCTTCTTTTTCACCCTTTCCATCTGATTCGTTTTGTTCTTGTTCTGCTTTTTGAAGTTTATCTCGTTGTTGTTTAAATTTTATTGTTGTTATTTCTTTTTTCTTCTAATTTTTCTCTTTCATTATCATCATCATCATCATCATCATCTTCTTCTTCTTCTTCTTCTTCTTCTTCTTCTTCTTCTTCTTCTTCTTCTTCTTCTTTTTCTTCTCCTCCTCCTCCTCCTCCTCCTTCTTCTTCTTCTCCTCCTTCTTCGTCTTCTTCGAGGATTAGCTGTCCTCTTAAGACACTTGTTGTTGAATGTCTTAAGGAACGTACCTTGCAACTATTGTGGGGACTTCATTTTAGTGCGTTTTATCGCATTCTCCTGTGGTATGGCAAGCAGTAATTCTCTCGTGTATAAACAAAGGATTATTAACCTAATCTTAATAATAGTAACAATAATAATAACACCAATGGCTTCTTCTTTACCACCGAAGAGGTTTAGGAATTACACTGTGTAGACTGCGTCTTGCGAGCCACTAGGTTTACAAGGAAGGTATTGTGGTCAGAATTGTGCTTTGCCCCCTATATTACCTGTACGATATTATCTTGGGTACTGAGTTCCCCCAGGCTGAGTCAACCTGAAGGCTGGAAAAACGCATCTTTATTTTACAGTGCGCTAGGGAATCCAACACAAGATCTCTTGACTAGTAACCAATCAGCATACCCACTCGTCTACTAAGCCTCTTCTTCTTCTTCTTCTTCTTCTTCTTCTTCTTCTTCTTCTTATTATTATTATTATTATTATTATTGTTATTTTTTTTATACGAAGAGGCCAGATGTGGACCACGCGAATATCATTTCCTTTTCCTCTCCTGCCAGAAGGCTCTCATTAGCACACTATGCGCCGTCTTCCTTTCCACAGTCCACCCCTTTCTCGTCTTCTTCTCACCGCAGAGAACCTCAAGATTCTGAATTTTGTTTCTGTATGTATTTCTATCCACACAGTCGTTAGAAGAGATACCCAGTTTCGTCATTTCCTCCTTGAGTTGTTTGGTGTATTCGTTCAGACTGAAAAGTTGCCAAATATATTTGAAATGTTTATTTAATCTGGACCTATCCAACCGAACCATATGTCCAAGGACTCTCAGTCTTTTCCTTCGGAAAGCCGTTTCCAGATATTAATTACTTTTTAAGGGGGGTTGGGATAAATCCCAACGAAAATACAACTCCGGTTTGTTTGAGCTGGTTTGTTAAAACAGCCGCCCCTCACAGACACTGACCAGAACGCCGCCCGATACGGGAACAGACGCGTCTGGGTTTTAAAGATCTTTCGCCCTGTCCACATTATTATTATTATTATTATTATTATTATTATTATTATTATTATTATTATCTCAATTGTCCCAATTATTCTACTATTAAACTACAAATTTTATTAGTGGTTAAATAAATATATGCTACACTCACTTGTTGCACACACCACTAGTCACTGTGACACCGATTAGCGCTTTCGAACGTACCCGTTCATCATCAGATCGTAACTGCCACCCTTCGCTTAACCGCACACAATCGCGTAGTCCACACTTTTATTACCGCTTATTTATAAGAATATTCTTTTTATACCTCTTTGCATTTTGTAAATGCACGCTCTCTGTTTTCACAATCTAATGGCCTGAGGGAATCGAAATTCGAACAGATGTGTTCGGAAACTTTTATTCTACTATTGCTTTCTGCGTATGTTTAACAAATGACATCGGTATTTTTAATACACTGTTACATACACAAAGCATGTAAAGATTCAGTTAGTTCCTTTAGTGTCATTTGAAACTTTATTCAAACGACACAAATACCGTAGTTACTGTACCTGTTTAACAACTACACTTGTTGTTTCTGTTCCATGCGACTATTGGGGTGGACTTCATTGTAGTGCGTTTTTATCGTATTGTCCTGTTGTATAGCAAGGTATAATTCTCTCATGTGTAAAGTAAGACACCCAGAGCCAAGATTATTCAGCTCTGCCGGTTTCTAGTGCTTCAATGTATTAACGGAATGAGTTTTTATATTTTGTATTAACTTTTCTGTTGAGTAGCTATTATTGTACCTTCAGCGATTACGTGTCATATATAAGACACGTTGCCATCTTCTGTGCAATGTAGACAACAAAACCAAGTTCTACTGGACGTCTTCTCTGTGTTGACTGCTGCACTTTGGATTTTATACTGTTCACTTCTGTTGAGTAGCTATTATTGTACCTTCAGCGATTACGTGTCATATATAAGACACGTTGCCATCTTCTGTGCAATGTAGACAACAAAACCAAGTTCTACTGGACGTCTTCTCTGTGTTGACTGCTGCACTTTGGATTGTATACTGTTCACTTCTGTTGAGTAGCTATTATTGTACCTTCAGCGATTACGTGTCATATATAAGACACGTTGCCATCTTCTGTGCAATGTAGACAACAAAACCAAGTTCTACTGGACGTCTTCTCTGTGTTGACTGCTGCACTTTGGATTGTATACTGTTCACTTCTGTTGAGTAGCTATTATTGTACCTTCAGCGATTACGTGTCATATATAAGACACGTTGCCATCTTCTGTGCAATGTAGACAACAAAACCAAGTTCTACTGGACGTCTTCTCTGTGTTGACTGCTGCACTTTGGATTTTATACTGTTCACTTCTGTTGAGTAGCTATTATTGTACCTTCAGCGATTACGTGTCATATATAAGACACGTTGCCATCTTCTGTGCAATGTAGACAACAAAACCAAGTTCTACTGGACGTCTTCTCTGTGTTGACTGCTGCACTTTGGATTGTATACTGTTCACTTCTGTTGAGTAGCTATTATTGTACCTTCAGCGATTACGTGTCATATATAAGACACGTTGCCATCTTCTGTGCAATGTAGACAACAAAACCAAGTTCTACTGGACGTCTTCTCTGTGTTGACTGCTGCACTTTGGATTGTATACTGTTCACTTCTGTTGAGTAGCTATTATTGTACCTTCAGCGATTACGTGTCATATATAAGACACGTTGCCATCTTCTGTGCAATGTAGACAACAAAACCAAGTTCTACTGGACGTCTTCTCTGTGTTGACTGCTGCACTTTGGATTGTATACTGTTCACTTCTGTTGAGTAGCTATTATTGTACCTTCAGCGATTACGTGTCATACATAAGACACGTTGCCATCTTCTGTGCAATGTAGACAACAAAACCAAGTTCTACTGGACGTCTTCTCTGTGTTGACTGCTGCACTTTGGATTGTATACTGTTCACTTCTGTTGAGTAGCTATTATTGTACCTTCAGCGATTACGTGTCATACATAAGACACGTTGCCATCTTCTGTGCAATGTAGACAACAAAACCAAGTTCTACTGGACGTCTTCTCTGTGTTGACTGCTGCACTTTGGATTGTATACTGTTCACTTCTGTTGAGTAGCTATTATTGTACCTTCAGCGATTACGTGTCATACATAAGACACGTTGCCATCTTCTGTGCAATGTAGACAACAAAACCAAGTCTACTGGACGTCTTCTCTGTGTTGACTGCTGCACTTTGGATTGTATACTGTTCACTTCTGTTGAGTAGCTATTATTGTACCTTCAGCGATTACGTGTCATATATAAGACACGTTGCCATCTTCTGTGCAATGTAGACAACAAAACCAAGTTCTACTGGACGTCTTCTCTGTGTTGACTGCTGCACTTTGGATTGTATACTGTTCACTTCTGTTGAGTAGCTATTATTGTACCTTCAGCGATTACGTGTCATACATAAGACACGTTGCCATCTTCTGTGCAATGTAGACAACAAAACCAAGTTCTACTGGACGTCTTCTCTGTGTTGACTGCTGCACTTTGGATTGTATACTGTTCACTTCTGTTGAGTAGCTATTATTGTACCTTCAGCGATTACGTGTCATACATAAGACACGTTGCCATCTTCTGTGCAATGTAGACAACAAAACCAAGTCTACTGCACGTCTTCTCTGTGTTGACTGCTGCACTTTGGGTTTTATACTGTTCACTTCTGTTGAGTAGCTATTATTGTACCTTCAGCGATTACGTGTCATATATAAGACACGTTGCCATCTTCTGTGCAATGTAGACAACAAAACCAAGTTCTACTGGACGTCTTCTCTGTGTTGACTGCTGCACTTTGGATTGTATACTGTTCACTTCTGTTGAGTAGCTATTATTGTACCTTCAGCGATTACGTGTCATATATAAGACACGTTGCCATCTTCTGTGCAATGTAGACAACAAAACCAAGTTCTACTGGACGTCTTCTCTGTGTTGACTGCTGCACTTTGGATTGTATACTGTTCACTTCTGTTGAGTAGCTATTATTGTACCTTCAGCGATTACGTGTCATATATAAGACACGTTGCCATCTTCTGTGCAATGTAGACAACAAAACCAAGTTCTACTGGACGTCTTCTCTGTGTTGACTGCTGCACTTTGGATTGTATACTGTTCACTTCTGTTGAGTAGCTATTATTGTACCTTCAGCGATTACGTGTCATATATAAGACACGTTGCCATCTTCTGTGCAATGTAGACAACAAAACCAAGTTCTACTGGACGTCTTCTCTGTGTTGACTGCTGCACTTTGGATTGTATACTGTTCACTTCTGTTGAGTAGCTATTATTGTACCTTCAGCGATTACGTGTCATACATAAGACACGTTGCCATCTTCTGTGCAATGTAGACAACAAAACCAAGTTCTACTGGACGTCTTCTCTGTGTTGACTGCTGCACTTTGGATTTTATACTGTTCACTTCTGTTGAGTAGCTATTATTGTACCTTCAGCGATTACGTGTCATATATAAGACACGTTGCCATCTTCTGTGCAATGTAGACAACAAAACCAAGTTCTACTGGACGTCTTCTCTGTGTTGACTGCTGCACTTTGGATTTTATACTGTTCACTTCTGTTGAGTAGCTATTATTGTACCTTCAGCGATTACGTGTCATACATAAGACACGTTGCCATCTTCTGTGCAATGTAGACAACAAACCAAGTCTACTGGACGTCTTCTCTGTGTTGACTGCTGCACTTTGGATTTTATACTGTTCACTTCTGTTGAGTAGCTATTATTGTACCTTCAGCGATTACGTGTCATACATAAGACACGTTGCCATCTTCTGTGCAGTGTAGACAACAAAACCAAGTTCTACTGGACGTCTTCTCTGTGTTGACTGCTGCACTTTGGATTTTATACTGTTCACTTCTGTTGAGTAGCTATTATTGTACCTTCAGCGATTACGTGTCATATATAAGACACGTTGCCATCTTCTGTGCAATGTAGACAACAAAACCAAGTTCTACTGGACGTCTTCTCTGTGTTGACTGCTGCACTTTGGATTTTATACTGTTCACTTCTGTTGAGTAGCTATTATTGTACCTTCAGCGATTACGTGTCATATATAAGACACGTTGCCATCTTCTGTGCAGTGTAGACAACAAAACCAAGTTCTACTGGACGTCTTCTCTGTGTTGACTGCTGCACTTTGGATTTTATACTGTTCACTTCTGTTGAGTAGCTATTATTGTACCTTCAGCGATTACGTGTCATACATAAGACACGTTGCCATCTTCTGTGCAATGTAGACAACAAACCAAGTCTACTGGACGTCTTCTCTGTGTTGACTGCTGCACTTTGGATTTTATACTGTTCACTTCTGTTGAGTAGCTATTATTGTACCTTCAGCGATTACGTGTCATACATAAGACACGTTGCCATCTTCTGTGCAATGTAGACAACAAAACCAAGTTCTACTGGACGTCTTCTCTGTGTTGACTGCTGCACTTTGGATTTTATACTGTTCACTTCTGTTGAGTAGCTATTATTGTACCTTCAGCGATTACGTGTCATATATAAGACACGTTGCCATCTTCTGTGCAATGTAGACAACAAAACCAAGTTCTACTGGACGTCTTCTCTGTGTTGACTGCTGCACTTTGGATTTTATACTGTTCACTTCTGTTGAGTAGCTATTATTGTACCTTCAGCGATTACGTGTCATATATAAGACACGTTGCCATCTTCTGTGCAGTGTAGACAACAAAACCAAGTTCTACTGGACGTCTTCTCTGTGTTGACTGCTGCACTTTGGATTTTATACTGTTCACTTCTGTTGAGTAGCTATTATTGTACCTTCAGCGATTACGTGTCATACATAAGACACGTTGCCATCTTCTGTGCAGTGTAGACAACAAAACCAAGTTCTACTGGACGTCTTCTCTGTGTTGACTGCTGCACTTTGGATTTTATACTGTTCACTTCTGTTGAGTAGCTATTATTGTACCTTCAGCGATTACGTGTCATATATAAGACACGTTGCCATCTTCTGTGCAGTGTAGACAACAAAACCAAGTTCTACTGGACGTCTTCTCTGTGTTGACTGCTGCACTTTGGATTTTATACTGTTCACTTCTGTTGAGTAGCTATTATTGTACCTTCAGCGATTACGTGTCATACATAAGACACGTTGCCATCTTCTGTGCAGTGTAGACAACAAACCAAGTCTACTGGACGTCTTCTCTGTGTTGACTGCTGCACTTTGGATTTTATACTGTTCACTTCTGTTGAGTAGCTATTATTGTACCTTCAGCGATTACGTGTCATATATAAGACACGTTGCCATCTTCTGTGCAGTGTAGACAACAAAACCAAGTTCTACTGGACGTCTTCTCTGTGTTGACTGCTGCACTTTGGATTTTATACTGTTCACTTCTGTTGAGTAGCTATTATTGTACCTTCAGCGATTACGTGTCATACATAAGACACGTTGCCATCTTCTCTGCAATGTAGACAACAAAACCAAGTCTACTGGACGTCTTCTCTGTGTTGACTGCTGCACTTTGGATTTTATACTGTTCACTTCTGTTGAGTAGCTATTATTGTACCTTCAGCGATTACGTGTCATACATAAGACACGTTGCCATCTTCTCTGCAATGTAGACAACAAAACCAAGTCTACTGGACGTCTTCTCTGTGTTGACTGCTGCACTTTGGATTTTATACTGTTCACTTCTGTTGAGTAGCTATTATTGTACCTTCAGCGATTACGTGTCATACATAAGACACGTTGCCATCTTCTGTGCAATGTAGACAACAAAACCAAGTCTACTGGACGTCTTCTCTGTGTTGACTGCTGCACTTTGGATTTTATACTGTTCACTTCTGTTGAGTAGCTATTATTGTACCTTCAGCGATTACGTGTCATATATAAGACACGTTGCCATCTTCTGTGCAATGTAGACAACAAAACCAAGTCTACTGGACGTCTTCTCTGTGTTGACTGCTGCACTTTGGATTTTATACTGTTCACTTCTGTTGAGTAGCTATTATTGTACCTTCAGCGATTACGTGTCATACATAAGACACGTTGCCATCTTCTCTGCAATGTAGACAACAAAACCAAGTCTACTGGACGTCTTCTCTGTGTTGACTGCTGCACTTTGGATTTTATACTGTTCACTTCTGTTGAGTACCTATTATTGTACCTTCAGCGATTACGTGTCATATATAAGACACGTTGCCATCTTCTGTGCAATGTAGACAACAAAACCAAGTTCTACTGGACGTCTTCTCTGTGTTGACTGCTGCACTTTGGATTTTATACTGTTCACTTCTGTTGAGTAGCTATTATTGTACCTTCAGCGATTACGTGTCATACATAAGACACGTTGCCATCTTCTGTGCAGTGTAGACAACAAAACCAAGTCTACTGGACGTCTTCTCTGTGTTGACTGCTGCACTTTGGATTTTATACTGTTCACTTCTGTTGAGTAGCTATTATTGTACCTTCAGCGATTACGTGTCATACATAAGACACGTTGCCATCTTCTGTGCAATGTAGACAACAAAACCAAGTCTACTGGACGTCTTCTCTGTGTTGACTGCTGCACTTTGGATTTTATACTGTTCACTTCTGTTGAGTAGCTATTATTGTACCTTCAGCGATTACGTGTCATACATAAGACACGTTGCCATCTTCTGTGCAATGTAGACAACAAAACCAAGTCTACTGGACGTCTTCTCTGTGTTGACTGCTGCACTTTGGATTTTATACTGTTCACTTCTGTTGAGTAGCTATTATTGTACCTTCAGCGATTACGTGTCATACATAAGACACGTTGCCATCTTCTGTGCAATGTAGACAACAAACCAAGTCTACTGGACGTCTTCTCTGTGTTGACTGCTGCACTTTGGATTTTATACTGTTCACTTCTGTTGAGTAGCTATTATTGTACCTTCAGCGATTACGTGTCATACATAAGACACGTTGCCATCTTCTGTGCAATGTAGACAACAAACCAAGTCTACTGGACGTCTTCTCTGTGTTGACTGCTGCACTTTGGATTTTATACTGTTCACTTCTGTTGAGTAGCTATTATTGTACCTTCAGCGATTACGTGTCATATATAAGACACGTTGCCATCTTCTGTGCAATGTAGACAACAAAACCAAGTCTACTGGACGTCTTCTCTGTGTTGACTGCTGCACTTTGGATTTTATACTGTTCACTTCTGTTGAGTAGCTATTATTGTACCTTCAGCGATTACGTGTCATATATAAGACACGTTGCCATCTTCTGTGCAGTGTAGACAACAAAACCAAGTCTACTGGACGTCTTCTCTGTGTTGACTGCTGCACTTTGGATTTTATACTGTTCACTTCTGTTGAGTAGCTATTATTGTACCTTCAGCGATTACGTGTCATATATAAGACACGTTGCCATCTTCTGTGCAGTGTAGACAACAAAACCAAGTCTACTGGACGTCTTCTCTGTGTTGACTGCTGCACTTTGGATTTTATACTGTTCACTTCTGTTGAGTAGCTATTATTGTACCTTCAGCGATTACGTGTCATATATAAGACACGTTGCCATCTTCTGTGCAGTGTAGACAACAAAACCAAGTCTACTGGACGTCTTCTCTGTGTTGACTGCTGCACTTTGGATTTTATACTGTTCACTTCTGTTGAGTAGCTATTATTGTACCTTCAGCGATTACGTGTCATATATAAGACACGTTGCCATCTTCTGTGCAGTGTAGACAACAAAACCAAGTCTACTGGACGTCTTCTCTGTGTTGACTGCTGCACTTTGGTTTTTATACTGTTCACTTCTGTTGAGTAGCTATTATTGTACCTTCAGCGATTACGTGTCATATATAAGACACGTTGCCATCTTCTGTGCAGTGTAGACAACAAAACCAAGTCTACTGGACGTCTTCTCTGTGTTGACTGCTGCACTTTGGATTTTATACTGTTCACTTCTGTTGAGTAGCTATTATTGTACCTTCAGCGATTACGTGTCATATATAAGACACGTTGCCATCTTCTGTGCAGTGTAGACAACAAAACCAAGTCTACTGGACGTCTTCTCTGTGTTGACTGCTGCACTTTGGATTTTATACTGTTCACTTCTGTTGAGTAGCTATTATTGTACCTTCAGCGATTACGTGTCATATATAAGACACGTTGCCATCTTCTGTGCAGTGTAGACAACAAAACCAAGTCTACTGGACGTCTTCTCTGTGTTGACTGCTGCACTTTGGATTTTATACTGTTCACTTCTGTTGAGTAGCTATTATTGTACCTTCAGCGATTACGTGTCATATATAAGACACGTTGCCATCTTCTGTGCAGTGTAGACAACAAAACCAAGTCTACTGGACGTCTTCTCTGTGTTGACTGCTGCACTTTGGATTTTATACTGTTCACTTCTGTTGAGTAGCTATTATTGTACCTTCAGCGATTACGTGTCATATATAAGACACGTTGCCATCTTCTGTGCAGTGTAGACAACAAAACCAAGTCTACTGGACGTCTTCTCTGTGTTGACTGCTGCACTTTGGATTTTATACTGTTCACTTCTGTTGAGTAGCTATTATTGTACCTTCAGCGATTACGTGTCATATATAAGACACGTTGCCATCTTCTGTGCAGTGTAGACAACAAAACCAAGTCTACTGGACGTCTTCTCTGTGTTGACTGCTGCACTTTGGATTTTATACTGTTCACTTCTGTTGAGTAGCTATTATTGTACCTTCAGCGATTACGTGTCATATATAAGACACGTTGCCATCTTCTGTGCAGTGTAGACAACAAAACCAAGTCTACTGGACGTCTTCTCTGTGTTGACTGCTGCACTTTGGATTTTATACTGTTCACTTCTGTTGAGTAGCTATTATTGTACCTTCAGCGATTACGTGTCATATATAAGACACGTTGCCATCTTCTGTGCAGTGTAGACAACAATTGCTGCACTTTGGATTTATACTGTTCACTTCTGTTGAGTAGCTATTATTGTACCTTCAGCGATTACGTGTCATATATAAGACACGTTGCCATCTTCTGTGCAGTGTAGACAACAAAACCAAGTCTACTGGACGTCTTCTCTGTGTTGACTGCTGCACTTTGGATTTTATACTGTTCACTTCTGTTGAGTAGCTATTATTGTACCTTCAGCGATTACGTGTCATATATAAGACACGTTGCCATCTTCTGTGCAGTGTAGACAACAAAACCAAGTCTACTGGACGTCTTCTCTGTGTTGACTGCTGCACTTTGGATTTTATACTGTTCACTTCTGTTGAGTAGCTATTATTGTACCTTCAGCGATTACGTGTCATATATAAGACACGTTGCCATCTTCTGTGCAGTGTAGACAACAAAACCAAGTCTACTGGACGTCTTCTCTGTGTTGACTGCTGCACTTTGGATTTTATACTGTTCACTTCTGTTGAGTAGCTATTATTGTACCTTCAGCGATTACGTGTCATATATAAGACACGTTGCCATCTTCTGTGCAGTGTAGACAACAAAACCAAGTCTACTGGACGTCTTCTCTGTGTTGACTGCTGCACTTTGGATTTTATACTGTTCACTTCTGTTGAGTAGCTATTATTGTACCTTCAGCGATTACGTGTCATATATAAGACACGTTGCCATCTTCTGTGCAGTGTAGACAACAAAACCAAGTCTACTGGACGTCTTCTCTGTGTTGACTGCTGCACTTTGGATTTTATACTGTTCACTTCTGTTGAGTAGCTATTATTGTACCTTCAGCGATTACGTGTCATATATAAGACACGTTGCCATCTTCTGTGCAGTGTAGACAACAAAACCAAGTCTACTGGACGTCTTCTCTGTGTTGACTGCTGCACTTTGGATTTTATACTGTTCACTTCTGTTGAGTAGCTATTATTGTACCTTCAGCGATTACGTGTCATATATAAGACACGTTGCCATCTTCTGTGCAGTGTAGACAACAAAACCAAGTCTACTGGACGTCTTCTCTGTGTTGACTGCTGCACTTTGGAT